>CM068825.1:31730580-32330580 GCA_028554795.2 Sinohyriopsis cumingii
GGATCCACAATTCAAACAGCACCTATTCAATGAAGAATTACTTGTGACCAGATCCAAAGAATGGCTTAGAGCAGAATGCATCGTAGCTGCGTCAGCTGACAAGCGGTAGGAACCCCCGACCAAAAATTGAAATATTGAAACTGAAACAAACACCAATGGACCATCAACATCATGGCTCTGGGATTTGTTTTCTGCGACCAGTGACGAACCTGTCCATACCGTCAATGAAACAACCCACGTGGATGATGCCATTGACGTGATGCTTGAATTGAATCTGGCCAGCTCTCTGTTGCCACGAGAAAAAGACATATATGGCTGGTGGAACACTCACAGGTTTAAGTTCCCCTACTTGGCCAAATTCGCTAGATGCTATTTGTCTGCACCAGCTCCAAGCGTTCCAAGCAAGCAGCTGTTTAGTGGCGCAAGTGAGATTTTTTCGGATCATTGTGGATTGTTACTTGGCGAGAAGGGAGAAATGTTACTGTTGCTTAAATACAACCTACCTCAACTAGGCTTTCAATATTAGCTGCAGCCAGTGTACGGTGATGTCTAACTTTAGTCTTAAAGCATGCATATTATTAATTTTTAATTATCATTGGACTATCATTATTAACATTTTGTAGTCATTTATTGAAATCTAGTATTGGCCACCTGCATTATTGAACATAAGTTAAAAGACTAGCTTAATACATTTTCATTCATTTATATCTTGAATTGACAAACCATAAGTCTTATCAGTGTTAGTCTCAAGTTTTGCAAGTTTTATGTTTGTGTGATCGTTGTTTTCTATAAATAGCAATGTACTTATCTGGTTTCTGTTTGATTTTGTATAGAAGTTCAAATTCATTTGCCATATAAACTCACATGGCAAAATACCTGCTTGCATTACACTAATAGGTTTATGCTTCTGAACCAGTCATTGTTATAAAACAAATAATAATGAAATAATCTGTCTCATCGGTATCAGCAGATTTAATAATCGGCTATACACGGTAGCGGCATAATTGGCAAAAAGTGACATCAGTACAGCTTTAGAACATTTGCTAGTGTATTTGGTATCCATATTTAGAGATGAGCTGTCAGGTTAGATTTTTTTATTTTACCATTTGAACCACTAAAATAGTGCATGAAAACAGTACTACATTTATCTCACATTCTACATGTGAATGCTTGCAGGTGAGAAGCATGTTTAGTGACAAGGGAAAAATTCTTCAGGAAGCTGCACCTAGCACACCGGTGGAAATCATTGGCTGGAAAGAGTTGCCATCTGCAGGGGAGGAGATTCTGCAGGTTGAGTCTGAGGTACTGTGGAGTTTAACCAAGAAATGTTAACACATCCTTTTTTGAGTGTGAGGTACTCTTCAGTTTTACCATCAAATGTCAATGCATGTTTTTCTTAATCTGAGGTACTGTACAGTTTAACCATCAAATGTTAATGCATGCTTTATTGAGTCTGAGGTACTGTACAGTTTAACCAACAAATGTTAATGTGGCTCTGTACAATTAGCAATATGCTTCTTTGCAGATGATTTAATCAGCTATGTAGGATTCTATTTTTGATCTAACCACTGACTAATGAAATTTAGTAGGCAAATTTGTATTCATATGTACATTATCAGATTAAATTTTCAGGCAATTGTAGCATTTGTTCAAATTTCTACACATATTAAACTTTGTGAGCAATATCATTGTTAGCACAATTCAGCAAAAACCATTTGAGATAGACAAATGAAATTTGGCACTTGCATTTGTATTTAAATATAGTTGACATGAATAAATTTTTCAGACCATTTAAGTAATATTGTATGCATTTTTGAACACGTGGGACAAAAAATTTGTTTATGAAAACCTGTTACCACAAATAAAGCAAAACCAACATGATGTAGACAAAGAAATCTGATATGCACTTTTGTATGCATATATTGATAAACTATTTAGAAATGGATGCTATTATATAAATTATTTAAATTTGTCATGGTTTTTTTGTAAGTTGCTTGGATTTAGACTCTATGGTCTTCATTGGTGTCACATGCTACAAATCTGGTTGTTGCTTTTTTAAAAATTTGAGTATTTGAAAAAGATGTAGTTTTGTAGGTTCTTCTGATTAGGCATAACATTATGGTATGCAATGTTTCACTTACACTGCCCAGAATGAGCATTTGTAAAACAAGGACAACTTTCATGTGAATTCTTACATTTGGAAGCTGTTTATTACCAAAAGAAAAAAATTCTTAAACTAGATTAGATAAGTAAAACTTGATAATATACTTTGTACAATAGGCTTAAAGTTTAAAGTAATGGCCCCATGAAAAAGCACAGACAATCTTCTGAATGTTTGCATAACATATATCTAAAGCTTTACTGAATCCATGTAACTGATTATTGCTGAATTTTGCATGAAATTGACACCTTTCCAGCAATTTTTCTACTGAAGCGTTACTGAATCCATGTAACTGATTATTGCTGAATTTTGCATGAAACTGACACCTTTCCAGCAGCTTTTCTGCTGAAGCTTTACTGAATCCATGTAACTGATTATGGCTGAATTTTGCATGAAATTGACACCTTTCCAGCAATTTTCTACAAATGTGTCTTTCATACTTCAGCAAAGATTCAGAAATTATTCATCAGAATTTATCAAATTGTTGAACAGACGTTGAGAAATGTGCAGCAAATATGCAGAAAACTTCAGCAAAACTTCATAAATTAATTAGCATCCATTAGGCAAATGGTTATCCAAATTTCAGATGAGTTCAGCAGATATTCAGAAACTGTTCAGAAGTTAAGTAAAATTCAGCAAATATTCAGAAACTCTTTAGCAACAATAGTTCATTAATTTGGAAACAGTTATGTAGAAAATGCTAAGAAACAAATAAAGAAGTGTATGGTACTTGACAAAATGTTTAAGATGCAGTTTAATAGTTACTCTGTTAGAAATCATCATAAGTTCATGCCACAGTGAGCATTCTTCCTGTGTAGATGAAAAATCACTTCCTAATAGGACAGCTTTTATTACTACTTCATCTTAATATGATGGTCATATTAAAATAGATTTTTCACTCAATGAATTTTTAGTCAATCTTGAATAAAAATCATGCTGATCCGATATCAGATATTTTGTTATTTCTACTCCTTTTGAACAGAGTGTTATATTGACACAGAGTTTTCTCTAAAAGATTTCTTGTGATGTTAAGCTGGTCTTAAATTGAAACGATGCCCATTTGACATTCATGTGGCTACTATGGTGGCCATGTTGAAATTCTCATTATCACTCCTACTCCTGAATGGATGGTTATTTCACTGAAAGACTTGTGCTGTATAGTATAATATTACCAATCTCATAGCCATTATTGCCCCTACATTTGTTATCTTGAATATCTTATTACCACTGCTACTTCTATATGGATAGCATCTTGTTTTTGCCACAAGACTTATGATGTCTGATTGGTCCTAGAACAAAATAGTGCCAATCTAAAATCCAATAAAGGCCTTTCACAGAAATACATCTTATGATGTCACTAAAATACTATTATTTGCAATATGTAACAGGTTCTGAATCTAAATGGTGCATATCTGACCTTCAGCATGGCACCATAGTGGCTGTCTCAAAAAATTTTTTATTCACTTGAATAAATGGTGGCATTGTCATGGGGCTTTCATTGAAACTAATTGCAATATCTGATTAGATGTGAATGAAATCATATGGATGTGAGTACAAACACGTGAAGGAGCTTGGAAATCCAGACCCAACTGAGCTTGGGGTCAAGTCAAAGAACATTTCTTAGATTTTTGTACTCATGAATATGCAAGTAAATTTTGTCCAGTCTTTGTATTTAATTGCATTCCAATGATCAAGTGGATAGGCTGAATTACGATAATAATTTTAAGGTTCAACATTTTGACTACAGTATTTAACTGTACTGGCATGTATGCATGCCAACACAAACAAGTATTAGCGGATTGTTATGAAAGCTGTTATTATTTCATACATCTGATGAATACCTTGAATGATAACATCTAAATAACATTGTCTTTTGTGTTTTTACTTATATCTAAATAACATTGTCTTTGGGTTTTTTTATGCATTCAGTACCTTACTGAATAGTTCAACAACTTTTCAGAGAAAAAAGTTCAAAAAGTGTTCAGGACTAATTCAGAAAAGGAAAATAGTATGTAAGCAAAATTTAAAAAAAAAAAAAACCTGATGTGAGAAAAGGCTTAGCATGGTTTCAGCAAAGAATTCAGGAACATTAAGAAACATTTATCAGATTGTTTTATGGAAGTGGAGGATGTATTTATTAATGTTAACTTTACACATATTTTTATTTTACAGCAAGTTGCAAGATCTGTCGTTGAGTATAGGTTGAATAAAGATCAAGAGGTAAAGATAGAAGAAGATGTGCTTGCCATTGAAAAAAAGCGAGAAGCCCATGAAACTGTGTACCAGAAGGAACTAAGAGCGCGGCAAGCACAGGGTTTTAGAATCAGTTTAAAACGGGGAAAATTAAAACCTAAGGAATGGGTGCCTTCAACAGAGATTGTTTTGTCTTTTGTTCTGAAAGGTTGGTATTTTTAATAACCAGTCTAGTTTCTGTGACTTGGTCCTTGGGCACAAACAACTACTATGATAAACTGCAGCCTGCTGGCTTAAGCTAGCCTTTGACTTAGTTATATCCAGCAATTTACATCATAGGGCATGGCTTTAAAAATTGCTTGTCAAGCCCAAAGTTGCACCTACCTGCCATGGAACATAATGTTAATATTTTGCAAAATGACTTTTATAGTAAGACGCAGAACAAACTTACATCCTATATATGTCTCATTTCATTAAAATAAATACTTCATTAGCGTGCATTGTACAACTTTGACTAGGAGAAATCTCTCACTTTACATTAGGAAGTACCTGTTTAACAACAGTGATAAAGTTAAAATTGTATTATTTTCAAATCTGTTATTGTGTACAATTTGCCCATATGAGGACATCTATAAAAAAAATGCATTAGAAATGGGTAATTATTTTCAATCAACATCCGTCATTCTCTCACACATGATATTTATTATTCCATTGCAAAGAAACTGGTGCCATAGGTCACATAATAATTGTTTATTTGAACTAAATTAAAATGGAATTTCTGAGTAATTATTGTTAGCCAAAAGCATCTCTTTAAGACTGCCTGATTCAGCTTAGTTTTATGTCATTTACCAATTTGAAGACGCACAGCAATTTATTTCCAGTTTGGGAACCTGCTGCAATGAGAAACTAATCAAATTTACAAGTATTAATCAAGTGTACCCCTTCAGAATGCCTCTTACATACAAAAAAATGTATTTTAAATCTTTTTTGGATGTGTAGAATATAATTGAATCTAAATGAATAACAATGTACATTGCAAATGGACCACCCTGGTGGCCTAAGTGGTTAGAGTGACTACCTCAGATGTGGCAGGTTGTGTGTTAAAACCCTGGCCATGTCATACCAAAGACTAATAAAAAGTGGTACTAGCAGATGCCTCATTTGGTGCTCATAATTAAGAGGTTAATGTTAGGACTGGTTCGTTTGGTGTCAGGATAATGTGACTGAGTGGAACATGATGCTACATGTCTGTGGCATGATGCCTCAGTGCTAGGCATCACTATAAACTGCCATCATAGCAATATGACTGAAAAATTGTTAAAGCTACATTAAAAATACAAATCACACACACGTTGTGTTATGTATACCTAATTTAATTCTTTGTTTACATTTTTTTATTTCATTACATGCAATTGTAATGTCACATTATATGCTGGACTTGACCTTGTCCAAAACTGAGTTCATTTCACCTTGACCTGATTGACTTTTTCTAAAAAAAATTTATTTCATTTTATGTCAACAACTAATACATAGCTAAATTATTCTCTCTGTGTATGGGCTTAATATCAGGATCATTATTGATAGAAGAGGTAAATATGTTTATTTGGGTCAAAGTTTTCGAGTTTCCTAAGTGAATTTTGCATGATTTAGTTTATTGTATTGTAAACATCAGGACCATTATAGTAGGTTATTTTCCATTTGGTAATGTTTTTTTTTTTTATAGAAAATGCTAATTGTGACCTGAGGTAAAGTAAACTATATAATCTTGTAATTGTGAGGACTTGTTCATTCATGCTTTAACATCTAGCACTTTCAAGTTGTATTATTTGTGACAATTTTGGGCTAAATCTTTATTTACTTCAAATTATTGAATTCAAGTGATTATTTTCTCAGGAAATACAAAAGTGCTCAGATAAAATTCTTGGATAAAAACATTCACTGGAATTTATACTGAATTCAAACCTGAAATTATATTACTGTGATTCAACAAAAGACTTTTGACACATCAGCATTCCATAAGCTATAACAGTCACATCATCGCCTTCAGTTTTGGATTTCTTCGGGACTTGTACTGAGTTTTATTTAGGACTTCAAATTATTAGGACTTATGTCTGTAATTCTTTGATTATTTTGGGATTCAATTCGCAATACTGTACGTTCTTTTTTCTCATTTTCACCTTGTAGGGAAATAAATTATTTGTTAAATTTTACAAAGCTTTTTGTCTTTCACTCTTTTCTGTTACATATTTTTTTAAGAGCATAGACTTGCAACAATTGCAAGTGGGCTCTAGGGAGATAAGCTGTGAGCATCACACAGACCCTTGGTTTACAAACAAATATTTTTAAAAATCATATTTTCTAAGAAATTGCTCCATGTTATTCATTGTGCTTATATAATATCAGTGTTCCATCAGAGTGGCTGTCTGACATGGTTATCTGAGGAACACTTATTATAGAGATTAACACAGAAAAGGGAGATAAATCTTGGATTCAAACTCATCATCACAGACTTTTACAAAGTGTGAGAAAGCAAGCAGTGCCTTTCACTGTTGATGAAGCCCTGAGTATTTATCGGTGATTAAAGAAAGAAGTCTTTTAAGCTGATTGCATTATTGCAGTTGAGGCAGAAAGAAAGCAACCTGTAATAAATACCTAGACAAAATTGAGAAAATGGATTTTGAAATAATAAGAGAAAAATGATCATAAATTACTTGCTAAGTATTAGAAGTAAGATACCAGTCTTTATAAATAATGATCACCTGATGTTGTTCAAAAGCATAGTATGTTCAGTAAATATATAAATAATTTGACAAACTTTGGGGAAAATGAAATATATTTGGGAAAATTTTTGGACCCAAACTTTACTTTTTTCTTGCATAATCGTTAATAATTGCAGTTTTGAAAAAAAGGAATTGTTACGCATACATTGTAAGTTCCATTTTTTGGCAGTTTGATTTTTGGGGACGTGTATTACAAATAGCTCTGCCTAAAAGAGCATTACCAATAGCTCTGCCTAAAAGAGCATTTCCAGTAGCTCTGCCTAAAAGAGCATTACCAATAGCTCTGCCTAAAAGAGCATTACCAATAGCTCTGCCTAAAAGGTACAATACACATACATTTTTTGACATGTGACAAGACCTAGGTCAAAATAGTCTTTTAACACATTTGAGGTTTGATGGAGATATCATTTGTGACAAAAATCTGAACCCTGTCGAATGATTCTTTTTCACAGTACCATTCATGGGAGGCATCAAACTATTAGCATTATAACTGAGGGAACCATATATTGAGGGATGCTCCAACAAGGCTGTGTTATCATAGTGCATTGAAACACAAAAACAATATTTAATGATGCAACATAACACTATAATTAGTTCTCATGAACCAACAACTAAAATATAATTAAATAGCAATGAAAAAACCAAGTTTAACCAATTAATGACAATACTTGTGCAAAAATGACAGAGTCAGATTTACTAACAGCTGCCTTGCTTGATGCTCAGCATCAAGAGGTTAGTGTTAGGACTGGTCGGCCTGGTGTCAGGATAATGTGACTGGGTGAGAAATCATGCTACTTGTCTGTGGCATGATGCCTCAGTGCTAGATATCACTATAAACTGCCACACTGCAGACATCGTAGCAATATGGCTGAAAAATTGTTAAAGCTACATTAAAAATGCAAGTCACATGCACACACACACACAATACTTTTGTAACAGTGACAAAATCAAATTTAGCCAATTAATGACAGTACTTTTGTAACAAATTCAAATTTAGGCAATTAATAATGATACTTGTGTTACATGAACAAAATCAAATGTTACCAATTAATGGCAAACATACAAAATTAAATTTAACCAATCAATTAAAATACATGTTTAACAATGAAAAACCAGTGAAAGACAGTACTTGTAAGAGTGACAGCAGTATTATATGCATTGTGTTTGGGATATGCCATTTATATTAAATAGAATATAGAGAAAAGTCTTTGAAAAATTAGGACCATTAAAACAATTAGTATAGCGTCATGGTTTATAACTATTGTAACTGTCTGCATACCATATTCAGTATAATACATGCACTGTGTGCTTGAAGGACCCTAATTATTACAACATTAAAGTCCATCATAATAAGTGTATACTGATGATGTCGTAAACATTTCTATCATGTATGTTTATATGAGAAGAGTTAGCTGTCAATTTTGTTGATTTTTGAGTGATGCATTTTGGAGATGCGTTATATCTCTAAATTTGGTTACACCGTATAAAAAATGCGTGAGATCCATTACTGAGATTTGTTTAAGCTACAAAGTTGAATGTAACAAGACACCAAGTTCTTGTAAGTTTTTGAAACAAATCATGATATTCTCGACAGATTCAGCATTGTGTTTCAGTCTTTTGAGGCATGCTGGAATTGAGATAAATGTTGTTAGATATGGCTTTTATAAGCATGTTTTGATGGAAAAAAGAGGAATGGGCACTTATAAAGGCATGTATTAGCATTCTTGAATACGCTACAATACAAACCATTTTTCTCAGCATTCTCAAGACCAAGGTAATATTGTCAATATATGTGGACATCAAGGCTGAGATACACAGGAGGGAGCCTGAAAAACTTGAATTTTGCATACAAGTGAAATTTGTAATAGGTGACCAGTTGTCATTAGGGAGAATTTACACTAAGAAAAAATAATAATTGGAAATTTTGGTTAAATGAAGGCAAAACTAGTCGAAGTACACTTGTATGTTGACATATGTGTAGTACAATCCATAATGCATTAAGTAATGCACATGTATATGAAAAATCCATGAATTCATTTATCAGTCACATCCTGTTAGAAACAACAAATAACATATATAAAAATGGTAGACCTCATTTTGCCTCTATCCCATTGCCAACAAACATGTGTCACTAAATAGTTCACTATGAATTTTGTTGTCCTCAGTAGAATGTAGCTGTATAGTTGATTACATGCTACATGTACATGTATTTGAATTGGCCTAGATTTTGGTCAGCTAGAGACAACTTCCATGATGCCGAGGCTACAAAGGAGATGAGGCTATTCATAGGGAAATGAAAATGTGAACAAAATAAACATTTCTTAAAAATCTTTGCAAGCCGTCCCACCTTTAGTTAACTTGACTGTCAGATATTTAGTTTGAAAAGATTGGAATTTATGCTGCCGTTGGTAGTCATCATAAGCAAAAAGTTACTTTTTCTGCCAAAAGGAAACTTTCATTGCATAGTAAACTTATTCCATTCACTTGCTTTTATAAAAGTTTGTTGCTGACTTCCTTTGATGGTGGGTGCATTGCTTTTAATAAAGATTGTTGTCAGATTGCTTCGATGAAGGTAGCATGTATTATTGGAACACATTGAAGTTACCATGAAAGGCCAACTAATGAGGACCAAATAAAAGCCAGTCTGTTATTGCAGCAGCAATAATGATTAGTTGTAGAACAAAGAATGGTTTTGAACTGGCAGTTTGTCGATATTAACAATTAGAAAACAAAGGATTTGTTCAATTTGGGACCATGGGGTTCTTTCAACATTTACCTTCAGTTTTTTCTCAGTGTCAACATAGGCATGACGAATTTGATCATAATAATAGACCATGTGACCATGACTTTGCATTTCATCGACATAGGTTGCTTGTGATATCGATATAAGTGGGTAGGACTATATATTATTTTTAGTGTTACTTATGGCATCTAAAACTTTGCCTGTTAATTCATATACTTATATCCCAGTACTCACTCAAAATAACACTGCTAATGGGAGCCATAGAAGTGACATATTGGTGAAGTCATCTTGTGCTGAGGAATTTTATATATAATATTACTATTAAATAAAGATTATATCCACCTTGTAAAGTGGACCACCTCATACAGATGTAACGCAAACTGAAGCAGTACTGAATTATGCCATTCCATTGGCAGTCTGTTTGGAAAGGCAATACTGAATTATGCCATTCCATTGGCAGTCTGTTTGGAAAGGCAATACTGAATTATGGCATTCCATTGGTAGGCAGTTTGGACAGGCAGTACTGAATTATGCCATTCCACTGGCAAGCAGTTTAGATAGGGAGTACTGAATTATGATTCTATCAGCAGTCAGTTCAGATAGTGCATACTGAATTATGCCATTCCACTGGCAATCAGTTTGGATAGGGAGTACTGAATTATGATTCTATCAGCAGTCAGTTCAGATAGTGCATACTGAATTATGCCATTCCACTGGCAAGCAGTTTAGATAGGGAGTACTGAATTATGCCATTCCACTGGCAAGCAGTTTGGATAGGGAGTACTGAATTATGATTCTATCAGCAGTCAGTTCAGATAGTGCATACTGAATTATGCCATTCCACTGGCAATCAGTTTGGATAGGGAGTACTGAATTATGATTCTATCAGCAGTCAGTTCAGATAGTGCATACTGAATTATGCCATTCCACTGGCAAGCAGTTTAGATAGGGAGTACTGAATTATGCCATTCCACTGGCAAGCAGTTTGGATAGGGAGTACTGAATTATGATTCTATCAGCAGTCAGTTCAGATAGTGCATACTGAATTATGCCATTCCATAGACAGTCAGTTAGGATAGTTTGTTTTTTTAAAGGAGAATTTTATCATGTAGTTTTTAATAAATTTAGCAAGATAACTACATTTTCAAAAATGCTCATTTGACATTGATGGGATCTTTTTTACTGTGCAATGTTAAAATTGTTGGAGAGTAAATTTTTGAACATTTTATGTTGCAGTATGATAGATTTACTGAGTCATTAAAACTTATTCTAAACTATTTTAAATTGTCATATTTCACTTAGTAATTATTTCCATATTTTTCAGGAGATGTAGATGGGTCAGTCGAAGCTATCATGGATGTACTTGACACATACAAAGATGGCAGATGTAGGCTGGACCTTATTCACTATGGCATCGGCAATATAACAGAAACTGATGTACAGCTGGCCCAGTCATTCAATGGTGAGAAAATAAGAGTAAAGACAAGCATTCTTGGATGGCTTGGAAAAGAAGAAAATTTCAGTAGATCTTTAAAAGCACTTACTTACTGATCTCTCTAGTCTAGACACTTTTAGTCCTTGATTTCTGAGCTTGAATATGGTGGTATATGTCTGAGGTTCAATTTCTAGTGGTAGCATTATTCAACTTTTAACCCTTCCCCTCCCTCCTTCTCCCGTATTATCTTATTTTGCAGAGTTTTAGTTTGTTTCTGGACTTAGATTTGTCACACACTTCTGTGATATTCACATCAGGAGACCCATTTGTTTGATATATCATCTTCATCTCCTGTTCTAACCTTTGTTTCTGATTGAGTGTAATAGCTTGCAGTATTTGAAATGCATTTTCTTTGACATGTAATTTTTGGGGTCTTTCTTGGGTCTACTTCCTTGGCATTGGTGTCCACTGGAATGAGTACTTAGCTCTATTTTCTCTGGATGTGTTAAAAGTGTGCTTAAAACAAAACCTGAAAAATAAGAAAAATGATCTTCATCATGGTTACAATACATGCAGTCTAGTCACAACTGTTAGGTAAATTAATTTAACTTAGATATAATCGGCTGGCATATCCTGTTATCATGTTGCTACTTAGAAAACATACTCATAAAAGTGTCACTATACTTACTTTTTAATTTTCATCCTGCTGCATCAGTAACCAGACTGCGATGCATTAATCACGTTGAATGATTTAAGCTTTGGATCAGCTGGAGAGCCAGAGTGCTTGATATTCTGAGGTGACCTCTAATGGGAGGCACTCTAAAGTGCAGTAATTGAGAAATAACTAAGAGAAAAAAATCAGGAAATATTATGTAACAACAACAGATTGAAAATTTCAACATTTATTCATAATCTAATGAAGATCTTTATATGCCTGAGTTGTAGGGAATCATCAAATAATTATGATTTACGATATTCTTTTTTTCTTAGACATGACATATTTATAGTATATAGTTTTTTCTGAATTTGAAGGGCTGATGGGGTTCATTAACTTTTCCTTTATAGCTGCAGATCTTAGAATCCACATTAAAATAAAACTCATGAGAGTGACAATACACACCTAATGGGTATCCCATGAGTAAAATATTTTTTTTTAACAAAGAGCACCAGTCATGACACCAGTCTGTGCCTTTCTTGTTTAAATTGGGAAACAGATGATTTTTAGACTTAATTCTCAGGACCATTTTATGACTGAAAAGTACAAAAAAATGGTTTGGAACTGAATATGGTACAAATGGGATTTGATCACTTATCTACATGTGTACATGTAAGGAAATCTACGGTTTTGTTTACCAGAATAGTGTGTGCGTGTGTGTATGTGTGTGTGCATTTTTGATGGTATGATAGCACAATACTGGCTACCAGTATATAGTGATTGCATGTTAAGTTCTAGCAATATAAAGAAGCACAAAAAAATCTTTATAAAATTGGCCAGCATTTCATTGTCAAGAGCACTAGCTAAATTTCTTTTCTTCATGATTAATGTTTACACTGGCAACAGGAGACTGCATAAAGCCTCACAGGGATGGGTTATATAATTGTTGATTACTGTATGGTAAAGTTAAGGTTCTCACCCATTTTGGCCAGTCTTTAAGTAGAAAATATTTTCATTTTTCAGGTATTGTTTATGGATTTAATGTGGAGATGCCATCTAAAATAGCAGAGATGGCAAAAAATATGAATGTTCCTGTCCAGCTTCACAAAGTCATATACAAACTTTTTGATGATATGAAGGAAAACTTAAGTAAAAAGCTTCCAATTTTGGAAGTACAGGAAATTGTTGGTAAGTAGTTATTTCCATGTCATATGCTAGTGCAGCAGGGAATTATTGTACGGGTCCACGGGGGCTAATTATGGGCCCATTTCCAATCAGTGGTATTTTAAATTCATCCAGAGTTCCTAATTTTAAAAATTTACTCTTTAAAATTTTGTCTGCAGTTGGTATACATTTTTCCCCAAATCATGTGCCCATTCTAAATGGAAAACTGCACAGGAAAATATTTTATGCAGTATTTAGCTTTTGTCCCATAAAGCTCATTAACAGTAGGATTGCTGCATTGTTTTCTCATGGGGAACTAGCAGCCTATTTAGTAGAACTATTGTAGAAATATTAAAAATTTGCCACTACACATTTTCCTGACTTCAAACACACATTGTAACATTAAGAAGAATTAGTGTTAGAATAATTGCATACGGTTTCTGACTAGATCCGATGTCAGAGGAAAACTCCAGGAATTAGTATTGGCAGAACTATTCCTGTTTTTAACCTCAGATCACATCATTATGATAATTTCCATCAGAATTAAATGTTCAAGTCAGATATAATTTATGTAGGCAGACCACAGTTTAAACACCTTTATAACAAGGTTAACAGACAAAGCTATAATGTCAGTTAAATCATTAATATTTAATGTTTGAATTTTCATGTATTCCTTTTTATGTCCAGATTATAATATTTGAAATCTGACATTTCTATTTTGGATCAATAGGGGTTGTTATATCTCTGTATATGCATATTCTACACAGGGGAAGCTAAAGTCCTGCAGGCTTTCAAGGTCACAGAAGGCAAGAAGAAGGTCTCTGTTGCTGGATGCAGATGTATTAAAGGACTGTTAAACAAAAAATTGGTGTTCAATATTGTCCGTGATGGGGAAGTAATTCACACAGGTAATATACCATTATTCTGTTTGTATTGAATTAATTTAGGTATGTACAAATCAATTATCATAATTCATTTAAGCTTTTTGTTTAAATAAAAAACAAAACATACAAGCACAAAGTAATATGCTGATACTTTTTGCACTTGTTTGAATATAATGTTCCAAAAATAAAGACAATATATCATGGATCAGTACAAAAAAGGGGACTATGGCATAATAAATCCGGAAAATAGATATGTACTGAAAAAATTTTGTTTTCTTGGCAGATCTTTTGGAAGGTTCATGTAGTGTTATCCATGAACCATCACATCACATCACAGCCATTGCAACTTTCATTTCTGCTCAGTATCTTAAATTTGAAAGTTAATTTGGTATGAAGCTTGACATTAAAAAGACAATAGTCAGTTCTTAACATTTTCCAAAAAGTTGTAATGCTTTTATGGACTTATGGCCCCTGTATGACTTCCTGTTTTACCCTTTCTTTGTATCATGTTGACTAAGGCATTTAGGTCACATGACACATTCTAGTCAGATTATGCCACGTGACACATTTCTAGCCTGATAATGTCACATGACATATTTCTAGCCTGATGTCACATGACACATTTCTGGCCTGATAATGTCACATGACAGATTTCTAGCCTGACCTGTACATCACTGTACATTTCCTGTTTCAGGTAAACTAGCTTCCTTGAAGCATCACAAGAATGAGGTGGAAAGCATAAAAGTGGATGTGGAATGTGGTATTAGTTTTGAGAACTTTCAGGATGATTTTCAAGTTGGAGATGAAATACATTGCTGTGCCATGAAAGAAACCAGGCAAGAAGTCAAGTGGGATCTGGGCTTTAAATGATCAGATGATTTTTTTTATTTTACTGCTAACTGAAGTTTTAATTTCAAAATGAATAAATTGTTATACTGCTCACTTGTCACTTTCTTTGTTTTGAACACAGTAAAACTTCAGTAACTAAGCAGCATTCATTCAATACATAGGAAAATTTTAATACTTGCCCAAATTTTAATACTTGCCCAGCCCGGTCAAATTCATGGCAAAACTTTAATAACTTGTCCAGTCCCAACATGCAATTTCCTGCCCACAAACCTTAAAAACTTTAATAATTTGTCCAGTCCCAACATGCAATTTCCTGCCCATAAACCTTAAAAACTTTAATAACTTGTCGAGTCCCAACATGCAATTTCTTGCCCACAAACCTTAAAAACTTGAATCAAACTAAAACTTGGAACACAATTTTAGAAAGTAATCTGCAGGAGTAATTTATTTTAATGAAATCATTGAACATCAGAATGCAGAAGGTAGACTTACTATCTCTTCATTTTGACCATAGCACTTTTGTCTGCGGCACCAAAGTAAGCCACTTTTTCTCACAGCAATGATACTACATTTGTATCCTAGAGTTTATTTCCCAAACCAGCTAAAATAAATAAACCATTAAACAATTTGCTGAAATAAACTGCTTGAGAGTTGTCTGCCTTTTGCAGCCTGTATATTGTTCCTGATCAGTTTGGTTAGATTAATACTGTGTTGCAGACAGCATTTGTTGCTGTAATTATTATGGGATTTAGATACCTGTGTCTCTGAAATGCTATGTAGTCATAAGGTGGAAAGGGTCACCAAAATTTGCGGAATGGCAGCCTCTGCTGCACTCATTCTGAATCAGTAGTAATCACTAGTAATTCAACCTTGCCAGTATTTATTCTTTATTTCCCTTATTTTGCACTCATTTGGACGGATGCGGGAGGTTGTGGGTTCGATCCCTGGCCGAGTCATACCAAAGACTTACAAAAATGGTACTAACAGATGCTTTGCTTGGCATTCAGCATTAAGAGGTTATGCTTGGCATTCAGCATTAAGAGGTTAGTGTTAGGACTGGTCGGCTTGGTGTCAGGATAATGTGACTGGGTGGGACATCATGCTACATGTCTGCGGCATTATGCCGCAGTGCTAGACATCACTATAAACTGTCACACTTAAGACATCATAGCAATATGGCTGAAAAATTGTTAAATCTACATTAAAAGTCCAAATCACTCAATTGGAACCAATTGCAAAAACTGCATTCAATTGATAATACATATAAATATGCAGATTAAGTAAATAAAAAAAATTTAGTCAAGTGTCTGTCATAAAGTTTTATTTCTGTTTTCATTTCATTGTAATAAACATACAGATACAAGAAATGTCGATGACATCATCACATCTTTGGCAGTTGTTATGTCAGCCTTAACAAGAACAATGTCATAGCTTAACGGTTAGTGAAAATTGTCTTTTGGCATAAAGAATCTGAATCCATGTACTTTCAAACATGGAAGTTTAGTAGCAGACTGTATCCAAATAAGAAAAGACCTTTCAAACCTCGAAATTTACTTTTCATGCAAAAGTACATGTACTTAAAATGTTGAAAATATACTTATCATGCAAAACTACTTTCAAACATGGAAATTTTCTTGTCATGCAGAATTACTTTCAAACATGGAGATTTTCTTGTCATGCAAAATTACTTTCATACATGGAAATTGATTTGTCATGCAGAATTACTTTAAAACATGGAAATTTCCTCATCATGCAATATTACTTTCAAACATGGAAATTGATTTGTCATGCAGAATTACTTTCAAACATGGAAAGTTTCTTGTCATGCAGAATTACTTTCAAACATGGAAATTTTCTCGTGATGCAATATTACTTTCAAACATGGAAATTTTCTTGTCATGCAAAATTACTTTCAAACATGGAAATTTCCTTGTCATGCAATAGTATTTTCAAACATGGAAATTTTCTTGTCATTCAAAATTACTTTCAAACATGGAAATTTCCTTGTCATGCAAATAGTACTTTCAAACATGGAAATTGATTTGTCATGCAGAAGTACTTTCAAACATGGAAATTAGTAGCTGACTGCATCTGAATGCAAAAGTACCTTAAAGGATGCTTGTACATTTTTGCTCAATTTTCATTTATCCATCATTTTGCAGTCTGTGCAATGTACACTCTAGAGCATGATTGACATCTGTATATAAAAAGAAAAATGATCAGGTACAAAATTAGATCTGAAAGGTAATAACAGCTATGAGATTAGTTTGGCATTTTAAGAAAATATAGTTTTATCATCTCTGTTGGTTTTACTGAATGTAAGTTATTGTTAATCATCATATTTTATTTTCATTATTTTACAAATGCCATAACTTGAATTTATTTCTGACATTCAGTATTAATGAATTACCAATCAGCAATATGGTATATAAAGCAAACTACAAATAGATTTTGTCACCTTAAGACAAAATGACTGTTGATATTGTCACCTTAAGACAAAATGACTGTTGATATTGTCACCTTAAGACAAAGTGTTGATATTGTCACCGTAAGACAAATGTTGATATTGTCACCTTAAGACAAAATGACTGTTGATATTGTCACATTAAGACAAAATGACTGTTGATATTGTCACCTTAAGACAAAATGACTGTTGATATTGTCACATTAAGACAAAATGACTGTTGATATTGTCACCATAAGACAAAATGACTGTTGATTTACCACCTTAAGACAAAATGACTGTTGATATTGTCACTTTAAGACAAAATGACTGGTTTATAGTCTACTGCCCCTGATGTTTTCGTACAAAGTTATTGGACAAAAGTTGCCAGTCTCAGTGGATTCAGAACATCAGTTATATGATAGCGAATTAAGAATCTTTATCTCACCTGGAGGCCTGACAAGCATACACATGTAGTACGGTCACATCTTTGTTTGTCATCCATCAATTTATCATCCGTCAATCTGTCATCTGTCAACATCTACTAAACAAATTTCTAAACAGACCACAAAACTAAATTCAAAAGAGGTTTGCAGACTGTCATGGTATGAAGGCATTTAAATGGTGCCAATGTCCATAAAATATTATTACTCAAGATTTTTTAAACAACTTCTCAGATACAACTCAAAAGAATTTAACATCAGGTATACTGGAATGAAGACCTTCATCCTTGTACAAATGATCAGCAAATTAATATTGGATCCATTACTACAAATATAAAAAAACTCTAATCAATTTTCTGAACAAAATTTACCAAATTTTACAAAATATTCTGGTGTGAAGTCCTTACAACTTTGTTCTATCTTGCATCAAATTTGGATACCGTTTCTAAAATAAGGTAAACTTTTCAAGAACTTGTCAGGACCACTAAATAGAATTGGACCCAGTTCATCAGGAAGCTCTGTCATTATTCAATTTCATGTTTATACAAAATGATAACTAATCCATCACCAAAGTTGGCCACCATTACTTAAAGTAGAAGAATCATTAAACAACTTCAGCTGAAAAACACTCAAATATATTCAAGCAAATATGCCAAACAGCACAATAGTATGAAGGGCTTTCATGCAAATGATGCAAATCCATCATCAAAAATGGCTGCTATTGATAAAAATAGGAAAACATAATAAACATTTTACATGAACTGTTTAGAATTAAGGCCTTCTGGTTGGAATTAAGGCCTTCTGTTTGGAATTATCTCAATATCTGGTTCATCTCATTATCTGCTCCAGAAACTTCAAAAAGTTCAAAACACAGCTGCTCGGATCATACTTAGAGTACCACAATCAGAGCACACCTCCCTGCTGCTCTGTACCCTACACTGGCTATCCATTCAATCCAGAATCAAACACAAAATTTGTTCTCAGTGCTATGTTTCACTGTCAGACTCTCCAACATACCTGTCCGACCTCACCCATGTGTACACACCAGCAAGATACTTACGTTCCTCTTCTGACAATCGTATACTCATTATTCCCACTATGAAAACAAAGTCATACGGACAACGTTCTTTTGCATACCAAGGCCCAGCAACGTGGAATGAATTGCCCACTGAACTTAGACATAAAGACACAGTGATCACATTCAAGAGGGCTCTCAAAACTCACTTATTTCGACTGCAAGAACAAACTTAAAGACCTAATAGTGTTTCCTACCTTAAATATTCTCAGCATGTTTGTTTTTTATTTTTTTATTTTTATTTTTATTGTTTTCTAATTTCATGGTGTTTGTTTTTGTAATCAAATCGTTATATGTTTTTTATCTTATAGGTGTTGTCTAATGTTGTAAAGCACTTAGAGCTTCTAAAGATTAGGTGCTATACAATGTCCTCATTATTATTATTATTATTATTATTATTATTATTAAGGCCTTCTGGTTGGAATTAAGGCCTTACAAATTTGTATCGTTGATGCCAATCCATCTTCAAATATAGTCATTGTTACTAAAAATAAATAAAAATTGAAAGGGGTTCTTAAAAAATTCTGTTTAGAATTTGACCAAATTTGACAGAAAGCACCATGGCACAAGGGCCTCCTCTTGTGTACAAATTTTGATGATAAATATTCAGATGTGGTACCACTGTTGACACATAAAGAGCTTTAAATGACATCTCAGCAGAGTCGAACTAAATTTAATATAAAGCATTATGGTCCGCCAGTTTTATGCAAATGACACTGATCTACCATCAAATATGGAAATAAAGCATCCTTGTGTGAAGTCCTCTGAATTGTACAAATGATATTGTTCAGCCATCAACTATGGATATTCACAGCATAGCAAGAAGCCTTGAAACATTGTTTTTATTACATATGCAGTCAGCAGAACTGGAATAAATTTCAACAGAAAACATTCTTTTTTGCCCAGATGTTTTGATCAACTGCTCTTGCATTTAGCTGTCAGGCAGCTGCTGGGTGACCAAAACAACGACCAGCTTGGGCCTCTTGCTAATGATGGCCTTATATTTTAGATTGAAAAAGAACTGCAAGACTAATTTTCTTGCTACATTCATCAAAACTGTATGGTTAAACGTTTTAATCGGCATTTAAATTTGTGTTGTTTGGTACTGTAATGAAATTTATGCAATTAGTGTTCAAACTAAAAGTGTCAGGATGGACTAATCAAGAGAGTAAGAGAAGAAGAATTTTTATTTTAATTACTTCCTTTGTATGGTTCATCCAGAATTTTCTTTGGCTAGAATGCAAAACAATTTGGGTTCATGGATTGGTGATGTCTGTTTGTCTGCCCATCCATTGATCCTTCAGTCTATTAAGCGGTACAGGTGGCATCATCTCTGAAGCTAATGTTAACATTTAGGTCATTTTTTCAGAGACTTTTGATTATTTGAGTTACACAAGTTAGCATTTAGATGTCTTACGGAGTACTACACCTTGCAGTAAAATTTACACTACTGTGACATATTCCATCATCATGTGTTCTTGATAAACTCTTTTTGTGAGCTGCTTTTCTCCAGTTCTGTTGATTATGGTTTAGTCACATAAGTTGGTATGTAATTGTTTCATGGGGAATTCTATGTCCATCAATGAAATTCAGTCACAGTGACATATTTCATGGTTCAGTGTTTTGTACTTTGGGTTGAACTAAGTTTCTATTGTTTAGGGTATGTACTTAGGTCATTTTGAAAGAAAGTACAATTTTTAAAGTCAGTTTTTTATCATTACAAGTTTTAAATGTGTTTCGGGTATGGTTGGGGAACTCCTCACAAATCAAAACTTATGATCCTCATTCCAATCAGATGTTACTTACCTTGCTCTAATATGTTATTGATATTTTGGCGTACGCAGTGGTAGCATTATGAGCTAACCTTGCATATGAACATGGATCTCACTTATCATCGAACACATGATAGGATCCCACATTTCAAGTTTGACCAAAATCAAATACGAAATTCACTTTGCAGAGGGGTAACAAGTCCAGTCATTCATATGCAGTATCAGCAAGATACTATGTACTGATCATTAACGAAATAGTCTATGACCTTAATTATATATGTGCATATATTCTACATTTGATCAAAATTTTATCAGAACATGAATCTCGCTTACTACTGATCTTATTCGAGATCGCAATAATATAAACAAAAATTCCACGTTGACTCAAAATCGAATCAGAAATGTGGCCCTTAAAATGGTAGCAAAGTTAACCAATCAGATACAAAATCACCTCATTGATATGCATGGATTTCGTTCCTATTTGAACTCATCCCATAATGAGATGATATAAACCTGTATTCCATATCTGACTGAAATTAGATCAGAAATGCTGACTTCTGAGTGGTGACAAGCAATTGTTGACAGATGACACATGAAGAACGACGGATGCAGGGCCGTACCATAAGCTCACATGGCCATAAAGCCATATGAGCTAAAAACTGAAACCCCTTTATGCCGAGATGATTTCAAATTTGGTCAAATTCTGTTTGAGCGGTTTTTAAGAACTCGTTTACAGGATATTCTGCTCTAAGTAATGGCAAACATACGAGACTGCAGATTACTATATTTGAAAGTTTCTCGAATTCTGCTGAGAAGTTTTTGAAAAGAAGTCATTTTAAGGTTTTTCCATTTTTTAGTGACTGTAGCTATCTTTGATGGCGGTATGGCATTGTTTGTACCAACGTACAAACTTTAATGAAAGAATGTTGTAGGCCAAGTATGAATGATATTAGTTTTGTGGTTGTTAAGAAAAGTTTAAGAATTGCAATTGTTGAAAGCTGGATGATGCATGCTGGGAAATACCATAAGCTCACTTGGCATACATATTGACCGGATTAGCCAAAAATAATTATAAAATAATTGGAAGTATGTCTGGATGCAAAATATGAATACCATGTATTAATTTTTGTTTCATGACTGCTAATCTATGTGGACTTTTTGATTCCTTGAACAATGGAATGACACATATAATTTCCAACTTATGTGACTCCATGAGAAATAACCTAAATGAAGAACTATGAACCTGAAAAACTGAACTTACATGGAAAAGAATTATCACAGGACCATGCAATATAAGTAAGTGACCTCATTTTCAATGAAAGGTGATGTATTCTATGTTACACATCCAGATACCAACCTAGGTGACTATGATAATTATTCTGACAAAATTACCTAAATGCAAACTATCCTCGAGAAACTAAGTTACACCCAAAAGTACAAATCACTAAACAAAGAAAAATGGGTCACACTGACCCAGTTTTCACTGATGGTTATATTACTCCTCATGACACAATTGCTTTCAAGCTATGTGACTCCATAGTTATGATGTTATAGTTGATGTTACGTCATCAGCGTACGCTCCTGAATTCTGACATAGGGCCTGTCTTTTTCTACGACATAATAAATTGATGGGCCTCTCTCTCTCTCTCTCTCTCTCACATACACACACACACATCTGTCTCTCACACACACACGCACACACAGTGTAATCAATCATTATTTTTTTTCATTCAAGCTTTTGAGCAAATACATATTGAATGCGCTTTACAAAGACATCGTGCACTTTTTTTGTAGACCTTTCTACCTGTAAAATCGATGCTGGAACTATAAAGTATAAGAAATCACTTGCAATCAAGTTGAAAATGTGAGACCAATAATTTCAAAAGGTGATGGAACGCAACGCAAAATGTTTAGAAAAATTTGGAACAAAAGCGAAAACAATCTTGAAGCACTTTGAAAAACAATATGGTAGGGTTACGAGCTTATAGTATGGCCCCGCTTTCGTCGTACGTGAGTGGTTGCTAAAAACAATTTCAGCAGTTTGAATTAACAGAAGGTATTCTGGCATCAGGACCTTACAGCAGTATGAAGTTGATGTGGAACCACAACCAGATAGGGCCACCGTTACTGCCGATAGAGAGACGAGAAACAAACGTGCAAGTCGCATCTGTCAAAAGCCGCTTTACCGAAATTTGCTTAATCTGATACGGCATGAAGGTCTTTCCGGTTTGTGTACGATATGTTGACCTTTCATCAACTAGAGCTGCAGTTAGAATTTTTTCTTTCTTTTCAAAACAAAACAAAAAAAAAAAAAAAAAAAAGGAAAAATGCAGATCAGCAACTTTGTGAAAATTGCGCTTAAATTGAGACCACATTTTACAGATTTTGCATACTGGAAATGAGACCTTTCAGTCTGGTACAAACCATGGGGATCCACCCTCACGCATGGACGCAGTAACACAAAAAATAGGATAACCTAAAAAGGTCTCTAAGAAACCACTTACCAAAATGGAATGCTAGATCACATTTGAATTTTTTTTGTTGATACAACCATGTCCAGTTAAATATTTACAATCCTCTACAGAGAGAAAATTTTTTATACAAGAATTCTGAAAACCCACTTAATAGGCCATTGAGATTATTATCACCTTTTCGGGCACCATTGGCGTCAGCGTAAAGCTTTTTTTTTTTTTATTCTTCGAAAATATAACTTCCCTATCATTTTTTATTTGCTTTATTCAGCTGAAACTTTTTAACATCATTACTATATGTCTATAAATATGATTGCACCCTGCGATGCTGGAATGTACGTCTCCTATGAAGTCATATCAGCGCCGATTGCTGGTGGTACATTTCATTTTGCAGAGTTTTTAATTTTTAAAATTACACTATGTTAAAACAGGTTTTATAACGTTGACTTTAGTTACGTGTCACGGAATTGTATGAGCTATATCAGACAACACAGCTATCTCAAAATAATTATTTACAATCCCAGAATTTGCACGAACTCTGATAACATGCAAAGGAAAATGTTGGCTTTTTTTTTTAAAGAAAGTCATTTATTTGAATTTGACAAATACAATATGTCTTGTCGGGAGCGGAATGTTTACCAAATTCGTTGATAGTATCAGCTTTATGTTTTGCAAATTGTTATAACGTTTTGCACAATTAACCTACATTATCCTTGTGAACGAAGCAATTAACCTTGGTGTATTAATGGACTTTTGTACCTAAAGCGAATGCAAATGAAAAATTAGGGAAGAAATGTCACTAGATTCACCAGATAAGCTGCAGAACCTCCATCAGTAATTAAGCGACAGTAATTAGATAAGATCAGTGATCTTTACTAGTAACTATATCAAAGCGGTTGACTAAAAATGAATACAATTCTAATTCAACTCCCTGAAATAAATCGTGTCCAACTGTAAACAACACAGATCCTGATCTGCCGTAGCATAATGCGCTCGCATATCAGGTCTATAATGTTTGTTCTACTAAATAATACTTACAGACAGCACAGAACCAGATCTGCCAGCGCACTATGGGACGGCAGACCTGGGTCTGTGCAGTTTGCAGTTGAACTTGTTTTATTAGCGACAATAGACGTAACAAATATGTTTTCTCACATAAAATAGAATTATTGCCTTTGCAATTTAAATGTAGTTCTTTAATATTTTTTTTTTTGATAGGTATTACATGTATGATCTGAAATATGTACAAATATCTTAGATATGCTATTGGATGTACCAACAAGAGTAATGATTTCCAGTACACTTGTTGCAAAGAGATAGAATTACAGTCGCACTCCATCGGTTTAAATTCAAACACGTATAGTGGTATAATTTTTACATATTGTGCCATCTAAAATCAAATGACAACTCATTCGCTTGGTGTTTGAGAAAAAAAATAATGTGTTTGCAGGCAGAAAAGAAAAATCAAACATTTAGGACTAAAATTTGTGGCAGGAGCTCGGCAAGTCTTCTGGCACAACTTGCATTTCTACATACACGCACACACGAAGAGACCCATACACGGAGAAGATTTTATTTTTGACGGCGCAATATATGTGGAACTACTTTGAAGTAGTATAACCCATCTGTATAATTAGTAACCCGTATGTTTTGCTTATTATTTCGCACTATTTTATGTCCTTTCGAAATGAAAGGAATCGAATATAACCAGCAGTAATTTTTCTTTACATGCGGCAACCGTAGCCTACCACAACAAAGGTTGTTGTTATTGTTGATTTTTGAATTTTATTTGTAGTCTCTTTGACCATTATGGCTAATGCAATGTCCCTGCGTTCGTCATCAGGTGTCTTGGGTCTGCTGTCCAGACCCCGGTGTTTGTTAGTAGTTGCTTGTTTTATTTTGTTTTGTTGGGTGGTTTTGTGTTGGTTTTCTTTAAAAATATTTGTATCCCATCTTTTGAGTTTGTGTTAACATAATCAGTCTTAGATAATCGTCTTATACATGCCGTTAAAATGACGCTGGATCAATGTACAGTGAAACTAAGTTTACAACAATCTATCTCGCATATATAAATTGTCCTTTTTTATCTTAAATGTGTGAATTGACATGCTTTGTTTTCAGCTTACTATATGGTACTTGCACTTTTCTTTCTGTGGCACAAGGGACTTAACGTTGCATCGTAGGTTAACATGGAAATGTCAATAAATGGCACAAGAGAAATTTAACATTGGCTGTCGTTTTGAAATATTTATGGGGCACAAGGGAAATTTAAAATGGAGATGTCGCTCAGGGTCACAAGGGGACCTTAACATTACTCTTTCATGCTGAACATTTATGGGACACAAGGGAACTTTAACATTACGCCTTATGTTTAAAAAATGTGACGGGCACAAGGGGAAATGTAATGTTAAATAGTTATCTACTATCCTACATCCACTGAGCAACTTTCCAACTCTTAGTTATCTGTTATACACAATTCCACATATACAATGTAATACCTAACATTATACTGTCGAACATGCGTGGCCTGAGATGGCCAAGTGATCTAAGGTGCGTGCATTTACTGATTACTAACAACTTACCTCTGTCCTCTTGGTTCGAGTCTCGAGCTCTGCCAATATGGGTGTGTATGAAACTTCGCCAGTAGCTTCCTATGGATAGGTGATTCTTTCCGGGGCATTCCACGGTACTTCGTCAACCAAATATTCTAGCCGCCATGTATAGACTATCATATGCTGAAAAAGGATGAACCCGTGTAGAATCGATGACCCACGGGAAGATACTGGCAAGCTTTCTCACATATTCACGTTGGTCGAGACGAGACTCGAACTCATGCAGACATCCTTAGACCACTCGGCCATCCGGTTCTCTCACACACAAGTAATGCATATACTATACATACATACACACATATTGTCACAAGCTAAAGGTTAGGAGTGTTTATATACAAACTATACCCATATACAATCCATCACACAAGAAGGGTAGGAGCTTTTAAGCTTTAGTTAGTTGTATAAAGACAAAGCCATACAGAACCATACAATATACAATATATTGGTAATGATTAAACAGAAACTCTGTTTATAATAGAGTTGGATCGCCTGGAGAGAGCCGTTGTGTTTTGTCCTAAATTGCCGATGTTTATTTATATCCAGGGTAACTACATTTCCCAGGTTGGACTCGGCACCAAGGGCAGATCTGGTCCAAATAGTCTGTCGTGTAACGGACGAAGAGATTGGTCTTAACATCAGGTTCGCTTGCCTCCATCCCCTAATTTTCCTTCTTAGGACTGGTGCTTGTTTTGACCGCTGTGATTGCTGTTGCCACTCGTCTTTCTCCAGTTGCTTCAACTTATGCTGTACCCTCATCTGGTTTTGATTGAAACACTGAAACTCCTCTCTCTCCTCTATCTTAATCCGTGGTTCTCCTTCCTTGTTTTGATGTTCTCCAATTCTTTCTTCATGACGTCTTTTGATCAGTTCTTTACCCATACTGAAGGCGAATCATTCCCCTTTTGATATGCCTTGGATGGGAGTAACACTCATTACCCTGCCCAGGAAATGTTCAATTCTTTCTAAGCAGAGCAACGTTTCCCTGTTTCCCTTTCTTTTACTTTTTCATTTTACTTCAGTGTTATCTGGTCGATGATAAATGGCAAGACAGGAGAACGCGTTGCTTTATATTCTTTAAGCTGGGACGTGAAGAAAAGCATCTTAACTATGTTACACAGAAAAAATACAATATTATGTCAAGAAGAATCACGCAAACATGAAAAGAAGGTCCTCATTTTTTCCACTTAAACGTATTTTTAAAAACACTGCAGATGACAAAGACATAAACCAATATGCGAACACATAATATATTGCAATGTTTGAGTAGTATATATTTTCTAGGAGACACAGGTGTCTCTGAAAAAGGCTATTGGTTGTTTTCCTAGATCCTGGACGACTGGACATCATTGGTCTCACATTATAGCATTGTCTCCGCTTTATGTAAGAAACTGTGAGCCTGAAACTAGAGTAATTTGTCTCCATCTTCCATTCCTCTTCTTCTTCCAGCTGCTTCCACATTGTTCCTTCTCTTTCTTCCTTTCCATTTTCTTTTTTCACATGTAATTTCTTTTTTCAATACACCTTCAGTCAAGTCTTGTGCCATCTTATGGAAAATACTCGACTTTTGATCCACTTTATTTTGAACCAGTTACTATTTACCCATGGCATATGCATCAGGGTTTCGCCTCAATTTACCGCAAGCAATCGTACCTGTAGGCAAGTCAAGGATGAACGGAACACTTTAAATGCTATTAGCAAGGACGTGAAATGTTAGAAGTACGACGCGAAAGAAACCATTCCGATTACAACTAATTTAAGGAGAGAGAGAGAGAGAGAGAGAGAGAGAGTTTGTTTCTTCCCCAACACCACTGTTTCTAAGTCAACAATTATTTTTTTCTTTTCTGAATAAGCCCCTCTAACGTAAAGAACAAGAACAATTACGAAGAAGGATGATTAGGGTTGATCACTTTCTCTTCGTGTACTAATATCAGACGTTAAACATGAATGTATTTACAAGGCTGACAACGCTGTGGAGTAAGACTAGGCTGCCAATGATTTAGTACAGTGTCATTTTGCCTTCGATACAAACTACTCTTTTATACTAAAGCAAATATCAATAATGTTTTTTAGAAAAAAACTTTATATTTTGTCATCATTTCTAAAGCAACCACTGGGTTGATGAATAAAACGCGCAATATTGTTCGCATACAATCGAATCTGATCCGATTAGTCTCAGTTGATTCGACATCTTTTCTCCTAAAGTCGATGATATAATCCAGAGGAGGTAATTCACAAGAATTAAAATATTGCACACTGTAGTCGTAGGAATGTAGACGGCCACCAAATGGGTTCTTGGGTGATGACTGTCATCTGTGTTGATGACATAAGCACATACTTCTCTCAGTTTCGACCAGGAAGTTCGTCTTTAGCACACACCACAGATTCCATAAATCTGTTTACGGACGGTGATTCCAAAGATGATGTAGTTTACAGGTATTCATTCCCACAGAAAATGAGAGTAATGAGGTCACACTTTTCTTTTCCCTTGGAAAGATCTTTCAAGTACGTTTATTAACGGACAGTCTTGGTACTCTGTAGCAAGAGTGCTTCGATGAGTTTCGTTTCCAAAACAATAATTGAAATAAGAAATGAGCACTCTAGTTTTTATGCTGGTCCTTCGACATCTTTTCTTCTGAGATGAGAGTCCACGCTTCTTTCAGACACTTCTTCAACTTTTCTTCTGGAATCGTTATCAAACTTTTGTCGTGTTGTACTTGACTAGAATAGTCAGTTTGACAACCATAACAATGTTACTTGTTTCAGAGTGTGTTGCATTCAGCCAATGTGCGAGCAGACCAGGAAACAAAGTGTTTTCTGGTTCTATCCATTGTGACTGTATCTTTCTCTTTTTCACTTGTGGTCTGTGACTGCTGTGCTGCTTTGGATAGAAACCTTCAGCTTCATCTACATCGATAGGTTCGTTTTCCATTCTTTGAATAGTCGAAGATCACTTCTCTCAAACTGTTGATTTCCAGAGTATTGTCAAATTCTGCATACTCGATGACGTTCACTGTTCACCGAGTGCAGACAGAAGTTATTGAAACAGTTGGCGTGATTTAATAGGTTGGAAATGTCCTTTGCGCCGCTTTGGTCCTGAATGAAGTCAAATCCACATAAAATGTATCCTCCTGCATAGTCGTTGTACGAAATGCCGTGAATACTGTTGGTTCCTAATTGGCCTGTGGCGTCAAGCAAGATCTCAAGTAATTTCTCTGGGAAAATTTGGTTTAGATGGTCTGGTACACAACGTCTGGCCGTCTCAGGTGACGTTCATCTTGGACACTTTGAAATGTTAGAACTAGAAACGATTTTGATCGATAGTTCGTTGAGTGCAACATTGCTGATGATGTCAGTGAGCAAACATTTAGAGAGTTGATCTTGGAAAACATTATCTCCGGCACTGGATCAGAATCAAGAGGAGCAGCAGGGAGGGCAAGCAGACCTTGACAAAACGACGGTCCTAAAACATCACCAGAAAAATATCACCCGGAGAAAGATTTTATTTACCGAATAAAAGCTTCCTGAGATAGTTACGTTGTTATTGATCCTCAATCTAATGAACAACACCTGCTCGAAGATCTAGCTGCGTATTAATTATGTTCCATGATTTTTTTTTTGTTTTTTGGTTATTTGTCGACAGACTATACTGATACACCCTCCCTGCTGCTGTCGTCTTTAAATGAATTTTAGAAGATTTATCAAAAGATTCTATCTAGACCGACTCGATATCTTGTTCTTGGGTCACATAAATTTACAGTGACGAATCCATACGGTGTGGATTGAGCTCGTCCAAAGAAATTCTTGAATTTATTTATATCCATGTCTCCGCTACACCAAGTTTTTGATGAATATTTCTTAACGTATGAGTATCCACACCGTTGAAAATCGCCAACATGTTACAATTATCTCTAATCACTTTAGGTATCTGAGTATATCTTTGAGTCACATAAACAACATCGGTGTTCTTATGTCGTCCACGAGAAAATATTCTGGCGGGATTAGAATGTTTATCTAGCATGACATCATCGTAAACGACAAGATTATTTATCGAACCATCAAGAACATCTATTGATGGCGCTTCTTCTACATCAGTGATAAAATCAATTATATTCTCGCCGCTATTCAGCAACGCCGCATTTTCATTAAATTCCTTAAGTACCTGATAACATCTCTGATCATTCACGGATGGTGCAACTAAATATAATTCGTCCCATTTCAACCATCTCATGATCAAATTCAACAATAACTGCGTTTTTCCTGACCCTGATGGTCCTATTATGATCATTCTAATCGAATTAGGTAGCGCAGCATGATGTTTCACAGGTGTAGATTTTTTTGTAGCTGAAAAATCAATTACATTCATGATATAATTATATTATGGATTTATATTGTGTGCGATGTAGAAAACGAACTCCAACCATGGACGTAGTTAATGTCGTCACAAAGAATAATAGATCAGCCGTTACCGGTAAATGCGAAATATGTAACACAAAGAAATTTAGATTCATCTCATCTGGTGAAAGACCGATCAGAGTTAAAGCGATAAAAAAAGAAGAAGAATCGGGGGGTGACATTGCATCAGGATTATTATCGCTACCCGGATTTTTCTGGTCTAAGTATTCAGGAGAAAAACATCTACCAGGATATAATTACTGCGGACCAGGAACACGACTCGATCTCAGACTAAATAATCAAGATCAACCTAATTCCGGTGATGATCCTGTAAATGCAATTGATCAGGCATGTTATATTCACGATCTCGCATATCGAAGTAAGGATCTGCAACAACGGCATCTAGCTGATGTAAACTTAATTCATGCGATAGACTCAATAAAAGATAAAACTCTCATAGAAAGATTGGCTAGCTGGGCGATAAAGGCTGCAATGAAAAGTAAATTAGTTTTTGGTGCTGGTTAGTATATGGAAGAGATTTATTATTCTCCTGTTGGATTTTGGAGAGGTAAATCAGCGATTAAGAAACTAGCGAAGGCTGCTAAAGTAAAACCATCAGTAGCTGCTGCGTGGTTAGCTAAACAAGCTATATGGCAAATATATCTACCGCCGCCTAAACGAATCGAATACGCTCACTTTGATGTTAGTATTCCAAATGAAGTTCATCAAGCTGATATAATGTTTCTGCCGCACGATACCGTTAATGATAAAACATACAAATACGTACTAACCGTTGTGGATATCGCTAGCAGATATAAAGAAGCTGAGCCATTAGCGACGAAAACAGCAACTGAGGTAGCTAATGCATTTGAAAAAATATATCAACGAGGCCCATTAACGTGGCCAAGATTACTTCAGGTTGATCCCGGACGAGAATTCTTTGGTGCGGTTACTCAATTAATGAACAAGAAGAATGTAGCGATACGACGAGGAAAAGTAAATATCCACAACGATCAGGCTATTGCTGAACGATTCAACAAAGCACTAGCTGAAAAATTATTTGGATATCAATACGCGAGAGAATTCATTCAGGATAAACGATCTAGCGACTGGGTCATTAGGCTACCGAGTGTTATCTCAGCGATAAATAACGAAATAACAAGAAAAATAAAGATGAAACCAGCAGCAGCTATACAAAAAAATTTATACCGATCATTAGGAAAGATTTTTCAATTCGACCGGTATTAGGTGATGTTTTAGTCAGGTATTTATATAAACACGGCGAGGCTGAGGGTGGCAGAAAAAGAGCAACCGATCCTACTTGGAGTGTAACAACACACAAAATAGCGTCTGTAACGAGATCATCAGGTAGACCAGCAATCTACAAACTTGACGTTTTTGCTCCTCAGCGAGGCTTCACGCGAGAAGAATTACTTGTAGTTCCTGATGATACTCAATTACCACCTCAGTCACTTAAATAATCTACGCCGCGTCTATTGCATTCTAAACAAGCTAGAGTGACATTTTTTCTGTTATGTCCCAGATTGTTGTTTATCCTATCCACGGTAAATTGTCTTGAATCTTTTCTTTGATACGTCCATGTCATAATACAATTACAACCGCTACAATGATTATTTTGTTTTTCTTTCAAAGATAGAATGAATTCCATATCCAGATCGAATTCATGATTATTTTTCTTATCAGTTTGTTTATAACCGAATAATTTTTTTTTAATCACGTACTCGCTCGTTTCGTCATTAATAACCGATCCATCTAAGACTATTCTACCCAGCTGAGATATTTTTCTCACTCTGGATACAGCTAAATACACTAGATTGGATCAATCCACATTATTGTCCACAATCCAAACTCGAGTATCAGTTATAGTTAATCCCTGTGAAGAATGTATCGTCATGGCATATCCCAACGTCCACGGTGATTTTTCTGCATTTATCATATCATTGACAAAATTAATATCAACAACGACAATATCATTTAGCACAATATTTTTTTACCTTGTCCTGGTATATCGACGTCGATATTCTGTAATCTTGTATCGATTGGTCTATAACATAACGGAACAGGCATCAGAGGAAATTTTTCTTGATGTATCTTGAATAGTTTTTGCTGAAGAACATCTTTTATTATCTTTCTGGTGGCGACTATCAAATCACTTGGAGTCCACATCGATAAGAAATCTTTCATTGATGTTTCTTGAATTACTTCTCTCATCACATCACATTGAATTTTATTTGATTTTAATCGAATTAATTTTTTAAATTCACTCAATCTGCCATCGAGGGATCTGTAATCGGTATCAACCTCTTCATAATAATCAACAAAATCTTTCAGCCATTCATGAGGTGATTCTCCATCAATAGGATTAGGTTGACCGTGATCTCCGCACATTATTACTGCGGTATGTTTCGTCGATAAACACTCTTAGAACATTTTTAATGTACCAGCAAATACAGTGCAAATTTCATCCCATATGATTTTTTTATTTATGTATTTTTCTCCCATCCTTGACGGATTCCACGTACCGCCGTTATACTTGAAATAACTGTGATATGTACACGAATTAACCCCTCGCTGTTTCATTTCCCGCGCTAATCGATGCGTTGGTGTCAACACGATCATATCTGAATTCTTAAATAATTCTATCATTCTTGTTGTTTTGCCCGATCCACCAGGTCCATTAATGTATATCATTTTATGTCTCGCAGTGGGATCATGTACAGATGGTGCAATAGAATTTTCTGATAAAATATCTGAGTGATATTTTTCTTCATCAGATACATCGGCGTCTTCACAATACCATAGGATATGCTCGTCCTTCTCTCGCCATGTTCCCCATGATCCATCTCCGGTCAGTTTTTCTAACTCTGGCAGGTATTTTTTTATCAATATAGAATGAATCTGTAGCTACTCTAACCGCGGCATCAGGAAATTTATTTATCATCGACAAAAGATTTATACTCGCATACGCCAACATTGACGATCTTAAATGAACATATTGTGGTGATTCTCCATCAAGATAATTAACCACGGTACCTAATTTAGTTCCATCAGCGATATAAACATCTTCTCGTGAACAAAATATTCCTCTATCAGCAGTATCAGCAATTATAAAATCCAACTCGGCTTCATCCATAATCAATCTACAATTACGTCGTTGATGATCATATGCGCCACCCTGAGTAAATTTCCCAATAATTTTCCTGCCTAAATCCTTTGCGTCATCGTGTTCGGTGGGTAGCCAAACATCAAATTGTTTCTGATACGAAATAATCGCTTCACTAACTGTCAACGACGTCAACATAGCAGAATCTAGCATATATCTCAATAATACTATCGGGGTCCAATTTTGTTCTGATAAATGTCGTCCAAACCAAACATAAGATATTTTATGTAATCGTGCGGTGAATTCGAATGATGTAACCTTGGCGAATCCTGTTGGGGGAAATCAGGTAATGGACCGTTAATTGATACTCGAGTCATTTCATCACAAGGATGACCAAATTGAGTGATGTAATTGTTACATTGTCCCATTCCGAGAAAACTACCAGGATAACATGCTATCATGTCGAACGAAATCATATCGATGAAACTGTATTCGGTATTCCATAACCCACCATGACCATACTCAACGCAACTATCTTGAATATCTTTAAGGAAATCTTTTCTGGTTGGCTTCCACAAATTTTTCTCTCGTGCTGCATGAGCAACAACAGATGGAATTGTAAAGCAATTAACAAGTAATTCTTCGTTTACTGAATATTTCTTCGCTATTTCGGTCATAGAATCATGTAATTTTTCACTTCGATACATATCCCCGTTGGGTCTGACAAACTGATCGTATCTATCGTCGCTGGAAAATAACCAAACTGATACAGGATCTAATTTGTTTATCTCGTGAATAATATCGAACATATTTCCCGTGGAGAATTCTGCGATAGAAGAAAATTTAATGTTACGTTGTCGAGGAAAAACTGTTACTGCGCTACTCCAGGCATGTGAATTATGATCAATTATTTCGATGGGAGCACCTTTAGATTTATACGCGGACGAGTATAATATTTCACACGATATCGTTTTCACCGTGATAGGGAATTTTAATTTCGCTGATAACGCAGCAACGTCGCTTATAGATGACCAATCATTTATTTTTTCTTTTCTTAGATCAGTTAATCCGTTTCCGCCTTTTATGTTGGCAAAATGTTCTATAACTCACTCAGCCACACAATTAATCTTCACTGACATTTTCATTTTACTAAGATTCTCAACGGCGGGTTTATTTAGCTTGTAAATACCATAAACAACAGCCGTTACAGGATAGGCTCGTACATAATACGGTTTATCTATTCCTGTGAGTAATCCTGGCTTTGAATTATTACTCACCGTGACTGATTTTTTTCCGTTAATCACAGGATCACGTTTATCGCGAGTAATCCAAATGTCGTTCTCGTTATTCACGATGAATTTTATTCTGAATATGTATTTATCACTAAGTAAATTAATTATCTTTTTGGCTCGTTCATCGTTCATTGTGTTATCAATATCAGCTGCTTTCCACGTCGACCATACATGAGCTGCTCCATCATCGTAAAATTCTTTCTTGGCCTGATCTAGCTCAGGAATGACATATTCTATTTCATCGAGATCAAATATCATTTTGTTATATTTTAGACAAGTATCTAAATAATAATAACGATGAATAATTGTAAATGGCTCATGGTTGGTTCGTTTATTTGTTGCGATAGATCGTGTAGAAAAGAATATTGTGGAATACATTTAGCTAACATAAAATGCGGTGGAGTTGGTCCTGCGAGATGCATCAGATGCAACACTGGAATTCGGGGAAAGATCAGAATTTGTTTGGAATGTGGCGGTAAAAGATATAGAGAACTAAAACGACATTACGATAAAAAAATCCCCCAGTAGCAATATCGCTATCAAGTGTGAAGAAGATTATTTGAGTAGGTTCTCAGACAAATTATCTATTAGACAAACGGATATTATATAATGACCGATATATTTGTGAAGCATCCGATTATCGATAACTACGAAGCATCAGCTGATGGTACAGTCAGACACGCTAGAACGAAAAAAACAGTTGGTAATATTAATAAATTCGGATATCTCAGATTCAATATCAAAAATAAAAATAATCAAAGAAATTATTTTAACCATCGGTTCGTATTTGAATGTTTTCACGGATCCATCGAGCACGGCATGGTAGTAGATCATATCGATGGAGATATATTGAAAAACTCCATAGAAAATTTACAGGTTATTACTCAGAGTGAAAATTCAAGGAAAGGTGATACTGGTGGACGAAGAATTTCTAAGGCGGTTAAATCAGTAAATGTAGAAACAGGTGAAGAAGCATATTTTCAGTCTATGAGTCTGGCTGCAAAATAGTTCGGTATTGATTCAGCTTCAGTACGAAGATGTGCAGAAGGAATACAAAAATCAACCTTCTCGTACAAAATCGGAGTGTGGATTAAATTTAGTTACTTTCCGCTCGTATTAGATAAATAATGTATTTATGAATATGAATCAAGAAAATATTAATGAGATAATAAAATCGATTGAGGCATTGAAAATAAAAAAAAATACAATTATCAGATGATTTGGATTCTGATAGAATTATCGCTGATTTTGATACAATATTACAAAACAAACACGAGGGTAGATATACACTATCGTCCGAATACAGACTCATCAAAAAAACACCATCTGCGATGTACAAATCGCTCATCAACATTGATAGGGCTAACTTAGCAGATTTTGCTCCGTTAGCACGTATCGTTGAGAGGATTCGATCATCGTTATCTGATGAATACGAGTCAAAAAAAATGATAGATACACGCGCGAGACAATTACGAAGATTGATAGATAGTAATCCCGAGCCACCGATCCGCGATAAATTGATTTCTGATGAACCGATCCGTGATAAAATGATCCCGGATGAAGTGACCAGTGATGATTGTGAACATAATTTCTGCTGGGGTTCCTGTCAGCGATTCTAATCATTGTAGAATATTTTTTTTTTTTTTTCAGTAAAAAAAATTATATTTTATTTTCTGTATTTTTTTGTGTTATTTTTCACTGAATTTTATGATTTTATTAATAAATTTATACTAACAGTTTCTCCACGTGTATCTAACAAATGACCCGATTGATCAGTCAGAGAGAAATTTACGTGTTGTAATAATCTATTGTGGCATCTAAGATAAACAGGATTAATTGGCTCTTGTACTAACAAAAATCCTGGTGGATCTTTAGGTGAAAATGAATACAAAACAAATCCTTGTTTCGCCTGATCAGAGACAGATGCATCGGCGATGTAGCAATTCTCGACGATATCACAATTGAGATTGACCGCGATGGTTGTGGTTATATTGACTATCTCCGGAGAGAGATGCCTGCCGGTGCCATCCTCGGCATTGTCTCGTTTAAGAATGGTCGCCGGTGGTAGTTTTTTTCTCCATGCTGCGTGTAATCGGGAAAAATTTTCATCGATGATATCAGTGAGAGATTTGTTTAATTTATCCATGTTGTTGCCGTGTAGTTTATAATTTTCCAAATCAGCCTCGGTCATCTTATATTTTCTTAAGAAAATAGCTTTATCTTGGCTCCATCCTATCGATTCAACAAGAAACTGATTGATTTTATGCATCAAGGTTATAAATGAATCCGCGTCTTCTATGACCTTGAAAATTTTATCACATGAACTCGATACATCAAAGATACACTCTTGAAAATAATTTTTTAGTAATTGTATTTTTTCGTTATATTTTTCTTCTAAGTCATTAAACCAGCCAGTAACAGTCTCCATCGAATAAAAATTATTATCAAATAACCAGGACATTTCGCTGTGAACTTCCCCGACTCTAAAGAAAAAACGTATTCCAGAATGATGATAAATTAAATTCACAAGGTAATGATCTGGATACAGATCCGATGCAGAAATAAAATTCTCTCTTCGTGGCTCTGGTGGTATCAGTTGTTCCGGTGGTTTGATCTCGGGCCAACCTAATACGGTTCTTATCGAACTCGCGTAAATATCAACCTGATAATTCGAGCTGATTTCAATAATTGATTTTGATGTTGGTTCATGTACGATTATTTTTATTCCAGGATCGGCTCCTGTTATATTCTTCGTTCTATGCACGAGCTCATCATTGATCTGATCGATCTGGTAACTACCCACCGGTAATCCAACAACATTCCAATCGGGGGTACCATCATCTTTGTTTTTATAAGCGAAAACGAAGGAATTGTTTGAATATAATCCACCAAATGATCTTGATCTGATATTTGGCCAGCTGTAATAAACACTTAACTGAGCTAATGCAAACTCGTCGATAGAGGTAGGAGTAGGAAAAACGACGTTAAATTCTGGCTTAGTTGAACTAGCCGATATCATGGTTGTTCTTGTCACCGTTGTGTTCGTTGCAATCTGTTGCAGCAACTCGGTCATTATTTATATTAATATCTTTAATCGTTTGATTGTAAATTTTAGATATCAGCGCGAACTCTACGTCAGAAATAGCGCCATCGTTAAGACTCTCCGACAATAATAAAGACAATCTAGAATATGCTGCTGTTGCTATATTTAGTTTGTCTTTGTACGAGATTAATTTTGTGTTAGTACATGAGGATATTTTTTTTTGTTATGATACCGAATACACCGGCAAGTGTGGTTGTTGTTGAAACAATTATTGTGATGACAAGTGGCGCTGTCATCGTTAACGCGGATAGAATTATTCCAGTGCCGGTTATTACCGCGGAGACAGAATAAACAACAACATCAATAATAACCAATCTGCGTTGGTATTTCTTTATTTTTATCTGATAAACGTCGATGATACTCTTCAACGACATCTGCCATGCACGGGCTTGATTATATCTATATTCCATATATCTATCATCAAAAACTAAATGAAGAAGGAATCTCAGCGAGGAACTCTATTATCCACCATATGGACATCTCTGGTGGCAGTGGTTTATTAGCGTCGGCGAACTCAAATTTAATTGTCTCTTCGATATCATTATCAAATAAAATATTTAACGTACCGAGGAATCTATCTGCGTGATGTCGCCATTTGTATTTTTCACAGGTGATTCTAAATCTATCCGAGGAAAAATAATTTATTCTGTACGCGCCAGTGACAGGTGCTGTGGATTTGATTGTGCTTAATGTGCTTGTCCATTTTAGTACTCCTGATGCAATGGTAGGAGTTAGATTGATGAATGAATTTTTCATTGCCGATGAAATCTTGTTAAAATCAATTTTACCATCAACGGATGTATTAATCACAGCGAGTTTTTCATTTATTTTATCAATATCATCTACACTAGCCATTCGAAGCACTCGACCAACAATATACTCGATATCTCCGCGATTTCTCTCAGCGGCGTTTGTATTTTTTCTGATATCTTCTTTGATGTTATTAAAATCGACAACGTGAGTGTTGTATTCGTCTCGTTTGATTATATCACCTATCTTCACGTTGCTGGTCTTTAGTTTTCCATAATCATCCTGAAAAATAGCAACCTCACCAGGATCAGCTTCCGCCAGTGATAGAATATTGTTAACGTCGTCCTTCGTGGCGTATTTCGATAAATCGCCTATATCAAATTTTTCTCGCTCTAGTATCTTTCTTATTGTTCTCGCTAGCAAAGATCTACCATAAATGTCGACCATTATATTGTTGTCGTTGGTTCAATTTATTTGATGTATATTCATGAACAGCCTTATGATATGGTTTTTTTTATTTGGATATCGCCAATAGAATATTTATTGCTTCATCGCCGCATATCGGAGGATCATCTAGTGTTTGTATTGGTAGCGTAGAATACCACGTTGGAACATTTATTTGATCTACGTATTTTAAGAATTCTATGGGCAGGGCTAATCCGTATGAGTCAGCGTAAACAGCCTCACGCGGATTAATAGCGTACGCTACCCAATGAGTACCTGGTCCGGCGTTGTTATCGAGATTTATGATTCCCGTCTCATGTTTATTCGGACGGGGAGGTAATTGATCTCGCATAAATACACCCCTGAAGAATTTTATTTTTTGTTTTTTTTGCAGCATTAATTAGATCATAATTCGACATCGGTGTTATCTTCTCCACGTCGCGAGTGTCCCTGGTAGAATTGGTCCCCTTCCGTAATACCATGGACGAGTCCCGGGTAATCGGAGTCCTCGTCCTTTTTTTTTCTGTATCTTCCACCTGTGATCTTATCAATGACCTTCGAACCCACAGCACCAACAGCACTCAGCGCAATAGCCTTTGCAACAGCCGGTGCAGCAGCAGCGGCTAATGCAGGTAACGCAGCTACCTTTTGCTGAGATTAATGTGGGTAATGCGAATAATAATGGAAAAATACCACCCACCTTGACCATATCCTTTAACGCAGCTGGAGATAACGTAACCTGTGTTCCAGTATTAGATGGTTTAGCTTTATTGAAATGTTTTTGTTGTGTTTTTGTCAAGGATAGTTTATTTGGACCACCAAGAATCTGATCATGTTTCAACGTCAATTTCGTTCCGCATTTTTTCGCTAAATCTGATTGTAGCTTTTTTATCTGATCCTGAGTCAGAGTAACACTAACGTGATCGTATGGCATTTATAAATCTATATTGAATCTAAAGTACATTTTTTCTACAGGGGCATCGACGATTCTCATTTTGCCCTCGATGCCCTCAAGAATCATTGTTCTATCACTGAGTATGACAGCGACGGCTCTAAATGCAACAGGAGGAGCATTGGTTATTCTGATCTTGAAATGAATATCAACGACAGATTGTTTTATCAAATCCATATGTTCCAGTGAAAAATAATAGATCGGATAGAAATTTCTAAAATCTAGCTGAGATATTTGTAATCCGGTATCTATATTTTGATCTCGACCCATGTAACTCCACAAACGATGATTACCACGTGCCACTGATCCTTCTACGTAATTTAACTGAATTTCTTCAACTGGCTCTTGATGTCCATTTACCCTCAGTGATACATCGCTGGCATTAAAATGATCAAAGATCATATGGGTTTGACGCTGATCGTTTAATCTTTCTGTTTTTTGAAGAGCAATAAAAATATGTCTTGGTGCTGATACACCTTGCTGAGACGCTACATGCCAGGTGAAATTGCCGCTGATATTGCTCTGAATACTATCTGTGTACGTCGTCAGCCACGACATTACTGATTTACCACCTCGATCCATAAACGATAACAAATTTCTCTCCTCGTCTATCGATGGTGTCATTGAAGGCATCCATAATGTTAGTTTAGTTAATACAACCTTGCCATTGTTATCTGCATCTCCAGTCCTCCAGATAGCATCGTTACTCTCGCCTTTTCGATAAAAGACAACCGTGTGCTTAGCTCCAAATATAACCTTTCTAAAGTCTCTACAAAAACCAAATATATGTGACAACGGGATAGCACATGAAAATTTTTTATCGTTGCCTTCTAGCATAGCCGTGCGAACAGCAAATCCAAGATTGTAATTCGCAATAGAATCATGAATAACATGAAAAGCAACGTTTGGTTTAGCTATTGTTCCGGCTGCAATATCACCAGCAGAACCAGCAGTCAATTGCACTAAACTGAATTGTTTATTTTCAGCAGCATTTGCATCATCTTTGGTGAACATGATGCTGGGACCAGCTGATCTGGTGAAATCATCTGAATATCTCGCTAAGCCTATGATCGTGGTCGCTACATCAACGTTGTCACTGATTGTTTCGATCTCTCTACCATCGATCATGTATGCAACACTCTTGAACAGCGCCATAATACCGTTGTTGACTAATCCAACCTTGACATCATCAGCGTAATTGGTGTTATCGTTTTTCACAATCCTACCAACAACCTCAATGAATGCCTCACACGGAAGAAAATATCTCGTTGTATCTTGTACTTGTAATTCTATTCTACTAGGGCTATTTGGTGTTATCGCGTCGTACGAGTAATATTGGTAATCTCGCACCGAGTCGTCTCTCTCTATTGGTTCATCCAATTTGAAAGCTTCATTAGATGCGCGCGAGAACATGCTTTTATAAAATATCTTTATCGTCTAAAACGAAGACGTCCTCCGAATGCACTTGTACTGATTTCTTGTTGTGGTTGTTGTTGTATTTGTTCTAACGCCAACGATGCTAGTTTTTCATTAGCTGCGTCGTTTATAATCTTGCTGACGTCACCAGGCATCCCAGCCGTGATGGATAATCTATCTGTGGGTTTCGGTTTTCCCTTTACCAATCGCGTTATCCTATCTTTGATAGCTTCATATGCTTTACCGGCAACATCACCAGCAGTACCTATGACTTTGTCGCGAACAACACCTATTGCTTTCGATGATAACTGCTTGGCTAATGGACTTACCTTGGGAATTATTCGACTGAAAAATTTAATTATTGAATCACCTATCCCTGATCCGTACCTGAGTTTGTACATGGGTAACCTTGAATTCATAACACGAGCCTGTGTCGCTCTCTGATGGCTCTTGTGAACGATCATTTTATTTTATAATACAATTATTCAATCACTACGATAATCATCTACGAGTTCATCGACGAGATCGCGATAGATAGATAGATATATACATCAATGATTTTTCCCTGAAACAATCTTCTACAGATATCTGCTGCCTCGTTTATTATTTCGCGTGAATTATTTCCAGCTCGTTTTCCACCAACAAGAACCTCTAGTCGAGATACATCGTTAACGACGCTATCGGGACAGATTGTATATCCTTTACCTGTCTTTGGAGCACCGAGAAGTGATTGAAGTACATCAGCTTCTTCGGGTACATCCTGAAATTCCTCCTCTGGCGATTGTGGTCGTTCAGGCTGAGATACTGCATCAATGAATTTTATATAATCTGGATCGTTCTGTTTTACTGATGCAGATCTCCTGGATGCAGTATATAACAACATTGGCCATTTTTCCTTCGTGAATCTAAATTTGGCAGCGAATTTAGGATTCGTGTATTTTTCTCGATTATCGTAATCCCTAGCTATGTAGATTAATTTGTTTTGGTCTTTGATATCCTGAAGAGTATCATCAGTAAGTAATTCATGTGGTTTAGGTTTACGTGGTTGCACAGGTTGAGGTATCACAGGTTGAGGTGTCACAGGTTGAGGTGTCACAGGTTGAGGTATCGCAGGTTGAATCTCTCGAACCATCAGTTCAGTTCTCTTTGCTTTATTGATGTAATTAAAGTATTCATTATCAATTCTGTTGATGTTACGATATACATAATATAGTATTTTATACCATTTATCACGACCAGGGGCGATATTGGCATATTCAGGTTTCAACATATTTTTTCGATCGTCAAATGATCCATATGCGAATTCAGCAAGGGCATCAAGATTCGCTATTGCTCTTATTCTTGTTACCTCATCATCCTTGAATTTGCCAGCGTGGGGAATTTTCGCGACAGTTTGTTTCTCAATTCTTTTCAACAAAGGTAGTATTCCTTCCTTTATTGCTTCTTTCGCTACCTCAGGGTCGTTTACATCACCTATGAACGCTTTCTCAGTTGCTTTGGTTACTGGTTTGAATAATTCCTGCGTCGTCTCGGCAAATCCTTCCTTTGCTCTTTTAATCGCTTGTATTTTCTTTTTTACTTCTTTTTGCACAGGTAGATATTCCTCTATTGCCTTTAATCGCTCTCGTGCTATTTTCGCGCTAAGTGATTCTCCAATATCCATGTTATTTTATTTTCATTTTGTATCTTGAAATTAAAAATTAAAATGTAATTGAAACAATATTTTACTTTATTTTGACAGAATAATCTTCTAAAATTCATTTAAAGACGACAGCAGCAGGGAGGGTGTATCAGTATAGTCTGTCGACAAATAACCAAAAAACAAAAAAAAAATCATTGAACATAATTAATACGCAGCTAGATCTTCGAGCAGGTGTTGTTCATTAGATTGATGATCAATAACAACGTAACGTAACTATCTCAGGAAGCTTTTATTCGGTAAATAAAATCTTTCTCCGGGTGATATTTTTCTGGTGATGTTTTTGGACCGTCGTTTTGTCAAGGTCTGCTCGCCCTCCCTGCTGCTCAAGAGGCAAAGGTAAATTTTTAGACTTCCACTCTTGATATAGGATACTTGGCTGTCGATTTAATCGGATTGTGACTGATGATGTTTCCCACGTTAGGTAGAACTTCAACACGGGGCACAAAAAGTCGGGCTTCTTCGATGTTTCGTTTGTAATTGTTAGAATTAATCATCAAATGGGTACTACTTCGATTTAGTCAAAGATGTACATTCACATCATTCCATAAATAGTTGTCTTGCAAACACATGTCCAAGTGTAAATTATTCATTATTACGAGCTTTGTCCTACCTCTACGCGTTCGTTAAATCTTGTATCTGCATTAACATCTGCAATCAAGGCTGTGCCATTAATCTTGTTCATATTGTCAGGTTTTCACACCACCAAGACATCGAAATGTGTGTTCTTGCCTCTTTTCATTGGATATTGTTGATTGAACGATTGTAGTGGAATAGAATTTTCCTTAAAATACGTTTTAATATATGTTAACGTTCCTAATTAAAACTGGGCATGATCTGACTTTCAACCTGATCAAAGTGGCGACAAACAAAACGTTTTACCTACATCTAATCTTGAATGACTTGTCGGACTGTCTTTAATTTTCAGTAAAACGCTTTTCGCGAATTGTAACTGATCCTAGATGAAAATGGCGGAGCCTTGCGTTAGAAAATGACCGATGTGGTGACCACGTTGAAAAGTTTGTTATTGCTAACTATTCCGAACAGATCGTCATATTTTCATAACATATTCACTGAAACAATTCCTTTAAAAGGAAGTTATTCCTAAATAAAAATGATGAATAGATGGCCTTCACTATAACCGTCATGATGGCAATCTTGAAAATGTTGTTAGTCCTGAGAAAGCGGTAGAATTAATACGAGATTTTCATGAATAAACTTAACTTTCCGACACTATCATAGTGTATTGGAAATTAACATTATTCTTATCTAACCTCCAGCATGGCTGACACGGTGGCCATCTTGAAAACTTTTCTTATCGCACTCCGTCTGATTGTGTGGTGATTTTGACAAGTATAATTTTCTAAAAGACCTTTTTGACATGTACGTTTTCCTAATTAGTATGTCAATGCCTGTAAACACATTGTATTTAACATATAAGCAATATATCTTTTACCGAACTTAAATCTTTGTATGACCAAAACTGTTAGTAGTAATAGGGGACGATTCAGCGACAATGGGAATTAGCATTACAGACCCCCCTGGGACTGTTTAGCGACTATGTAAATTTAACATTAACCACCCTGGGACTGTTTAGCGACTATGTAAATTTAACATGGACGAAAAACCCTGGGACTGTTTAGCGACAAGGGAAATTAACATGGGAAATAGATTTTGGGACTGTTGAGCGTCAAGGGAATTTAAACAGGGTGGGACTGTATAGCGTCAAGGGAAATTTAACATGGGATTTTAAAAAAAAAAATAAAAATAAAAAGAGGGTTGGCAATTGAAAGTCAATCTCTTTTCGAGACCTATGAGTGGCCCTGAAAAGGGCCTTTGGGTTTCTTCTTCTTCTTCTTCTTTTATTTCCTCCACTTCTTCATCCATCCCCTTATCTTTTCTAATAACCCTTTCTTCTTCTTCTTTATATCTGACTCCGGTAACCAGTCAGGATGGCCCAACTCTCTAAACTTCCTCTGTATCTTCATCCAATTGTTGTTAAGCCTCTCAAACTCTTCCTTTTTCTTTTTGTTTTCCTCATCTTTTCTTTCTTCCCTCCATCTCTCTTTAATCTTCTCTACTTCTTCCTCCATTACTTTTCTCATCAGATCTTCTCCTTTCTTCATCTTGTCCAACCCCCATTTTACATTCCTCCACTCTGTCCAGTACAATATCTTTTCTAGGAAGCACCGGACTTGGATGACATGATCCAGTGCTTCCTTCAAACTTCCCACTCTGAAGTAAGGTGGGTTAATGAAGCCTCTTGACTTATTGACTTCTTCTTCTATCATCCCTGCTATGATATCTCTTGCTGTCTTTAGGCCTTGAACTTGACTGGTTACCAAGTCTTTCATATCTCCATTCCTCCATTCCTCTTCTATTCTTCCTACAACATATTCTACATCCATTATCCAAAAATAGATGTCTCTCAATAGATTAAATAAAACTGATACTTGAGTCATTTTGTCTCAGATATTCCTTAGAATGGTTCCAACATCAAACTTTGTGGGTTCTTATAGTGAAAGCGCGGACGTGAAGGAAAACATCTCCCTAAAACAAAATTGATATTACCTAGGTTATCACTTAAAACGCGCGGACGTGAAGGAAAACATCCCCTACTTTTCTCATTTCATATGATCTACTATCCACATACGTGAAGCATCAATAAACAAACCCCTAATCTACTATTTACACACGCAAAGCATTAAAATTAAACCCCAAATATACTATTCACACGAACCTACGTCAGCGCTTACAAACACAAACACTATAAAAAAAGAGTCGGTGTTTATATTCACACTACTCTACCTACACACACACACATTGGCAAATTGATTACTATTTCTTTTCTAAAGGTTTGGGTAGCCCTGAAAAGGGCTGTTTGTTTTTTTAACTCCAGTGACACCTGGTTAATGACGGCATCTTCTAGGCCTGGCACCACACACACATCTTCTTCCCCAGTCTCCTTTTACCTTTTTCTTGGAAGTGCAGAGGCGGGATAAGTGGCTTCAGAATCCCAATTTTCTGTCTCTGGGATTCTGAAATTTCTTCTCTCCTTTTCCTCCTCTTCTTTTTTTCTTCTTTCCTCCTCCTCTTTCATCCTTCCCTCTTCGACAATGGCCTCCGCGGCCAGTTCATTTACTATGCGACTGGCATATTCCAGGTGCATCTGGAGTTCTAGCAGTTTCACAATTCTGGTATTCATTGTCTTGTCAACGAATGAACAGGGTAGCTAGATTGCCCAGCGAGTTTCAGTTTATACTAAAAGCGCGGACGTGAAGGAACACATCCCCCTAAAACAAAATTGATCTTACCTAGATCATAACCAAACAACGCGCGGACCTAAAAGAAACACTCACTTTTTTGTACTACCCATCACTATTCTAAAAATTTTCAGTAATCACTTCAATATACTATCCACATACGCAAATCAATCAAACCCCAAATCTACTCTCCTCAGACGTCAAACAGCAAAAAAAACATGATCTTAATCTACTATCCACACAGACGTACGTGAGCACTTACAAACACACAATCATATACACAAACACATACCCTCACACTATAAAAAAGAGTTAGTGTTTATATTCACACTGCTCTACATACACACATTGTCAAATCAATTGTTATTTCTTTTCTAGAGTATTGGGTAGCCCTGAAAAGGGCTGTTTTTTGTTTGTTATGGCAATCTTTTAGTTTCTAAGAATGCGATGTCCTCTGAGGATAGACTTTCTGACGATAGGTCTGCTTCTTCGAAAAGAGAAGAAGAACTCTTTGGTGTCGATACGACAATCGACAAAGCCTCTGTCAGGTTCAGGTTGCTGCTGCTGCTGCTGCTGCTGTTGTTGCTGTTGCTGCTGTTTCTGAAGTCTGTACTTCTGTGTCCATTCTTCTTTCTCCCTGTTCACTTCTTCTCTGAAGAGCTCTTCTATCAGGTCTTCAGTGACTTTTAACATTCTCACATTCTCTATCTCTTCTGGCTTCGGTATCAGACTGTGTCTGACCCTATGCAAATTCGCGTAGGCTTCGTTTAGCTTAGCTAGTTTGGAGTACATCTTCGTAGGAGGATGAGTCGACAATAGATGGTTAGTCTGGAAAGTAACCCGGTTCTTAAAGTCAAAGCGCGGACGTGAAGGAAAACATCCCTCTACGGTTTTCGAGCCGCAACGTTCAATGAGTGTCATGAGAGGGATAGAGAGAAGTCAAAGAGCATGAATCAACATTCTTATAGCCAAACAAAAGACAAAGGCATTTTTTTTCAAAATACAACATTTTTATTCAAAATCACTTAACACTAACAAACAACTCTAACATTTTTAACAATAATCCAACAATATAACATCAAACATTTTTTCAAATCACAAACATTTTTTTTTTAATTAACACTCTCCTTTAAACAGGGTTGACAACGTTGTGAATGAAATTGTGATTTCCACTGTTGGAAGTCATTAGACCATTGATGGACACTACGTTTCCTAGCTTGAGACAAAAGATAAGCATAATGGTCACAAAACCATCGATCTACTTTCACATCGTTTCTTGAAGAAGAACGAGGATCAAAATGAGTCACTAAATGTTCTAAGGAATAGCCTAGGCTGCGATGATGCAGAAAATACACACAGTACTGTGCACACACCAAGGAATCTGTGCCTTGTAATTTCACATTATTGAATCGGGTGGTCTGAGCATTTCTTCTCATAAAGTCAATGATATCGTCTTCCAAAGGGGGCAATCCGTACGAATCGAAATATTCCACACATCCTTCTTGAGGAAAGTAGACGGCTACCCAGTGGGTTCCTGGGAGATGACTTTCGTCCGTGTTGATCACATAAGCGTCCAGGGCATTTATAGGTGTTTCTCGTCGGCCCAAAAGGTCTTTACCCGTTTGCAACAAGACCTTTTTGCCTGCCCTCAAGAAAGCTTCTTTGGGTTTTGTTTGTCGATGATGACATTTTGGAGAAATTCTTTGCCTTGCGTCAGTGCCGCATCTTTCAAGGCGTGCAATCCGCGTGTCACCATCGGTTTCAACACGGGGGCCACCGAACGAAAGGCTGATTTTAACATATCTCCTAAACCGTGTCCTCGCTGTCGAGCAACCCCTCGTTACACTGGATACATGACTTACGAATCGTGAGAGAACCGTTTTCGAAAATGGAGTTTCACCGTGACTTTCCCTTTGGTGAATGCAATATTTTGTCCCAAATCTCCTTTTATAGCAATGTTGACCGTGTCCAAATACGACTTGCTGACCGGCAAATAGTGAGGATGTACAAATTCGTGGTGGACATGGTAAGTGTTTCCACCTTCCTCGTCAGCGACTGTGGCAGAATCCACTTTGAAAGGAATGACACGCAGTAACGGTACGGAGGTGTGTACCACCACGTTATACTCCACCACATCGGAGTACACAAACATCAAATTCAGTCCTTGGTTCAGTTCTACCGGGGCACGAAAAAACTTGCTAAAAGAATCGTTGTCGTAAATAACTGCTGATTCGCCTTTTTGTTGTTCTACTTTCTTCCTCAGTTCCATGTCTCCGCCCAACATGTCAAACAATTCAGGACAAAATAAAATGGACACGATTTTACTCCCGTCAAATTTCATCAAGAAGCGACGAGCTCCTTTGTGGTATTCCATAGTGACACTTTTTTTGACACTTTCCAAAGCTTTCAGAAACACGACATGAAACCTGGAGGCAATGGTGCTCACCAAATGTTGACCACTAAAATAATAGCCTGGGGGAATGAACAAGTGATAGGTGGTCCACTTTTGACTTTTTGTGCTAGGGGTTTTCTTGTCATATTTGACATGGGTATCCAAGTACTGTTGCAATGAATCGTCATGAACTTCCACATCAAAAAAGTTTTAATTGGGAAGGACATTGAGGACTTGGGTCGGGTGAATGATTTCTACTAAAGCCACTTCCCAATGGGCTTCGTAATCTAATGGGATGGCCTGAGGTAATTTGGCCGTGTAACAGCACAACGTGTTGTTGGGAAACACCTCCATGGAACTGTCACTAGGTAAGGTTAAGTAAAATTGGTTTTGGTGACTCATAATTCCAGAGTTCTGTGGCTGTCCGAGGGGTTACTGGACGTCAGAGGCGTGTCTCCGCCCAAAATAGGGTTGTTGTTGTTGGAGTGGTGACTGGCACTGGCACGGGACACAAGGTTCCCTTTGTTCCCGTTCGAGGTGAATTTCTGGGAGGGATTGGGAAGCAGGTAACCGATGCAACTGCTCAATAAAATGGTCCACAATTGTTTGTCTCCTTGTTGCAAACTCAAATTGGCGATGGCTGCCCCGATGACACAATACACCACGAAGATTTGGCAGAAAAAGACGATTTGCGTTTCAGGCACACGTTCTCCGCACCACACCCACAAGGGTTGTTTTTGTAAAACTTGCAGAGAAGAACTAGGTGAAGGAGTGGTCGACGTAGCTGCGTCTGTGTGAAAGGGCATGATGGTCACTTCTTTGTATAGTCGATGACTTGCGAAGCGTCGATCCAAGAATCAAAACTGGGTGGATATCCTTTCCAACGTACTTTGACTTCTTTGACACGTCGTTTGCCTACTTATCGGGTTCTGCGTTCGAGAATGCTTTCGATGTCGTACACGTCGTATTCTTTTTTAGTGATACGTTGTAACTCGGGCAAATAAAACGTTCCTTTGAGCACTTCTCCGTTCATGTCTTCCAATTTATAGACCGCAGGATGACGGCCATGCACTCGTCCAGTGACACGAAACAATTCGGTCGTCCAGTTAGGTAAGTAACCTTTGTCGAAAGTGCGTTTGGTTTTGCCAATGCGCACCCAATCTCCTACGGTCAACTCTCCACCTTTCTTGGCGACAGCCCTTGTCGGTGACGTACCAAACAGGTGCTCAAACACCAGCACTTCGTTCTCGGGAGTCACTTCTTGTGGGGCACGTCCAATGCTTCGATGGTAAGATTTGTTGTACGCTTGCACCAGGTGTGGTAAGATGTCGATGTACTTCAGAGTGTGGTGATGCGTAAAATATTTCCACATGCGTTCTTTCAAAGTGCGTTGAAAGCGTTCCACGATGCCAGCTTTGGTTTCGGGATTCTCGGTGGTAAAAAAATGAATGTCACATTTCTTTAATTCTTTTTGGAAAGCTTGGTTCAGAAATTCGGTACCTTTGTCCGTTTGCCATCGAAGAGGGTGACGACCGCTTTGTTTCAACACCCGTTGCAGGGCTCGCACTAACTCGCTGCTCGATTTGGAAGTCAAGGGCACGACCCAGGCAAATTTGGAAAAGACGTCGATGGCACAAAACAAATATTTGTAGCCGCGATTGTAGCTGGCCAAATTAGAGACATCGGCTAAATCGGCTTGCCATTGATGATCGATGCCTTCCACTCGGGTGCGACTTCTGGAAAACTTGCGTCGAATGGGTTTGTGTAAAGTGTAGGTAGCTTGTTCTTGTAACCATCGTTGCACTTGCGGTAAACGGAGACTTTTCAGTCGAGTTTTGGCAGCACGATACAATTTTTGAACTCCTGCGTAACCTGCAGGATGGGAGGGATCGTAGTAAATGCTGGCTAACACTTTTTCCATTTTTTGTTTGTTTGTGTGTTAATAAGGCACCCACTCTTGGAAGATGCTACTCTTTCTCTCTTGGGGTACTTTCTTGGATTGCAATGCTTTGCGTGTGCGACCGGCAATAGGTGTCGAGGAGGATGTCGGAACAGGGGATATTTTTTCTTGTTTCACTTCTGTCTTCACTTTCTTTTTCTCTTGTGATGAAGAAAGGGTGGTCATCATCTTTTTAATCCATCCAATTCTGGAGGTAGATGGTATTGTTAACTTGCGTACTTTTTCTGGTGAAGTTTGAAACCCTTCCTCTTCTTCTTCTCCTTTTTCTGTCTTGGTCACTGGTGGTGGTGGTGGGAGTGGTACTGGTAATGGTGCTGGACTTTTCATCAAGGTCTTAAAATCTTTCAGAGTGGGTAGAGCTGTTTCGTCTAAAGCTTTCTGGTGAAAGAGTTGCAGTCGTTGCAAGAGTTGACCGTACTTTTGCGATTTTTCTGTTTCGGAGAAATCTTGGCGATCCACCAAGGACTGCAATTCGTGTTGTAACTGGGGCATCTCGCTCAAATGGGGATTAGGAGGTAAATGCGGGGTGCGTTGTTCTTGCCAACGATGGTATTCCATCCATCGTTTGTAAGGCACTAAAGCTAGTTTTCGTCCTTCCATGGGGTTGTCAGGGGTCGATTCTGAGATCTTGGGACTTCAGAGCGCCTTTTTATCTTGCTCCCACCAGTCCTCCCAACATGGTTCCCAAGACTCGTTTTAGTGAGGGGCCTAACAAGAGGGGTAAAATACCTCCACGTTGGACCAACATCTTCTTCTTTTGACGAATGGGAATTTTCTTTTGAACCATTTGGCGAAGAACGTGACGATGTTTGCCTAAGCATTGTTTCTGGTGTTTGGACAAAGGGATCGTGCCTTTCAAGACGTTCAAACAACATTCGCACACGGTATCGATGACCTCTTTGGAGGCCGATTGAATGAGTTTTTTTCGTAGGGGTGGAGAAGCTTTGGACAGGACAGATAACATGTCCCCATGTTTGATTAAACGAGGAGGCAGTCCTTTCCTTTTCTTTCCTTGGGGTTGTTTAGAAGAGGGATGTTTTCTGGAGGGTGACATCTTTGAGTCTTCAGCACTTAAAACACTGATACCCCTACTCGGTCACAGGCCTTTTTTATACTGGAACGCGTCGCCACTGATTGTCTTTATGTCGTATCAACTTGAGGACAGGCATGACACGTCGTGCAGGGGTACGTAACGGACTAAATCGAGCCAGTTCTTGCTTGGACAAATCCAGTAAACTTTGTAACATGCCCAATCTTTCTTGGACTTTGATTTTGGGAGAAGGTACTTTATGAGCAGCAGCCACTGTCACTAAATTGGAGGGTCCTGCCACTGGGGAAGTTCTTGGGGTCATCAACGGAGACGTTCTTGGTGTGATCAACGTCTCCAAGTACTCTTCAGTTCTTGGTGTCATCAACGGGGAAGTGGATGAACGTGAGGCTGCCGGAGACGCGTTCACTGCCGTGGCAGGTCGTGGTTTGCGAGTGTAAGGTTGCGTCCTGGCCGAAGTGCCTCTCTTGCGACTAGTTTTCTTCTGTGGACTTTTCTTTTTCTGGGGACGTTTTCTCTGTTTCTTTTTCTGGGGGCTTCTTTTCTTTCTCCGGGGTGGTGTCTGGTCAGAGGAGGGTCCCGCCACTGGAGAAGTTCTCCTTGGGGACCTGGTCTTTTTCTTCTTCTTGGAGCTTCGTTTGACTTTTGTCTTGGGGATAACTTTGGGGGCATTAGGATCCCAACTTAAGAGAGAGCGAATGATGACCCCTCCTAGAGTACCGCTCCCTCCAGGTTTCAAAATGATTTGTTTTTTGGTTTGAGTGTCGATGTGGGGATCGGCCAGTTGGGTCAAAGCGACTTTGTTTCGATCAAAAAGGCGTTTGGTTTGATGAGGAATCTCAATGATTCCTTGGAGTAATTGACGTGCCGTCACCGTGAACCATCGTAAGACTTCTTTGAGACTGGCTTCTAAGACATGAGCTCGTGTTTGTGGATATTTTTCTCGACTGATGCCATACAAGGCACGAATCAATTTGACGGGAAGATGCGACTGAAGGGACGTCATGTTCAAAATGTGTGTGAGACAGACGAAAAGGGTCTGAGGTTTTTATAGATTTTTTTGTGGAGTGAAATTAAGTCGAGGACGGAGACGTGTACAGGGCAGGCCCTCCGTCCTGGCACCAGTGGTGAAACAAGTGGGTACGAAATCGCAAATCATCGTGGGTCGTAGGTTTCAAATCGACGAGTAAATAGGCGTGTGGAGTTTGAGTGGCATCGTCGTACACCTGAGTCAGCCAAGGCGTTCCTAACTGTTTGGCTAAGACTTGCACTTGCGATTTATCTCGAGGGCTTTTAAACAAGACCACGTAATGCGCATTGGGACTGATGGTGCGATGGGCTTTACTTTGTTGAAACAAATTTTGGGTGATGTAAACGACACTGGCATTACGGTAATGCCCTTTGCGCGTGAACCACAGTTTAATTTCTTCTTCGTCTTCTCCTAACATGTCGTCAAAAATGACCAAATGGGTTTGACGGGAGTCAGAGACGATGCCGTCTTCTTTAGGAATGCCTTCCACAAACACGATGGAATCGCCTTGACTTTCTCGCAAGAGGCTGTACGCCGATTGCCACTCTTTGTAACACCACACGATCCGCTGAGGTGGTCGATCGATCAAATGATGTTTATGTTCGATCAAACGTTTGTCGAATTTGGTTTTGCCTGAACCGCTAGGTCCAGCAATGAGCATGTTAAAGGGATGGCGAAGATAGAAAGCCTCCCAACTGGCACGATCTAAGTGTTCGTCGATGACTTTGACAGTGGAGGAAGAGGGAGCAGAGACAGCAGAAGTAGCCATAGTGTCAGGAATGTCACTTGTGACACGAAAACAAACAAGACGAGAGTTTATATACTTTTTTTCAGAACACGTTTATTGAATGTTTTAAACATGAATACGAAAGACAAAAATACATAAAAGCCAAAGGCTTAAGTACAACGATAAAAGGCACATGAAAATCATTAACGTGGAATAAAAACAAGTGTCTGTACAACATGTTTTGTGTAATGTTCTGACCAGTTCTATAGGGGGTAAGGTCACACAAGTGTCCTCCCGAAAGGGTCTTTCAGGCCTGTCCACGACAGTCCTGTCCTGGGTGACGGGTTCTTCTGGTACTGTCACTAACATTGGTTGAAAAGTAACTTTTTTCTTTGGACGTTGAAAGGAAGGATCACAACTCTCGAGCATACTGGGCCACTTCTTGGGTCCAAACCTCAAACACCCATTTTTTCCAGTCACGGACATCTGTCCAATGGGGGTGTAAGTCACAAGCTACACACACATCTTCATACACGTCTTGGGTAGCTAAAAGTTGGCGAATCTTTTTTTCCCGTAGAGGTCGAGAAGTATCCAGATGAAAACGTAAGGCTTTGAGCAAAAGGAGTCTCTCGTGAACATTTAAAGGCACCACTTTCATGTTAAATGGGGTGACATGTACTGTTCGTAAAGAGTCCACAAGGAATCGGCTGGTAAACGAAATCCCAGAAAACAAGTCACTAAGACACACCCTATGCGTCGTCTCAAATTGATTGGATACAGTTCTTGTAATAATTGATGGTAATGATCCACGGTTTGAATATGATCATTGAGTTCCTTCCACGGAATCTGTTCAATTGCATGTGATAAAAGTCGTGGCATGGCAGTCTGTTTTTATACTCTCTTTGTTTCGGAAACAATGCACCTACTTTCTACCCAGAGATATTCGTTCTCCAGTGGGGAATTTAAATGCTCCAAACTGTAACCTAAACTTCAAACTTCGATTAGAAGTTTCCTCTTCCTCTAAGTAGATTCCACGTAAAATATGTTGGTAATCCTTTAACTTGTCTTCCTCAATGCGTTGCACTAGGTGAATCTCAAAGTAACCAAAATGATCAACACGTGGATCATCGGGGGTCTGGAAGTATTGAACAAGGTCTGACCATTGAAACAATTTCTGACGAATCAGTTCTTTTATATCATTCAGGTACCATTGGTTAAACATCTGGTGGCGTAACGGATGCAACTGTTCTTTACTTTTGACTTGTATTTTGACCAGCTCTCGGTAAATGCGTTCTCTCATCTCCACAGGCAAAGCACGAATGTTCTCTTGTATCCATGAATAGGTCAGTCCGTACAATTCACAATCTTCTCCTAGAGCAAAAGTAATCCACATAGTGAGTAATTTCTGACCACTGCCATTCAGGGTAACGTCCAAGAATGTCACTGAACTCTTTTGATGTAAACGGTCTAGAGTAATACAATAGGATGAATGCACCCTTGACCCAAAGAAATCTAACACACTGGTTCACTTTCTTCACTTTCCTCTTATGAATTTCTCGGCACGAAAGTTCTACAGTGACCCATTGAGATTTCACTTTGGCAAACCCCTGCCAAACTTCCTTGTAAATCTTCTCTTGCAAATCTTTAGGTAATGATTCAATATCGTTTTTGAAATGCAGTTTAAATACTGGTCTCGGTGATGTCCAACATTTGACTCCTAACCAATCTGGTTTCTTCTTCCTCAACGACATGGTAAGTTCCTTCAATGTCTCGGTCCCACTAAGGGTAAGTAATGACAATTCCGTGACCATCGAGCATGTTCTAGGTAGGCCGAATCTTGCGGTTCCCAGTGGTGAAGTGACACACCGCAACTGAAGCACTTGACTTTATCCCCTTCGCCCAAGTAGAAAAATCCGGCTCTGGCTAATTCTTCGGGGGTTGGTCCTCCCAGATACTTAGGCCATTTTCCTCTGAACGATTGAAGACGATTTTCAAAGTCGCAGTATTCCGACAAACGCACAGGAAACGAATATTCGTCTTTCACAGGTTCGTTTCGATGAGGGTTGGGTGACAAGGACAGGAGTTTGCTCAGGGCTGGATGACATCCGTAGTGGGGTAGACGTGAAGGTGAACATTCCCCTTTAGAACGAAACCCAGTAAAGTGTCCAAGAGGACGAGCGGCATCGCTTTCGCATCCCTCAGGTTTGACACGCACAGCATCACTTTCCATGATAGGCGTATGAGAACAAAGTTCCCATGATGCTTTACGGCATCGCTAAGGTCACAACGTACAGCATCGTACCCATCGCAAGGCTCATAATCGCATTCCACTTCAGAAGCCCCACACTTGAATTGTACCTTTCTAAACTTGTTTTGTGTTTCTCTGAAAGTATTCATCTTGTTCGCTTGGTCTTGGTAGTCACAATGAACTATCGATCTTGCCTAGGGTTCCCTTTTACATACAGACCAATACCGACGTGTCCATACGGTAAGGTGAAATGATTGGGAAGTAGCACTCGCTTCTGGTACACGATTTGATAGACTTTTTCCAAGGGTCGACTGACGATGTGGTGAGTGGGTAAACGTACAATCTTGTTGGGTTGATAAGTGGTCACTTTAAAGTGTTCGTCCTCTCCAGATTGCAAGGCTTCTTTCAATACCCCAAAGTTGACCACACGACTGGTACGATAATTCAGAGTCAATCCTTTTACTTTACACGTCGTGTGCACTTCTCCTTGTTTGTCCCAGTATTCGTAACCTTAATTTTTAGGACCACCACTGGCGAAACTTAGAATCTTGTCGTCGGGATGCTCGTCTGTCCAGACTCCTAAACCGTCTCCTTCGATGTCAGGGTGCTGTTGACTCGGGTGATGGATGTAAATGCAACTGTCCGTGTCAAAGCACGGGACGCGTTCCCTAACAGTTCTAAAGCTTCGTACAATTTTAAGCGAGCATGAGCTGTGACGTAAGCCGCAATGATGACATTTCCAAAAGGGTCGTCTTGTACAAAGTCCAGATCTTCTTCGTAATTGACCAAGATCAAATCCTCGCGAACGACGTCCACGTGTTTCATGTATTTGGTTTTGTCGTGAATCATCTGAAAGTAGCGGGAAGGTTCTGTCAAATATTCCGTCTTGGGTAAACACGGGCGTTGTGCCATTTTACCCCACAAACAATTTAACATCACTTTGGCAAACGATCGCCTGCCTTCGTTTTTCTCGATGTGGTCTAAAGGGATGCCTTCTTGTTCATAGTATTTCTCTTTGAATGTCTTTTGGTCTTCGGGAGTGTGACACCAGGACGGATAGCTACAGGCTTCTTGCTTCAGTTTCAAAAAGGCATCCATGTAGTCTGCGAAAATGCCTTTCTGCGTGGGGTCACCCTTGTGGTATTGTTGTGTCTTGGGAAAGTGGTAAATTTCGTACACTTCTAACAGTTGGTATCCCATGTCCAGAGCTTTGAACAATTCCACGCTAACCCACGTCCCCGTCAAGGCCCGTTCTTCCTGGGTGTGCTGACAAGGCTGATCTTGGTTGCACGTTTCGGCACAAGTACGGCACAAAGGAAACATCAGTTTGCCTTGGCAATGGTGAGGTAACACGGGATGGTACAAGTCCGTGGGCGGCAAAACTTTACACTTGATCAGACCTTCGTATTGTCGAAGTTTTTCAGGTCGATGTGTTCCGTCAGCAATTGTGGGTGCCCTACAGGAAAGCGACAATATTTGCACACGTAGGGATACAGCGAACACACGTCCAAGTATTTCATTTCTTCTCCTTTCTCTTCGTCGGCTTGGTACAGCAAACAGGTGGCATTGGTCCTTCCTCCGTACAAACTATCCCTCGGGTTCAGGGGGTCCATGAACTGGTAACTTTCCACGAGGCGTTTAAACTCGGGATCGGTTTTCAAGCGGTGATCGTATTCGTGTTCCCACATTTCCACCACTTGGTATCCTTGCTGTTCTAACTTTAGGCGTCGCTGACAAGTGGCCTGGTACAAGTCTTCCATGGTTCGTTGTAAAAACTGATTTTTAGTGTCACGGTCAGGATAACAGACGGGACATCTGTGAAATCAGCAACCGTTAAACTCGTACACGATCTTGGGGTTTTCTAAGTCCCAGCCATCGACCGAATGCGTTCCGATGGTCTTTTCGCCCCCTCCGTTGCGGGCATGCTGAATCCACTTGTCTTCCTTGTCGCACAAGTAATGTAACCAGAGTAGGGCTTTGACCGAGTATTGACGTTTGACATAGTGGGTCGTTTGAGGACTGATGACAGCCACGGTGTTTTCAGGCATAAACCGTTGCCGGTACACTAAGGAACACGCTTTGGCAATGGTGCAAGCTTCCTTCAAAGGATCGACCCCTCCGTGTTCCATGAACAGTTCTCGAAATTTTCCACAGCAACGCTGTAAAATATCCACGTCGGAACGACAATACTTTAGCATTTCTTCCTGAAAGTCGAAAGGGTCCGAGGCGTGAGCCTGGTACCAAGCGTAGAAAGCTTCTCGTTGTTCGGTACGCATGTTGTCATGGTCGTAATAATGAGCCTCAGGCAAATGGGGTAGAACGGCGTGTTGATTGGCTTGCGTATTGAAAAAGTGTGGAAAGTACCCTTTAGCCATTTCTGTCATTCCAAACGTTTTAGGCATTCGACTCAAAGGCATGGCCAAGTAACTCATCGAATCTTTAAACTGTACTTGTCCCACTTGCATGAAAATGATTTTGGCTCCGTTCAAAGTCACTTTAGGACGCTCGGTGCCATGTTCCGTATAGTATCTGAGAAGAAACTGTCCATCGTATCTCCGTAACGTTCGATGTCCTCTTGGCTCCACGTCTTGTCGATGGGGTCTAAGACCCATCGGGAGAAATCGGCTAGCGTGTTCGGTCCCCGAAAGGTTTTTTCCCGTCCTCCAGGAATCTTGCTGCTGTGAGGGTAATGACTGAAGATAGGTTCTTGAATGCACTTCTCGCACGCTCGATGAGCCACGCAGAAATTAGGAATGTGAATACCGGTCTCTTGCATGCATTCGAAATCAAAAAAGCTGAAATTGCCTTTCTTCTTGTGACCGTCCTGTTTCTCTGGTGGGGGTTGGTATTTTTGCACGTAGCATTGATGTTCCAAGTCCACGATGTGGTGACAAATGTGACATTTTTTCTTTCCTGAACATACGTGTGTCTTGGCATTATTGGTACGTATGCCTTGTCCACACGTAGGGCACAATCTCAGGAGTTGACAAGCACATTTCTGCTGTGTACCTTGCATCTTCAGATGTTGTTGGTAACAGGCAGGGCTGACAAACGTGCGCAGACAAGCAGGACAATGTACTCTTTCTTGTCCTTCGCTCAGACAGGGTGGAGAGGCCAAACATCCTGACCATTTCAATCCGCAATGTTTGTGTTGCTCTCGATTATTATAACCATGGTCACATTTCTCACAGTAATAACCGTATCCCAGGAATGCAGTGATAGTGGTAATGGTATCGAAATGGTCATCGTGATAATAGACATGAATGTATTTTCCGTACTGAAAGTCTTGGCCTCGAAACAACAGAGACCCACGCACTTCTTGAGGGTGCACTTTCAAGGTGTAGCGTGGAGCTAGGACATCTTGCAATTTTTGCATTTCAGGAATGCCGCAGGGTGTGTCTTTGGATAGGTCAGCTTGTTTCAACAGGAGTTCTGCTTCGTTTCGTTGTTTGGCTCAGTCCGATCGTGGAATAGTTTTCCAGGTTCGTTCTTGTCGGCATAGGTTCGTCCCACCACGATGGCTCGGGCTAAACACATCTGGTCTTGAGAATTGTGAATTTGGACGAGACTCTTTTTGGTGCTGCGAAGGTCGTTCACCAGTAACACCTTATTGCGTTGTCCGGTCCCTTGAGGAGGAGAGACGTGGGTCATGGACAGTGTGGCTTTTCCATCGGTGATGTCAAACTGGTCATTAGATTGTTGCACGTGTTGAATCTTGTCCATGACTTTGGAAGCAGTTAGTTCTGCGGGTCTGCTAAACTCGATCCAAACAGGGGATTTCAAACCGTCGTGTTGTATGGAAAGTCTCAAGCGATCGTCTTCTTTGGGTTGACATTGTCGCTTGAGCGAGGTGAGCAAAGAATCCCACACCCCAGTGATGAACCCTTCTGCTTTCTCTAACAGTACTTCGGCCTTGAAATCTTTAAACTTCACTGTGTATTTGTAAGCCGTGGTTCTAAATTTTCTAGAGGAGCGCTTTTCCGTCTCTCGAATGGAATAGTACTTTTCAGGGTTGACTAAGAGTGGTGAACTTTGTTTAGAGGGTTCGGATTCTGGTTCACTCATGTCCTCTTCAAAATCACTGGCATGAATTTGTGCCAAGACTTCAGCTCTGGTACGAGGCGATAGATCACGTTTCTGCCTCTTACTTTCTTCTTCTTTCTTCTCGAATGAATAGGATCGTTTCATCTTGAGTGAAAAACGTCGAATGACTAAAGTTTAAACACCATGGGCTAATTTATAGTCATGGCAGACCAGCGTATATAAAAGGGTGTGTGTCTTGTCCTTTCACTATTCATTTCACTCTCTAACCGAGCACAACGATGGAAGAGACTAGCCAAATCGAACGTTTCATCAGAGCTTTGCGAGGGGTCATTAGAAAATTATCTTCAGACCAGCCGACGGACTACTCTCCTTCCTTTCGAGATAAAAATCAAGATACTTGCTATATATGTCAAAAGAAAGGGCATTGGTCTTCAGAGTGTCCAGACCATCAAAAAAGAAAAAAAGGGGCTAGAAAAGACAAAAGTCAAGATACCTGTTATTATTGTCAAAAAAAAGGACATTGGTCTCCAGATTGCCCAAAAAAAGAAACAAGAGGAGTCAGAAGAAGAGAGGAATTCTTCAGAAAAAGAGAGGGATTCTTCAGAGGAAGAAAGCAGCCAGGTAGAGAAAAAGAAACAGGAGAAGAAAAGAAGAAGGGAAGAAAGTGAAGAGGAAGAGGAGGAAAAGAATGTGACGGTGAAGAAATTTAAAACACAGAGAGACTAAACAATGAGACAGAAGGAGTGTAAGAACTTTTTAAAGAGCTCTGTTGTGAATTGTGAATTGGATTGTAACTATTGCTAAAAGAATACATTAATTATATAAGGTAAGTGTCTTTGAGTTTTGATTTTACTACGCCTGAGATACCCACCCTAGTGATTTCTGCCAAATCAACGAGAGGAGCAATTCCAGAAGTAGGCCTTAGCCGTGGCAAAGGGATAAGGCAGTCAAAGCTGATTACGTCCCGTTCTTGAGTTGTGTTTTTAAACACGGTACGTTTGTGAATGTATGAGTACAGGTCCTTATTCAAAACAATCAAAAACATATTTTCTTTTTGGTCTGTTCTGGTACAAAGTTTACAATGCTATATCACAACACAACACCTTAAAAGGTTCATGATCTCCTCTGTGTCTTTGCAGTCTCTCTCCTTTTTTGATTTTTTTTCTCACTTTCACAGGTTTTTCCTACTTTTCTTCCTCAGTTTCGTCTCGTCTTCTTTTCTTCTCTATTTTCTCTTTCTGGACGTGTCGGGTTTCCTCCTTTTTTGAGGGTACATCTTCTTCCCGTTGGAACCCCTCGCTTCCTCTTGCTCCTGTCGTTTTTTAGGGCAGTCTGAAGACCAATGTCCTTTCTCTTGACAATGATAACAGGTATCTTGACTTTTGTCTCTTCTGACACCTGGTTTGCTTTTTTGACGGTCTGGACATTATGTAACCCAATGTCCTTTCTTCTTACAGATATAGCACGTATGTTGACTTTTATATCGAAAGGACGGGGAGTAGTCCGTCGGGTTGTCTAAAGAAATTTTCGTATTACATCTCGCAAAACTCTACAATAACAACAAGAATCATATCTGAGAGACCGAAAAGCGCTCCTCTAGAAAATTTAGAACCACGGCTTCACGTACACGGTGGATTTTCAAGATTTCAAGTCCAACGTACCGTTGGAGAATACAGAAGAATTCATCACCTAGGTATGTGATTATTTCTTTATCGGCACTGAACGGCAATGTGAAGCCAAATAAGACGATCGCCTGAGACTTTCCATTCATCACGACAGTTTGAGGTCCCCCGTTTGGATCGAGTTTAGCAGCCTAGCAGAATGGATTACTGCCAAATGCATCGACAAGATTCAACGCGTGCAACAATCCAACGACAAGTTTCACATCACTGATGGAAAAGCGACACTGCTCATGACCCACGTGTCTCTTTCCCAAGGGACAGGACGCGAAACGGTGTTTTTGCTTGACAACCTTCGCAGCACCAAAAAGAACCTTTCCGAATTAACATTACTCAAGACCACATGTATTTAACCCGTGCCATCGTGGTGGGACGAACATATACTGACAAGAACGACATGGTAGAAGGGAAAAGAGCTCGGCAAACTATTCAAAATCGAACCGAGTCAAACAACGAAGAGAAGAAGAACTCCTGTTACAGCAAGCGGGGCTATCTAAAGACACACCCTGTCGCATTCCTGAAATGCAAAAGTTGCAAGACATCTTGGTTTCACGCTACACATTGAAAGTGCACCCTCAAGAAGTTCGCGGACCTCTGTTGTTTCGAGACAAAACTTTCAAAGACGGAAAAAAATCATGTCTATGATGACGATGAACATTTTGATGCCATTACAAGTATCGTCCCATTCCTGGGGTAAATTTATTATCGTGAGAAATATGACTATGGCTATAACAATCGAGAGCAACACAAGCATTGTTTATCGAAATGCTCAGGATGTTTGGCTTTTATACCCTGTCTTGACGAAGGACAAGAACAAGTGCATTGCCCTGCTTGTCAGCGAACTTTTGTCAGTCCTGCCTGCTATCAACATTTGAAGACGCAAAGGTTACAGCGGAAAATGCTTGCCAACTCCTGAGATTCTGTCCTGCTTGTGGACAAGGCATACGTACCAATAGCGCCAAGTCACGTTTGTTGCGGAAAGAAACGATGTCAAATTTGTGGTCAAATCGTGGACTTGGAACTTGAATACTACATTTAAAAAAATACCATTCCAAACAGCAAGAGGAAGAAGATGATCAGAAGAAATGGAATTTCACCTTTTTCAATGTTGGATGCATGCAAGAGACCGGCATTCACATTCCTAATTTCTGCGTGGCTCATCGAGCGAGCGAGAATTGCATCCAAGAGCCTCTATTTAGTCATTGCCCTTACTGGAGTAAGATTCCCGGAGGAGTGAAAAACGTCTTTCGGTGACCTAACATGTTGGCCGATTTCTCCCAATGGATCTTAAACGCCATCGACGAGACGTGGAGCCAAGAGGACATCGAACGTTACGGAGATTGTCATCGTGAATCCACGGTGATAGTTTACAATTTCTCTGGATACAATGGACAAAGTACCGAACGTCCGAAAGTGACTTTGAACGGAGCCGAAATCATTTCCATGCAAGTGTTACCGGTACAGTTTAAAGATTCGATGAGTTACTTGGCCATGCCATTGAGTCGAATGCCTAAAACATTTGGAATGACAGAAATGACCAAAGGCTATTTTTCCACACTTTTTTCAATACCGAAGCTAATCAACACGCCTTTCTACAGCATTTGCCTGAGACTCACTACTACGACCCTGACAACATGCGTACCAAACAACGAGAAACTTTCTACGCTTGGTACCAGACTCAGGCCTCGGTCCCCTTTGACTTTCAGGAAGAAATGTTCAAGTATTGCCGTTCCGACGTGGATATTTTACGGCGTTGATGTGGAAAATTTCGAGAACTGTTCATGGAACACGGAAGGATTTATCCTTTGAAAGAAGCCTGCTTTATTACCAAAACGTGTTCCTTAGTGTACCACGAACGATTCATGCCCAAAATAACACTGGATGTCATAAGCCCTCAAACGGCGAACTTTGTCAAACGTCAATACTCGGTGAAAGCCCTAACTACATTACTTGTGCGACAAGGATGACAAATTGATCACTGTTACCCTAAAATCGAAGAAGACCGTTCAGGAGCCTGGACGGACGAGTACCCCAACGATAAGATTCTAAGTTTTGCCTGTGGAATCGTTGCTGGTTTTCATTGCCATTGTCCTTCATGCGAAACCATTCGATTACCACCCTATGGATGTCATCCAACCCTAGGTAAACTCTTGCCGATTTTCACCGTACATTCATCGAAAAGAGCCTGTGAGAGACGAATATTCGTCCCTGTGCATTTTCCTGAATACTGCAACTTTGAACGTAGATTCCAAACCGCCAAAAGAAAAAAAAAAGTCTAAATATCTGGGAGGTACTACCTCCACAGAATTAGCCAGAGCCGGATTTATCTACTTGTGCGAAGGGGATAAAGTCAAATGGTTCGGTTGTGGTGTTTCACTTCAGGAGTGGGAGCAGAAAGATTCTGCTTACTGGAACATTTTCGATGGTCTCCGAAATGTCACTACCTACCTTTAGTTGGACGACCTCAGTAATCTCTGGATGGATACTTTACAAGAGAACATTCGTGGTTTTGCGTGTGGGGTTGAGAGAACGCACATACCGAGAGATGGTCAAAATACAAATGAAACGCAAACTCAAAATCATTTCTCAATTTTTAAACTATGCCCTTTTCCAAAATAAACGAAGACTGATTGTGGGGTGATACTACTCCGGTCACAAATGTAAACAAGGCTATTGGCCACGAACCAGCGATTCCTGTTTCTTGGAGGACGCTGAATGAATACTTTACAAGAGACCATTTGCGGTCTGCCTGTGGAGTTGAGAGAAAGCATTTACGAGAGCTGGTCAAAATACAAGTGAAACGCCAGGAACAATTTCATCCGTTACGTCGCCAATGTTTAAACTACTGGTTCCCGAATGGTATAAGAGGACTGATTCAGATGAAAGTGTTCTAGTGGTCAAACATTGTTAAACTGGACGTGGGTGAGGATTGGTTTGTTGTGACTCATTCTTTTCACAACAAGGTAGACATAGTGCAACGAATTCCAGAAGAAACGTTAGAGGATTAACAAAATCATTTACACAATGTTAACTTAGTTCAAGAGGAAACTTGAACGGAGTATGATGTGCAAGTTAGTGACAAACCATTTAGATTCGCCACTGGAGGACGCTCATCTCTGTGCAGAAAGTACAATTGTTGCTTCCGTCAAAAATGGTATAAAAACGGGCTACCATGGCACGGTCTTATTTAGTGGTGATACAACAAATTCCGCGGAAGGAAATCAATGACTGTATTCAGACGACGGCGGATTACAAACATTTATTACATGAGCTATGTCCATTGAATCAGGCTCGTTGTGTGGTGAGTGTCTTAGTGGCTTCCTTTCTGGGATTTCGTTTATCAGTCGATTCCTTGTAGGCTCTTTAGAAACATTACATGCCACCAAATAAAACAAGAAAGTGGTCCCTTTAAATGTCCACGACAGACTCATTATGTTGAAAGGCTTGTGCTTTGATTTTGATACGTCTCTACCTCTACGTGAGAAAAAGATTTGTCAACTTTTAGGTACTGAAAATGTCTACGACGATGTGTATGTAGCTTGTGACTTAAACCCTCACTGGACAGATGTACGTGACTGGAAAAGTTGGGGTTTCGAGGCTTTGACCAAAGAAGTGGCCAATTATGCCCAAGAGTTGTGATCCTAAAATTTCAAACGTTCAGTGAAAAAAAATAACTTTTAATCATGTGTTAGTGACAGTGCCAGATAAGGAACCCGACACTGAGGAAAACCACTCCCTTCAGGACAGGAGTGTAATGGACATTCCAGAAAGACCATTCCGGGAGGACACCTGTGTGACTGTACCCAATGTAGAGACCATAAGAACATTAAACACTGTCCCTAGGACACCTTTGTTACCAAACACATGTTGTACAGTGACTTGTTTATATTCCACTTTGATCGTTGAAATGTGTATTTTATCACTGTACTTAACCATTTGGCTTTTATGTATTTTTGTCTTTCATATTGTTCCATTTTAAAGAAGTCAATAAACGTGTCCTGACAAAAGTATAAAAACTCTTGTCTTGTCTGTCTTAGTGTCAAAAGTGACATTCTTTGCACTATGGCTACCTCTGCTGTCTCTCTTCCCCTCCTTTCAAACTCATCGACAAATACTTAGATCGTCCTAGTTGAGAGGACTTGTATCTTCGCCATCCCTTTAACATGTTAATTGCAGGACGCAGCGGTTCAGGAAAAACCGAATTTGTCAAATGTTTGATCGAACATAAACATTATTTGATCGATCGTCTACCTCAACGGATCGTGTGGTGGTACAAAGAGTGGCAATTGGCGTACAGTCTCTTGCGAGAAAGTTAAGGCGATTCCATCGTGTTTGTGGAAGGCATTCCTGGCGAAGACGACGAGATCGTGTTTGACCCCAGATGAACCCATCTTGTCATTTCGACGACATGTTAGGAGATGACGAAGAAGAAATTCAAATGTGGTTTACGCTCAAAGGGCATCATCGTAATGCCATTGTCATTTACATCACTCAAAATTTGTTTCAACAAAGTAAAGCCCATCTCACCATCATTTTCAATGCTCACTACGTGGTCTTGTTTAAAAACCCTAGAGATAAATCGCAAGTGCAAGTCTTAACCAAACAGTTAGGAACACCATGGCTGACTCATGCGTTCGACGATCCCACTCAAGGCCACACGCATATTTACTTGTGGATTTAAAACCCACTGACCCCGATTATTTGCGATTTCTGACCCATCTGCTTCACCACTGTTGCCAAGACAGAGGGCCTGTCGTGTACACGTCCCCATCGTCTACTTAACAACAACAATGAAAAATCTATAAAAACCTTGGTCACTTTGGGTTTGTCTCACACAGCGTCAACATGACGTCCATTCAGTCTCATCTTCCCGTCAGACTGATTCGTGCCTTGTATGACGCGACAAAAATCTACAAATACGTGCCCGTGTCTTAGAAGCCAGTCTCAAAGATGTATTACAATGATTTAATGTGACATCACATCAATTACAGCAAGGCATCATTCACATTGCACATCAAACCAAATGCTTCTTTTTAGAGAAACAAAGTAGCCATGACGCATCTGGCCGATCCTCGCATCGAAACTCAAACGAAAACCAAATCATTTTGAAACCTTGAGGTAGCGGTTCTCTCGGAGGTGTCATCATTCGCTTTCTCTATAAATGGGATCCCGATGTACCGAAAGTTCTCCCCAAGAAAAAAGCCACTAGCTAAAAAGCCAAACGGACCCATAAGAAAAAGAGCAGCGGTGTCAAGACAAAGGCACAGCAACAGAAAAAGAATTTCCTACATAAAAAGAAAAAGAAAAGCCCACATAAAAGACCTCAGAAAACGGCTACTTTCCGCAAGAGGCCACGATCTACAGCGACGGCGACCACGTCTCCAGTAGCCTCGGGGTCTTCCACTTCTCCACTGCTAGTGATGCCAGCCAAGCCCACTTCGACACCCGTTCTTTTTCGTTTGATGAAACAATGGAAACCCGCTTCTTCAAGAACTTATCCTCCAGCGGTGACAACCTCCTCATCTTTAGCTGCAGTAGCAGCTACTCACAAAGTACCTTCCCCCAAAATCGAAGTCCAAGAGAGATCGGGCATGTTACAGAGTTTACCGGATTTGTCCAAGCAAGAACTTTCCCTGTCTAGTCTGTTGCGAATTCCTCCACGAAGTGTGATGCCTGTCATCAAGTTGATACGACGTAAAGACAATCAGTGGCGACGCATTCCAGTATAAAAATGACTTGTGTTAAAAGGATGGGGATCAGAGTTTTTATGTGCTCCTGAGCCAAAAAGATGTCCCTTAAAAGAAATTCAAACCCCCTTTCTAGCTAAAAAAGGAGAAGTAAAAAAGACTTCCTCCTCCTTCAGACCAACATTGGGACATGTTGTATTTCCTGTCAAAAGCTCCTTCACCAATGCGAAAATAATTCAAACAGCCTCCAAAGATGTCATCGATACCGTGAGTGAATGTTGTCTGAATGTCTTGAAAGGAACGATGCCTTTGTCTAAACACCAGAATGAATGATTAGCCAAACATCGACACGTTCTTCGCCAAATGGTCGAAAAGAAAATCCCCACCCGTCCAAAGAAAAAGATGATGGTGAAACGCGGAGGATATTTTTTTGTAGGACCTCTTGTTAAAAGAATAGCAGGAGCCATGCTGGGAGGACTGTTAGGAGATTTTTACCCATGGGTCCAAGATAAAAGGACCAAGAAGATAAAAGGGATCTCTGAAGTCAAAAGTTCTCAGACATGACCTTTGGAATCAAATAGAAGAACGAAAACTGGCTTTAGTGTCTTACATACGATAGATGGACATACGATGGATACGTTGGCAAGACCAATGGAACCCGCATTTACTTCCTAATTCTTGTTTGACCGATATTTCCAAGTTACAATAGGAATTGCAGTAGCTGACGGATTGCAACGATTTGTTCGAAACAGAAAAATCACAAAGGTACTGTCTGCTGTTGCAACGACTGCAACTCTTCCACCAGAAAGCTGTAGACAAAACAGCTGAGCCGATTCTGAAAGCTTTCAAGACGCTGATGAAAAGTCCACCATCATCACTACCCCCAGTCAGCAAGATAGAAAAAGGAGAAGAAGAGTTTCAAACTTCACCAGAAAAAGTACGCAATTTAACAACACCACCAGAGAAAAATTCGCAAGTTAACAACACCACCTACATACAGAACTGGATGGACTAAAAAGATGTTGGCCACCCCTTCTTCCACAGAAGACAAAAAGAATGTGAAGACAGAAATGAAACAAGAACCGACTTCCCATGTTCAGACATCCTCCTCCTCCTCGACAACTATCGCTCGCCGAACACGCAAAGCATTACAATCCAAGAAAACACCACACGAAAACAAAGAGTAGCATCAGTGAGGAGTGGGTGACTTATTAAGAAAAATGGAGATGTTAGCCAGCATTTACTACGATCCATCCCGTCCTGCAGGATACGCAGAAGTTATGAAATTGTATTGTGCTGCCAAAACCCGTCTGAAAAGTCTCCGTTTACCTCAAGTACAACGATGGTTACAAGAACAAGCCACGTACACTTTACGCAAACCTATTCGACGAAAATTTTCCAGAAGTCACACCCAAGTGGAGGTCATCGATCATCCATGGCAAGCTGATTTAGCAGATGTCTCTCATCTGGCCAACTTCAATCGTGGCTACAAATATTTGTTTTGTGTCATTGACGTCTTTTTCAAATTTGCCTGGGTTGTGCCATTGACTTCCACATCAAGCAGTGAGTTAGTGCGAGCCTTAAAACTGGTCCTAAAACAAAGTGGTTGACACCTCTTTGATGGCAAACCGACAAAGGCACCGAATTACTGAACCAAGCTTTCCAAAAAGAATTAAGGAAACGTGACAGTCATTTTTTTTCACCATCGAGAATCCCGAAACCAAAGCCAGCAACGTAGAACGTTTCAGCACACCTTAAAAGAACCCATGTGGAAATATTTTACGCATCAACATACTCTCAAGTACATCAACGTCTTGCCACACTTGGTCCAAGCGTACAACCAATCCTATCATCGAAGCATCGGATGTGCCTCCCAAGAAGTGACTCCCGACAACGAAGTGACTGTTTTGAGGACCTGGTTGGTCCGTCCCCGACTGTGACTGTCCCCAGAAAGGTGGAGTGTTAGCAGCAGGAGACCGGGTGCGCATTGGCAAAACCAAACGCACTTTTGAAAAAGGTTTCTTACCCAACTGGACCACCGAATTGTTTCGTGTAACTGAACGAGTGCCTCGCCGTCATCCTGCTGTCTATATAAAAAAACAATATTTACTATCAAAAACCCCAATATCTACTATCACACGAACATACGCAAACGCATACAAACCCCATATCTACTATCCACACAACGTACGCAAACACACACACACACACACACACACACACACACACACACACACACACACGTGCTATCACATCAGTAAAGGAGTGAGTGTTTATAATGACACTACTAAATAATAAATATTGTTTTTGTTATCGTACATATTGGGTTTTTACCCTTTTCTTCTGTGTGGATAGTAGAGTGTGTGTGTTTGTATGCGTGCGCGTACGTTCGTGAGGATAGTAGATATTGGTTTTTTCCCTTCCCTTCTGTGTGGATAGTAGATTGTGTGTTTGTATGCGTGTGCGTATGTTTGTGTGGATAGTAGATATTGATGTTTTTTTATATTAAATATTGGGTTTTTTTAAAGTAGATATTGTTATTTTTATAGTAGATATTGGGTTTTCGATAGTAGATATTGGGTTTTGTACCCCTTCCCTTCCATGTGGATAGTAGATAATATGTGAAGTTATTGTAAGAGATGTTTTCATTCACGTACGAGCTTGACAAATATAACGTTAAGCGTTCTTCATTCGCGCCATTCAGCATTGAATAATCTAAGAAGATGGCTTCTAACACGATGGATAAAATGAAGACGTCGCAGAAGTCGTGTACAATTTTGCGATAATGTAAGAGATGCTGGTCAATCTGGATGGATATTACTATTCGTATAGCCCACATCGAATCAAAATGGAAATAAACAATTTGAGAAAGTCTAAGGAAAAACTAAGGAAGCTGATGAAACAAGAAACGGAGAAGGAGGATGAAGAAGATAGAATAAGAATGAGAGCCTGGAACGAAAAAACAGAAAAAGAAGAGGAGAATGAGAAGAGGAAGAAAGAGGAGGAGGAGAAGGAGAAACAGGAGGAGGAAAAGAATGAGAAGAAGAGACAAAATGTGAAGCAAAAACTGAGATGCTTGTCGAGAAAAAGAAGAATTAGAAAATAGAAGAAACCCAAATGCCCTTTTCGAGGCCACTCATATACCTCGAAAAGATTTGCTTTCTTGCCTAAAAAATGTTTGAGTCCATTTTATAGTTAAGGTATGATATATTAATGTTCATCAATCTGTGTATGTGTTCTATATGTCTATTTCTATATCTCTACTGTATTTGTCTCTCTCTCCCTAGAGTGGCGCGTAATCAGGTCAGACCCTTGTCACATTGTTACCAGTTTTAAGTAATGTGACGTCACATCACCTGTTCCATTCCTTTTCAACCCAAAATTCCCTTGTCCATACACAGGCCCAATATTCCCCATGCTAAATTTCCATTGTCCGTAAACGTGCTCAGGGTGTGCTGAAAAGGCTTGTTCGTTAACGTTCCCAAGGTGAGGTCTGTAATATATGTTCCCATTGTCCGTAAACAGCCCCCATAAACTACTAATTATTTTGCCTGTTACCGATTGCATATTTATTTTGTTATTTCTGCATAATGTGAAGAGTGTGACCTGGAGAAAGTAACATTTTGTTTTCGTAAGTGACAGTTCATCCAAATTTCTGTAGTCACTTGATTCGATCTGCAATAAATAGTCATCCATTCCCAGTTCAGCCATTCCAACATAAGCGTGAGTGGACGAAACTTGGGTAGTTGACCGTGTCTTCGTACATGTACTATATTTGGATGAGCATTTTGCCTTAGATAATCTGACAATTGGTGACACTGAATATTAAAGAGACGCTGGTCATGGCAAATTCAGTCAGTGATAACTGACATACTGATCATTTATGTGGAAAATAATTTTAAATAAGCTGATATTTTAAATTTTGCTCATGAAATTATTGTGCAGTATTCTTTTTACTGATTGATTGCGATTGTGGGAAAACCTTTTTAGCCCTGCCTTCAGGAATGTTTTGTTTTGAATTAACATTATGCGGCTATTTTTAAACTCGAATCGTGAAAAGTAATTGAAATAAATTTAACTCGGCTGCCTGAATATGGAGAAATTACCACCACAGGGGATTGTTATGTCGTCTATAACAACATCATTGTAAGAAAAATGGCGTAAAACTACAAGACAAGAGCAACAATAACAAGTAAAACTAAGGGTATAGCTGATTTGATAGCGGGTGGCGGGATGGGGAGGGACGGTATATCCGTGGCATAGATACAGAATCCACATTATTTACAAGCGTAATTTAAATGTTAACTTACAGAAGTAAATAAACTCACCTCTGTTGACAGAAGAATGTGGACATAAATGGGAAACCCTATATGTTCCTAATGTTATAACATCGTCTCTTGTTGATTTGCTACCTATCGCAAATGACAAACAACGTTCTGCATTTAACGAAATGTCGAACCGACTTGATTGGTAAAAATCAGACTACCTTTAAATCGTAAAATTCCACTTAGTATCCTGACACTTTTAACGTTCTGGGTCATTTGTTATGATTTATTTACATGTGAAACGAAAAAATACCGGTGGTTGCTATTTTTAAATGAACATTAACAGGATACGCAATTGCATTGTTATGAGGCCGTCTCCATTCCTTTCAGCGTGAGATCCTGACTGGTTTCATAACAACAGATGATGAAGCCCTTTTCACTTACACAATATTAAAAAAACAGTTTGCATGGAGGCGAAATTTGCTTCTTTACATTAAGCAAAACGTTGATGTAACCATGCCCATTAAATGCCAGCCAAGTAACCACACCTAAACGACCCGATTAGTTGATACTATCAACGTACTTGTAATTGCATTTTTACGACGAATGTGTAGACGAGTGGCAAGGCTTCCGGCTGAGCAGAAACGATGATTCTATTTTTGTAACAAACGATGTCGTGTAAATAGGTATTTACATATTTCCAGTAAATGAAGTCTACGAGCCTCAAAATTCTTCAAGAAATTCACATCACGATAATTACAGACATCAAATCAGTTTGACATTTATGCAGTCCTAAAAGTTTTTCATGAACATCGTTAACGTATCGGATAAACCACAAGGACTGCACATTTGTATAAAGCCGTACTTTTATGTTGGAATAAACTTGTACGAATGGCAAGCAAACTCTATTAGACGTTTATCGTTTCTATTTTATGTAAACTTTCAACAACAACAACACAAAAATCAATGAAAATATTGCTGCAACTGAGACGACCCGTCCCCTTTAAATCATTTCTTTCCCTGATTTACCTTCATGATTGCACGAAAGGACTGCCTGTGTCAGTCAAGCAACTTAACGACTGCTCCGCTTAAATAAACCTTTGCTATGTATGTATGTATGTATGTATGTATGTATGTATGTATGTATGTATGTATAATTTATATTTAATTTATTTTGTGTGCTTGACCTTTGTCCGTGATTGAGGGTACCTGCCTATTGTCATTTTTAAAAGATGTTTAACTGAATATTTGTTCAAGACCTAGCCTCAGTCAAAAATGAAATTACGGTAAAACAAATACAAAGTAAATAATTTGATGTAGTTGCTGTTGATGTAGTTCCGCTGTCTTGCCATACTAAAAAAAAGACAGGGACGTCATGGGTGGGGCAGAGGGGCATTTGCCCCGCCCCCAAATTTGCATGTCCCGTACAATTGCTGTAGCCTATATACGAAAATTAATAAGCCCTTCAAGTTTTGCCCCCCATCAAGATTCCACCCCACCTCCCGAAAAAAGTTGAAATGACGTCCCTGCCAAAACCCTCTTCGTGCTAAATTGTATTATTCTTATACAATTGAAAAGAAAGTAAATGGCTTAACTTACATCATTAACACTTCTCGGAGGCTAAACGTTACAAATCAAGTAGAAGAAACACAAGGAAACAATTTTGTGCAGCATAGTTTGGACGTAATTCAGTAGGAGACTAACAACACGTAAAATAACTGCAATATTAAACAATAATACAGAGGCTATTGCACTTTGGGTAAAATGTTCCGCTTTTGTAAGCAAAGCCTACACGATGGATGGTTAACCTAATATAAGTGTTCCAGCCGACACTTTGATGACAAAAGTCAAAAAGAGTTATGCCAGTCTTGTGCTTCATATGGAAGGAATATATTCAAAGTTCAAACCAATGGGCCTTCCAGTACTATCATGAATCTTGATGTAACCCTATTCTCTGAAGAACACTTCTAAACAAAGTGAGCGGCAAGATTAGGCGATAGGGGACGAAAAGAAATCGATTGCTTCTTAGGGCTGCAGAAAATGCACCTATGCAAAATCTCGGGAAAGGAACCTCAGCTGCGAAAAGACTTTGACAGCCAACATCGCCTGTAAAACAAATACTGGCAAGCATACAACTTGACCGATGGAGCCGATGCCGTGTTCAAGAAGTTGAAGAGGCCTCTGGCGTCCGTTTGCATCACGTTAATGGTGACATTTGTTGGAACGACAGTCGCATTACGGCCACAAAGTATGATGAACTCAGGGTCCTGGTAGAGAGAAAGCCCAAATTAATCGCTGGCGTTGTTTCAGCTGTGCTGAGGGTGTCTCATTTATCATGTTCTTGCATAAAGTGAACAAGTACAACGCCATGTGCAAGAAGATCCGCATCAGAACTGGCGCCGACCACCTAACAGCGACTGAGTTCGGACTGCATGCTTGGCAGAATAACGTCCACTTGCCGCGCCGCAGTGCACATAAAGATGGGTAGCCAAGCCTCTGTTTCATCAGATTATGACCTGGCATTGGCTGTTTCAGTCCAACCGGCGCTTGTCGCTAAAACAGTGGCTGGAGGAGGCAAGAAAAAAATACCACAACGGCGACGAGGCTCAGAAAGGCTTTTTCGCAGACTACGTGGATACCTTTTTGAAATTGAAACAAGAAGCTAGCGGATATCCTTCCTGGTGCCACACTCTCGAAGACCAACATAAATCTAAAGAGAAATACTCGGAGCAGGAAGGCATCGCTTTAGACCACATCAAGAAAAACGAAGGAAGGTGATCGATTGCCAAAGTGATGTTGAACTGCTTGTGGGGAAAAATGGCACAAAGACCATGTTTACCCAGGATATATGCATCCGATCCTTCCCGCTACTTCTAGGTGATTGGGGCCCCGAGTGGTCTAAAGCGCTCTCCATTACGGATCACTACCATCTCACCTCTATCTGCATGGGTTCGAGTCTCATATTCGGCCAATGTGTGTATGTGAGAAAGCTTTCAAGTAGCTTCTCGAGGGTAGGTGGTTCTTTCCGGGGATTTGCCGGGTTCTTCCTCCACCGTTAATACTGGCCGCCATGTATACCCTATCGTGTGCTGAAAAATGGCGTTAAACAACAACAACAACTTCTAGGTGATTCACGACAAACCCAATACATGAAACACGTAGACGTCCTTCGTGAGGACTTAATCTTAGTCAGTTACGAAGAAGAACTGGGCTTTGTAGAAGCAGACGAATTTGGAAATGTCATCATTGCGGATTACGTGATAGCCCATGTTCGCATAAAGTTGTTTGAAGCTTTAGAACTGTCAAGAGATCGTGTGCTGTATTTTAACAAGGACAGTTGCATCTACATCGATCGTCTTGGTCATAGTTACCCTAAAACCGGAGACCGTTTAGGAGCCTGGACGGATGAGCACCCCGACGACAAGATTATAAGTTTTGGTAGTGGCGGTCCCAAATTTTAGGGCTACGAATACCGGGACCAACAAGGAAACTAGCACACGGACCCTATCATAACCACATAAAGTGATATGTTCACATGTTATAATATCAAAAATATTACAATGCACACACTATAGGCAAAGTATACCGACAATGTGATAAATAAGATTTATTTTCCATATTTACCGTAATACTCGTTTATAAGTGGAATCTAACTGCAAACAACAAAGATCCAGATCTGCCGTAGCATAATGCGCCTGCCGATCAGGATCTTTGTGTTTTTTTATAGTCGAAATTTGATCGGTCAAAATAAGCTCATGAAGTTATTGTGCAGTATTCTAAGACAAATGGCGTAAAACTACAAGACAAGAGCAACAATAGAAAGTAAAACTAAGGGTATCGCTGATTTGATAGCGGGTGGCGGGGTGGGGTGGGGTATATCAATGCCACAGAGACAGAATCCATTGTATATACAAGCGTGGTTTAAATGTTAACTTAGAGAAGTAAAAAAACTCACCTCTCTTCACAGAAGAATGTTGACATAATGTGTCTCCCAAACTGGCAGAACTTATCCAAATCACAGCATATTTACGCATTATGTATGGGATGCAAATCCGACTCGAAAAGAAATTTGTTTACTTCTTCTGTACAGTCTTTTGTTCCAGATTATATAGGGCAAATATTTGGTCACAGATGCATTACAAAACATGAGAATTCCTGCATCCATTAATTCTATTTCACATGAAAATCGCAAAAATATAATGTTTAGTTCTGAAAGTGATATTTTAGGGTTAACATGTACTCTGTTTTACTGTATACATTATCAAACAATGTGGCATCACATTGCATAGATCATTCTTTTTCGAAAAATGATTTCGCAGTTAAAAAAATGTTCTGTTTATTCGGATGGAAGCTTTTTCTTTGATTTATAGTTTATTAAAAAGTACAAGCTACGTTTACTAGTTTAACTTTGTTTGGGACTATATTTTATGAACAAATTAACGCTGCACCGTCTGTCAAAATAAACGAAATTATTCATTCTTCTTTCTATCTAAATAATTTCTACTGAAATAAGAACTATGTGACAAAAAGACTCTCAAATGGGTAATGATTTAATATTAAATTTATGAAACTCGTTGAATAATGTACATTACCTATATGAGATCCTCTATATAAACTGGATGTGTTTCTCAGTTGAGATAAAATTAATTCCAGGAAGTCATATCGTCGCAGTGGCGATACAGTGTACCACTTTTATTGCTTCAATGGCATTATCAGTTTTTCTTAATTGTAAATTTCAATATCCCAGTATGAAACAAATAATAGTTTTGTTTAATAATCGCAGAGTTCGTTTCCGTACCGGTTTTACTTTTGCAGACTACTGTTTTGTCAGTCCCATAACCTTATAATTCATTTTGCATATTACACACGTACAAATAACACATCACGACGTGACAAATTACGCCAAGACGCCAAATTATGCGAATGCGTAATATCTGATACATCCGAACACACTTGTCATTCAATGATACTATTTCGTATCAAATAAAAGTTTATTGCCATGTGATAATATAATCTTACCTCTGTGCATTATTATATAAAAAATAAACGGGACAAGGCAAAATAATTTCAATCTCTTAATCGCCAAGTTTTGCAGAAACTTTACATTTTCATAAATTCAGCTGAAAATGAGCAGTCATGTAAAGTATTTTATACAATCGCTTCGTATAGTTTTTTTTTAACCACTCCCCAATATCTTCCGAAGCTTCTTCTGTGACCGAAGTGTGCCATAAGTACTTACCATTCCTAATTTGTACGGTTATTATATCGTTTCGTCTTCGACTATGCAGAAGGCCCCTTAAGGATATATTTCAAAGGTAAACATTTTCAGTTCAAATGAGTGCGATGTCCAATTTTCGATACAAGGTCGTATTAATGGAAATGCGCTAGTTAGATCCCCGGATGTGGCCGTTAGCTGGAAATAGAATTTAGTTAAGATCAAAAAGATAATTATGTACTAAAATGGAAACATTTCACCGAGTTTATCAACCATATTATAAATATCTCACAACAAATAACCATGATTGATATTTTTTTACTTTCATGATGGCTGAAAATAATAACTCGTGAAATTACATAGTCGATTTTGAAAATGATTGCCGTGAAAAATCCTATCAGTAAGTTAATCTTGCATTTGACTGTGCGCCAAATTACACCAGAATATTAATCAAAATGGGAGTGCAATTTGCTGTGACTTTCCTCACAATTAGTTAATCCCACAGCTCTTCCTAATATGACTTGTTTTTAATATTACCAAGGACTTTAGAGGTTTAAATGTAAACTAAATGATATCATTATTTAAGACGTGTCCTGCTTTCTACTTTCAGATCTCATTTTAATGTGGCAACGTAACGTTGTACCAGAGATAACTATGCGCTAGAACATAATGCTGCTGAACTTGAATCGCGAATAGTAGAAAAGTTTCACATTTTTGTTAAAGTTCCCATTAAGAAAATACTTTAAATTTGCATAATGTTTAAACGCAGGATTTGTGTCTCTAGATATTTGTTGTGATAGTATTTGAAAGTATTATTTGACCCCAGTTTGAAATAAACATCATTCAGACACACCCTCCCCGTACAAATGGTAATTCAAAGATTGGTCACAGCATAAGGACGAATAAGAATAAAACATACCACAGTGACTAAAACACGCAAGCAATTCAATAATACAAGTTTTTTTCTTCTTCTAAATCATATCTTTGTAAAAGCATTTAAAATGTTTCATACGTTTTGTTGAATGTTAGGATTAAAATCTGTTTTTCCGATAAAACTTACTCCAACCTAATTTCCGAGCTTTGCCCTATAAATTAATAGCTAGATTGTCGACAATTTCCGACTGCATTATTTCGTTTGACTAATGCTTGCTCTTACGCACGACTTCAATCTGTAAGTAACCGACCATCCAATTCAGTAGTGTATTGATTATCCATTAGTTCCCAACTCACAGGTCGCGTCCTATATCCGTGTCGCGAAAACGTTCTGGATGGTCGTGGAAATTGCCAGGATTTTTTTTTAAAGGGTGGAAAAACTTATCAAATATAGAAACATGTCGTGAAGCTGAATATAAATATTATTTAGCGTCGCCGCCAAAAGAAAAGGCTGGAAACCACTGGATTATATGGTCATTCCAAGTAGCAATGGCAGATTGTATGCAGCATATGGAGGAAAACTATGAGGCCATGGTAAATTTCATCAAACAACACCTAAAATTTGGAATCAATATAACTTCGTGACATTTGTAACCGATTTTTAGAAAACAATACTGGTTATACATTTAAGTCCTATGACAATGAATACAATTTTTTCATGAAGAAAATTCTTACCAAACAGGTACATTAAGAATATGAAGAACCTTCGACATCCCAAAAAATCCAGTAGACCCATTATGCGGATCAATGTAATAAAAACCACATCCGGCAAAGCTTCCTTTAGAAATCTTGCGTCCGCGAACGTGTTCTGTCCAGCCCTCAGAACAACACAGAAATCTGGCCCACAAACGGTAATTATATTAAAGAAATTAGCGTTTGTGGCACTCAAATGGTCTTGGAAAATGCAATCTGGCCCTTGGCCGAAAAACGTTGTGCACCCCTGCCTTATATTAATTCTCTCAGGGAATGGTACTTGCTCTAAATGCGTCTGTATTCCGTTTTCACTTAGGAGGAGTATGATTGCATTTCGTGCCAAATTTTAAATTCATTCTGGAAAGATTACCCGAGAAATGGATATGCTTTACGTAAAGAAAACCTTATTTGGGTATGTTGGCGGCGTATGATAACAAACGTGTACCATTCAGTTATTTACTATTTTCATAAACGATCCTATCCTATAGAACGGAATTACAGATCCATCATGTATCTATATGCTAAAGATACATCTTGATCTCACGAACATAACTGCAAACCTGAATTAGAAAATAATCTTCAGATGGCATTAAAGGGGCCTACAATGGGGTGTAAGAACAATGGCGTCATTAAATACAGATGATTCAACGTTTTTCATTAATAACATTTAAGCATAAAAGAGCAAAATTAAAGATAGATGACTTTTTTCGGGAAATGTTACTGATGTTATCAGCAAGAAAAGTTGTCGTCGACAAAAACTAACCTGTAAAATAATACAAGATCGGTAAACTGGAAACATTATAAAGAAAATGGATACTTTAAACGTCTTACCTTTTCAAGAACGACTTCACCTACGGAAGGTGGAAATGATGTGTAAAGTTTCTCTTAAAAAATCTGCACTAGGTTTATTTTAACAATGCTTGTAAATGTAAAGAAACCAGCATCACACAGTCCTTAGGTCGGTTACAACCAAAAACTTCGTAATTCCAAAACCAAAGGCAGGGTTATGTAAATGTGGTTTTCAGTACTCACTTGCCACTATATGGGATCTACTTTCATATCAGCTTTTCATCATAATTGTATTCAATGGGTGAAATCGAAATTTAAATGAATAGCACATGGTCCATCATTCTTTTCCAGGTAACTTTTGTATATATTTTGGTACCTTATGCATTAGTTTAATCTTGACTAATGAACAGTGATGATTATTTCATCTTTTAGAGTCGATACTATTTACGTTTGTAGTTAACTAGTCTCGGTCTGTAATTTCTATGCATATAAATATGTTTGTATGAACATGTGCAATATTTACATGTATGTGAACATGGATGTGTGATATGGGTAGTGTTTGACTGCACTCTATATGTGCATACATATACATATATGTACATAAATCTTAGAGAGTCTCAGAGTAGATTAGTTATCGTATGTCACTGAGTTTCCCTCGTTAAATAAAAAGTTAAGTAAAATAGCGCTTTGGGGCCAAGTCTACCGACACCAAACTCGCTTTAAATTAACCCCTCCCAGCAGCGCACACATTCAGTCGAGGCCCTTATATGACCATAGAGAAGTAATAAATGACCTTAGGTTTTTAAGTTATAGTTGTAAAGATAATTTTGTTTATCTAGGTATTATAGGTTATTTTAGTTATAGGATTGACAAATATTAAAATGAAACCGTAAGCGGATGTCTATAACATATCGACATAAATGAAAAAAGGGATCCTCAGGCAGGATGGTTACACTGCATTTTTCTCCGCAACTAAATTCGGGTGCGACACTTTTTTCTCCGCGATAAAATTCGGGGCCGAACAATTTTCTTTTTCCCGCGCCAGCTAACCAAACACGCTTTCTACAGGGCTCGGCGAGTTGTCAAGCTCAGGCAGGTGCCACACTTAAGGGGACGCGTACTCAAACGGAAGCAGATAGAGTTCAGGAGCGCTCAACGCTCACTATATGCTCACTCGCTACTAAAACCATGAAGACATGTTGTAAGCAACACACCATGAATGTACCCAACAAAACTGGCATTAATCTAATACGGAGCTAGACGTGCTTATTTTAACCGCCCCACTTGTAAGCTGTTTGGCAGAATATTGTATGCGCTTTTCAAGCGGATGCATGGAAACCGACTTGCCTCCTCCATCCACTGTTTTAACGACAAGCGCCGGTTGGACGGAAACAGCCGATGCCAGGTCATAAGCCGATGAAACAGAGGCTTGGCTACCCATCTTTATGTGCACTGCGGCGCGGCCGTTGCAAAGCAAGCTGATGTTTTTTTGCCAATCATACAGTTCGAACTCAGTCGCCGTTAGGTGGTCTGCGACAGTCGTGGCGCGGATCTTCTTGCACATGGAGTTGTACTTGTTAACTTTATGCACGCCCATGGTAAATGAGTCACCCTCAGCACGGCTGAAACGACACAAGCGATTAATTTTGGCTTTCTCTCCACCAGAACCCTGAGTTCATCATACCTTTTTGGCCGTAATACGACTGGAGTTCCTACAAACGTCACCATGAATGTGATGCAAGCGGACTCCAGAAGCCACTTTCAACTTCTTTAGCGCGGCATCGGCTCCATCGGTCAAATTGTATGCTTGTTAGTATCTGTTGTACAGGCTATGTTGGCTGTCGGCGTCTTTTCCTAACATAAGAAGCATAAGACTGGCATAACTCTTTTTGACTTTTGTCATTAAAGTGCAGGCTGGAACACTAATATTAGGTTAACCGTGTATCATGGATGCTATGGTTACAAAAGCGGAACATTGTACCCAATGTAACATCGCCTCTTTATTATTCTTTTACTATTGCGGTTATTTTACGTGCTGTTGGTCTCCTACTGAACTACGTCCCAGCTATGTTTCACAAAATTATTTTCTTGTGTTTCTCCTAGTTGATTTGTAAAGTTCATCCTCCCAGGAGTGTTAATGATATAAGTTAAGCCATTTACTTTCTTTTCAATTGTATAAGGATAATACAATTTAGCACGAAGAGGGTTTTGGAGTGTGGCAAGACAGCGAAACAACATCAACATCAACTACATCAAACTCATTTACTATGTATTTCTGTTTTACCGTAATTTCATTTTTGACTGAGGCTAGGTCTTGAACACAAATTCAAGTAAACATCGTTTAAAAATGACAATAGGCAGATAGGCCAAAACTCTACCCTCAATCACGGACAAAGGTCAAGCACACACAATAAATTAAATATAAATTATGCATACCTACCTACCTTCTTACATACATACATACATACATACATACATACATACATACATACATACATACATACATAGCAAAGGTTTATCCAGTCGGAGCAGTCTTTAAGTTGCTTGATTGACACAGGCAATCCTTTGCTAAAATCATGAAGGTAAATCAGGGAAAGAAATGATTTAAAGGGGATGGGTCGTCTCATTTTCAGCAATATTTTCATTGATTTTTGTGTTGTTGTTGTTGTTGAGAGTTTACATAGAAATAGAAACGATAAACGTCTAATAGAGTTTGTTTGCCATTTGTACAAGTTTATTCCAACATAAAAGTACAGCTTTGTACAAATGTGCAGTCCTTGTGGTTTATCCGATACGTTAACGATGCTCATGAAAAACTTTTAGGATTGCATAAATGTCAAACTGATTTGATGTCTGTAATTATCGTGATGTGAATTTCTTGAAGTATTTTGAGGCTCGTAGACTTCATTTACTAGAAATAAGTAAATACCTATTTACACGACATCGTTTGTTACAAAAATAGAATCATCGTTTCTGCTCGGCCGGAAACATTGTCTCTAATCTACATACTCGTCGTAAAATGCAATTAGGGGGGCGCTTACCAGTTATTATGTACTTTTGAGAGACAGACATATGTAAGGGGAAGTTGTTTGCATTTAAAACATACACTGTGGAGAGAATGATGGCATACCTCTATGCTACTTTGATGTAATGTGGCTGACATTTCTTTGGATATTGTCCTTATGGAAATTGTATATGATGTAAGCATACTGGTGACTAAAATGGCTGCTCTCTTATGCTAAAAGAATCAGCCTGAATTAGTCTAAGGTACACTATCTTTAGCACCTATTAAAATAGGAAAAATGAATTTTGCCCAACTAGACAATACCAGCTTCTGAAAGTGCAGTGGATGAATTACTACATATATAAAATGTAAAAAAAATAGTTATCGGCTTTTTTTTTACAATTTACCTTTGAAGTCCAGGAAGTGAATATGACCAAGCGGAGCTAGCAGTTTTTTGAAAAATGCACACCTGGAGTAAGGCCTAGCTGTATACTCTATAACCCATATTACACCCATCAATCATAACCAAAATAAAGGGAATTAAAGGTTCTTTAAACAGTGCCTAAGATATACAAGGTCTTTTTTAAGTAGCCAATATAACCAGTGAAGAAACCCGGGGAAATTCTTTTTCTTTAAAATTCTAACCCTTATGCAAAATACGAAACTGTAGAGCGCCAACTTACAAGTACGTTGATCATATCAACTAATCGGATCGATATAAGGGGCATGATAACATCAACGTTTTGTTTAATGTAAAGAAGCAAATTTCGCGTCCATGCAAAATATCTTTTGAATATTGTTTAAGTGAAAAGGGCTTCATTATCTGTTGTTATGAAACCCGTCAGGATCTCACGCTGAAAGGAATGGAGAGGGCCTCATAACAATGCAATTGCGTATCCTGTTAATGTTCATTTAAAAATAGCAACCACCGGTATTTTTTCGTTTCACATGTAAATAAATCATAACAAATGACTAAGAACGTTAAAAGCGACAGGATACTAAATGGAATTATACGATTTAAAGGTAGTCTGATTTTTACCAATCAAGTCAGTTTGAAATTTCGTTAATTGCAGAACGTTGTTTGTCATTTGCGATAGGTAGCAAATCAACAAGAGACGATGTTATAACATTAAGAACATATAGAGATTTATGTTTTGGGAAAATTATTATCAGAATCAAATTCGATAATAATAGAAATTTGAAAGATAGCAATTGAACTGTACGGGAGAACGCAAGAATGAGCACATAGGGATGCACACCCCCTCCCCCTAAATAAAAGCCTTTACTAAATTGATCAGTAGTTTTCTATATAAAACTTTCCTTTTTATATGATCTGAAGTTATACTATAGCTGCATTTTACCTTTACATGTCTGTCGATTATATTCTTTATCTTCAGAATGAAAACTCTGTATTGTATGACTCTTTACAGAAAATCTTTGGGAGGTATTCGCTTACTGTATATGAAGGGTCTTGTTTAAAGCAAGAAAATAAGTCTTTATACAGGACACAAAATTATTTATTTGCTGCTGTATTGGAATCCAAATAACCGATACAATCTCGCCTTTTATCCTACTTCAACAATCGCATTAAATTTTAGGTAAAATAGGAAACATATTTTTAAAAAATTTGCATGCTCAGAATGTAATGTCTGATTTCAAACCCCAATCTCTTTCGGGACGCGTTATTCCAGGAATAAGTTAGAGAATATTTTTTTTTATTGTTTTTTTTTATTGTTTGCCGTTTCACTATTCAAAATAGGTTTGAAATCAGCTCTAAAGTTCTCTGGACTGGACTTTTCTCTCTCTCTCTCTCTCTCTCTCTCTCTCTCTCTCTCTCTCTCTCTCTCTACACCCACTCCCCTAAAAAAAGCCAGATAGATGTAGTAGTAGTAATTGTAGTAATATTATTATTCTTGAATCTTATGCGTGTTTATTAGTTTCAAGGAACATTTTTTAAAAATGTAATTCTGATCATTGCCATTTAGTTATGGACATTAGACTACATATAAGAAAATACAGCGAAATCAAAAGGTTTAGTCTACTGTGTAGAAAACTAGTTATTGTGCCTTAGTAAATAATTTTCTACAGACGAAAGTAAAAAATTCTGCCTTCATCTGCAAATGGTAGACGTCTGGGATGTTAAGCGTTACGTTTGACTGTAATGACATCTTCAAAGCATTCAACATTTATATATTTTAAAAAAATATAATTGGCCCGAATTCCCATAAATTGTTTTCAGTGAATATGTCCCCGTGATAGATAGAACGAAAGAACTGTGGGCAGAGTCAGTAGTATCACATTTCAATGAAACAAAAAGTTATGTGTTTTACTTAAATGTTTTTAACGTACGGTTTATGTTGCTCAGTTGGCACGGATCGAGTTTGGAAAACAGTGTATGTAGTATGATGTACAAATATAATCTAAAGTTGAAACTGCGCTAACAAATGTAATTTATATACGTTTACAAGATACTGCCCAGAACTTCAATATAAGTTTGTTAATGATATCTTACATTAAGCATTATAATAGTATATTAGCACTACGAATAATTGATGTGATAAATTGATTATGCATTCAGTGAACTCATACTTTGTCATTTTATTCTGAGTTCTTAAAATCTGAATTACGGTGCGATTTTGGATCAACACATGGATAAAGGCAATTCCAATGCCACCCGCAACATGTTATAAAATCATAGTATTGATACATGTAGAAAAGCAGAATTTTTCCATACATGTCATTGCAACAAATGGAGATTATTCTGCCTTTTGCAGTGATGGGTATTACTATTTATATCTTTCTTTCCATGATAATATATAGTACGGAGTACAGAAAAACTAGTATCGAATGTTCAACTCGGTATTCGCTACTAAAAAAAAGTAACCCTTGAATATTTCACGTGCCGGGTCTGAATTTAACTGATCTCAACACACATGCGACTACTAACTGCCTATTTTTAAAAAGCAAACAGTGAAAATTATTGCACGCCATTTTTCCTTGATTCACGAACCCGTTGACAAATATGGTTGTATGAATAAATAAATTATAGTGAAGTGGAAACGTATTTTCATGATGATTTGCATACCTACTAAAGTATAAAACTGAATTATGTAAATATAATCAGAATACACAGAGGGGTAGTTTCTTCCCCGTCATAATATCGGATATATTTCATTGTAGGATTAAAAATAAAGGCTTTCTTACAAAAAATGGCGAAATCACGAGCTAGAATATATTGGTTTTTCTTGGCACCACCAGATGAAATATTTCCAGTATTTACGCAGAAGAAAGAAATCCATCCGCACCCTCCACTCTAGTTTTGCTCCTGAATCGAAGCAATTTGTACACACTTATCTAATCTCAATTTTCCATAATGTATTTTCTCATGAAAATCAAACTCAATGAAATGGTGACACGCTTCCTTTCTGCAGTGAACAATATGCGGGTATGCATAGAACACAATCGCACGATCAAAGTGACGGTAAACTCAGAGAAATACTATTTTCGCGTGCGATGTACATATTTACCGTTGCACGTAAGAAAGGGAAAAAGATCTATTATCCGTGATAATTAAAGACAAAGGGATGTTAGGCTTTTGGTTTGATAGCAAATGGGGCTGTGTGTATACGCGGGTACTTCCTTCCAATTTTCATCATAAAATCCGCGAATTATTTTCTTCAATAACGTTACTTGTCCCTTCAGAAACACGAATGGCTCACGGACTAACTAATGTCACCACAGGAAGCACCTTCATTCGCTTTCTGCTATTTTAAATAATAACTTAATGGGAAAATAGTGTTCCTCTACTGGAATGGTGAAACTGATCGTAAAACATTTTATATCAAATAATGTATATTTCTTGTTTTAAATTGTCAAATTGTTCTCATGTTTGATTTGATTAGAAGATAACGCGCCTGATCATTGTGATAAAAAGCTTTGAATGACAAATTCAACAGACTGCATAATGTATGAGTACGCATCTGAATTATGAATAATGGCTCGCAAACCAGGATATGTCATATAAAATGCTCTCAGAATAATGTATTTTGATTAATTTAATATGACTAGTGATGCCATTATTAAAATCTCCTATTGATTTGACTACTTGAGACCACTTATTTTGGTGTTTCGTTAAAACTAGACTGGTAAATGACTGGATCAACACAAATAACGATACTCATTGTTCATGATCAACATCATTCGTGTGCGGACATCAAAACTGCGGTTCATCGGAAGTGAGAAAATCGGGTTTAAGGATACTGTAGAGACTCGCAATTAAGACATAGTGGGCGATATATGTTAGGAAGCACGCTAAAATTTAAAATGGGTCGGTCATGCGGCATCAGCAGATTTGCAGTCATGTCACGCTCTGTATTTGAATGGAACTGGAGTATACAGCATTCGAGGGGGCTTCGTGCTAATTTTCATTTAATCTCCTATAATCAATTAAAATGTTCATGGCCATCAAAATATTACCCTTTCTAGATAAAAACCAATCGATAGTTTTACTGGAGATCGAACTTTTCAAACAAGTTGCACTTAAATTATTTAAGACTGCACGGCGAAGCAATACTTTAACAATGTGCATATATATATATATATATATATATATATATATATATATATATATATATATATATATATATATATATATATATATATATATATATATATATATATATATATATATATATATATATATATTGGTAGATGTATTGGTTTCTATTCCAAATTTTCAAGAATTTGTGCAAAGTCGTATTCCTACAGTACAATCAAAAGCCAATAAAATTCATAAAGTACGGTGAAAGTAAATCAAACTGATGAAAAGAGAAATACTATTTATTGGAGCATGATATATTGAAGTAGTTTCGTTCTTTTGGATGATTCTAAGATACACCATTTTCACATGATTTGGATGGCGTGCATAGTTATTATTTTAAAACTCGCATAGCTTTAATTTTATTGCGTACTTTAATCTCTAACAGAAACTTTTTATTATAAAAGACTAACAGCTCTTAAAGACATCTAAAGAGTGTATTGGCCATGAATATCGTCATTTTAGAAACATAATTGTCATTCCACAATGAAGTGTTATTACTAGGTGCTGTATGATGGTGCATAAGACGCGAACTTAGCCCAGTGTGAATTTTAAAATGTTTTCAAAGTATTCTGCATTGACATTTTTCACAAGAAATCCATATTTTATACAGAGGTTACTCTCTTCCAAAGAAATTATTCACTTTAGGATTTGAAATTTGGGGTGACATTTCCAAAAGTCGCAATTTAAGAAGAGCTTTTGGTTTCTTAAAAAGCAGTATGATATTTTACTAGGTTATGTGCTATTAAATTAACATTTTCAATAAATATCATTGCACCCAATTTACACCCAATTTAGACCCATTGCTCATAAATATTAAAAAGTATTCGTTAGTTAGGTTGATATTGAGCACCATACACAAAGTTTTAAGCCAAACGTGAGCTCAGCATGGTGACAGGAAGATACATTTAACGATAATATCAGAATAAATGACGAGCCATCATGAATGTATTCCTTACTATGACGAAATAAAAACCCAGAACAAGTGTTTGCCAATTAATCTGATCGTCATTATTGTTTTGATGTCGACTGGCTAATTTGCGATCATGGACTACTGATCAAATGATTCTAATTATCTGTGTAATAACTGAATACACGATTCCCGTGCAAATTTTTACATGACGTTAATAATGATAAGCTAGATAATTTTTATCAGCAATAAAGACTTTAATCTGACCTCACCATTGCTTGCATTTCGACATGTGCTAGGATGCAAAATCACGACTTGGTTATCAAGTGTATTTTTCGGTCGTCTGGAAAATATAATTCATCTGTCAATTGTTTATTGAGAGATTAATTTGTGGGGAATTTGTGAATAATATTCATTTGATTTATTACTCTGATAGTACACGCAAGATTAAATGTTAGAATTTTAACGAACGGATGGATGAGTCATTCACTTTTCAGTACAGACGACCTTTAGAGCAATTTCGCTGCTGACAATTGCAAGGATTAATAATGGATCTAACTCAGTTCAATATTCGTTGTATTTTATGCGCTATTCATACATTTTCTCAAATGTAATAATTACCCTTATCTAGATGAAAAGAAAATAGCGTATACAAGTTATCTTTTTCTTTTCTCCACTTTTCTAATCGTTTTTGAACTAGTATAGCTGATGCACAGTCTGAAAGAATAGGTGTTCAAAATGTCTGTCATCGAATATTTCATCAACATGTTAATTATTCTGAACTATTTTAAATAAATAGGAACATAAATACAGAAACCCTTCATTATTTAAAACAGAACGTAAACACAAATTAGTGTGTTGATTCGACTTAAGTTGAGACGTCCTTGAATGGGAAGCAAAACAACCTCAACATTAAGGCTCTTGATGATGCTCATAAACACCTTAAAAGAAATCCAGTTGATTTTCAATCCTCACTTTCAATTGTTGGCTATATACGTTTTAGACGAGTGATATACTGAATTCATTGCATACATGTTCTATACTGGAGTCCTGATAGAAACATCTGAATACTACTTTACACCGGCAGATCCTATTTTCGAATGTTATTGATATCTATATAATTTTTGTATGTGATTGAAGGTAATGCCTACCTGATTATTGTCATGATTCTAACTGGTAAGCAATATGTTTGCTTGGTTTTGAGTTCAAGATTGGTTTTAATCTTGGAATTCTACAGGATCTTAGGTCAAATGAAGGTAGTATATATCGGATATGGTAAATGATTTATCATTTCCGTTTCATATGAGTCTTTGGGAATCTATAATAAGAGTTTATAGTTGTATTCAGATATAATTCAAGAAGGGTTATCTATTTAAATATTCAATGGAATTACAAAGATTTAATTGGCTTTTTGACTAAAACACTACTATGGAATTATTGAGAACTCATTCAAAGACATTCCGAATTACATCAATGAGGTACATCAGGACATTAATTGGAATTCACTCGGACCATACGATACATTTGGACTTGTGATAGAACATTTATGATTATTTGGGATTTGATTCATAATATTATAAGTTCCACTCAAATTTTCTCTTTGCAACTTAGAGAGTAATTAACTGTATGTTGATTTAATTAATCCTTCTTGTTATGTTTCTTTGTATTACATAGTTTAAGACCTAGAGTCGTAACACGAAATTTTATGTCTGAACTTTTATGGTTGAAAACTACTTATATTTGCGAATATAAAGCTGTGCACCTAATTTTACGTACAACTTTCCACATATAAATAATAGAAACCTAACGGAATGAAAATCCGATGAATCGGTAAACATTTAAGCAACATTATATTGAGCAATCTTTGTACTGACATACGAAACGTACTCAGAATGAATTATAAGATTGCCTCGCAACATGGGTCTACTTAGATTTGTTGTACTCATGTATGGCTCATATAACTCATATAAACATGTCCTCATTTGGTTTCTATGCAGTTTCCCTCTGGACCGGACGCCAGCAGAAAGAACCTTCAATGATAAAGCTGTAGCAAGCTATATTCAAAATGTTACACGGTGTGCGATAAAAATATCAGTACCATATATACTGAAAGTCAAATTGAAATTTAGAAAATCATGCCAAATTCCTTTCGTGTTGTTGATAGCAAAAGAAACTGGAGAATTCTTATCAATTGATATAAATTTACGTCCGTACGCAGTAGTTATGAAGACAAAAGGAGTGTTTTTTACCATGTTGAATTAAAGGTAAGCAGATTTAAATTCAAATGAAATAGTTAAAGTTCTGAAAATGCAGTGCCTAAGGCGAAGTTTTGAACACTTTCTTTAAACTATGCTATAGTTGCCAATCTAAAAATACTTATTTTGATGTTCTATTAAGTTTCTTATGTTTGTACATTTGTATATTTTTTATGATGACCATTTATTAGATTCCTTGCAGCTTGTACTTATTTTTATTTTTGTCCGATGTCATAAAAGACAAATAGATTGTCTACGGTTTGTTGTTAATAATATCTAAGCAATATTTGTTTTATTTTGCCAATTGTGACTATTACATGGATTAAGACGGTAGTTGTCTACTCTGTGATAAAATAACAATGTAATATTTTTCTTTTTAAATTGATTGTAATTAATTGCTGAGTGCTGAAATACTCCATTAAGTATGCAAATTCATATCTCATAGGATATGGACAGCTTAATATTAATAACACTAATTAAGTGTTATGTATATTTTATTTAATTTATATTTGATTTAATTTGATTTGTAACTTTTAAAATCTTTTTATTTTTAATTTCATTATATGTCAAAATAATGTAGTTTTGTTTACTAGGAACTTGATATTTTATTCAGAAAATAGTTTGACCTTGATTCTTCAGTTGTAAACACCTAAAGCTGACCTAATTTTCGACCTTGATTTCAGAAATCATTGAGACAAGTAAACAACTTTTTATTTTTATCTTAGAGTAAAATGATTGTTTTTTATCAAGGTCATACTGGGGATATGTTATTTTTTTATATGTATGCATCCTCCATTTTGCAATTCTGGGTTTTCCGAAATTAATCATTAGTTTTAAATAGTGATGTTTATAGAGATTTTTCTCATTATGGGCATAAAACACTTCGATTTCAAGGTGCCAAAGACATTTCATTAACTTTTATTAAGAGATTCAAACACTGGATTATTGTTTGTGAATAACACAGTACCGTTGACACAACAGCACAATAATAGCTACAGTATGCGTCATCGCCTTCCATCTTGGATTCTTCGTCGGGACTCGAATTTGAATTCATTAGAACATTTCATTATTAGGACTTCTAAAATTGAATTTGTGGATTATTCATGGATTATTTTTTAATTTTATTCTTAAAACCGTAAGTTCTAATATTTTCATTTTTTACAGTATGTTTCCAGGGAAATAAATTATTTGTTAAATTTTTCAAAGCTTGTTGTTTTCACTTTTTCTTTTGTTACTGTTTATTCGAGCCTAAACACATAACATAAGAATTGGGTCGCTGGTCCTCTGGATATTTGAATTTCGGTAAATATTTCAGAAACCTTTGTTTTTTGAAATTTGAATTCCCCATGTTTTTGAAATCTTTAGTGAAATCGGTAAGCGTTTTCTAAAATATCATCAAAAATAGAGAATTTGAATTGAATTTTACTCAGGAGTGGTTGGAAATTTTGAAAATGGAAGTACAGCTACAATAGTTGTAATTAGAGATGAGACCGGTTAAGTTTCAGATCGAAAAGATACAAATGTAAAGAGATATGGAAGCAATACGAATGCAGTTCTAGAATGAGAGAGATAAAAGACAAATGCAGTTTCAGTAAGAGATGGAAGTAAGACGAATGGAGTTGCAAACAGAGAGTGAGGAGAGAGAAAGTCCAATGCAGTCACAAAAGGAAGAAAAAGAGAAAGAAAGACAAATGCAGTTACAAGAAAAACAATTGCAGTTACAAGAAAGACAAATGCAATTAGATAAGGAAGAAAAAGAATAAGATAAGGAAATTCCAATTCGAGTAAATGAATTAGAGCTGGAAAAAGGAAAACACTCGCCTACTTTTGATGTTTTAAGAAATATAAAGTTAGTACCTCCTTATCTAGAAGAAGAAGTAGACATATATTTTCTTCCTTTTGAAAGAATCGCGGAGAGTTTTAAGTGGCCAAGAGAGCACTGGACTCTGTTATTGCAGTGTATACTCACTGGTAAAGCTAGTGATATTTACAAAGCACTGTCACAGGAGCAGAGTGATGACTATAAACTAGTAAAGGACTATATATTGATGGGTTATGAGTTAGTCCCTGAGGCTTATCGTCAAAAATTCAGAAACTATAAAAAAGAAGCTGACCAGACCTATGTCGAATTTGCATGGGACAAATCACAACAATTTGATAGGTGGTGCTCTTCTAGAAAATTAAAAACGTTTTAAAAATTCTCAGAGAACTTGTACTGGTTGAAGAACTCAAGAACTGTGTCCATAGTGAAATTAGGATTTATCTTGACGAGCATAAGATAGAAACCTTGGAAAATGCTGCTCGTGCTGCTGATGAGTATTCTTTAACTCAAAGTTCCTTTTGTAAATAAGTTTCCCACTCAACAGTCTTCTGGCAGAAAAGTATTTCAGCCTAATAAAAGCTCCTCTTAATCTGAGACTGGCACAACTTGTAAAAATAAAGCTTTAAATACGCTAGAATCAAGATCCTTATCTATTCCTACGTGTACCTATCGTAAGAAGAAATGACACGTTATTTCTGATTGCATCAAATTGAAAAATAGTCATCAGAATCAAGACAGACCTATTCCAAATGCTCTTATTTCTAAGAGGTCAATGTCAAGGTCATGTATTGAAAGCAGCACATTTGTTGGGTTTAATAAACCCCAGTCTGATTTTATTATGGACCATTCAAATCGAAGGGTTCTATATCACTCTTGAGTGATTCGGCTTTTATTGTCGGGTACTTAGACGTTTTCTGAGAAATCTTCTTCTAATGAGAGTGTTTTTATTCAGGGAGTACAGAGCGGCTTTGTTAATGTTCCTCTCCATTGTGTGAAGTTGTCATCAGACTTAGTCTCAGGACCCGTGACAGTCGTAACAGTCTCTGTTTTATCCGTTGAGGGCAATCATTTATTACTAGGTAAGGGCTTAGCTGGAGACAAGGTTGTGGTTAATCCACTTGTAACTAGACAAGCCTTGTTTGGATCTGAAAGTCAATCCAATTGAAAAAAGATTTCCCTGATGTATTCCCAGCTTGTTCACTTACCAGAGCTATGGCAAAGAAAGCTCTTGAGAATGATGTTGATAAGGAAAGTATTCTTTTAGCTGGCATATGTATTGGTCAGGCCTTTGATAAGGTCACTTTCACTCCATGATTGGATCAATCAATGGGTATTGATCGCAGTAATCCTCTTTTAACTACTCATTCTCTTTATTCTAATCAGAGTGACCGACAATCACTTGTCGTCGAACAGGAAAAGATCCCGAGATCTCCTGTTTGTTTTAAAGGGTCATTAGTGAAACTGAAGCCACTGAAGTTCCCGTCTGATTTTTCATTAAAATGGAATTATTTTGAGAAAATTAAGACCTCCCGCGGTACCTGCTGGTAATGAGTGGTCAGTGAACTATCAAATTGTAGTCCCAAACCTTTCAGACAGGAAATACTTAGTCTGACCCATGAAACTCTTTTGGCTGGTCATTTAGGGATTAATAAGACTTATCACAAGATCTTGACTCACCAATTCTATTGGCCAAAAATCAAAAGTGATGTTGGTAAATACTGCAGATCTTGTCATACTTGTCAAATGGTACGAAAACCCTATCAGACGTTACCTAAGGCTCATTTATAACCTATTCCTGCCTTTGACGAACCATTTAGTAGAATTATGGTAGAAATGTGTTGGTCCCTCACCTAACACCAAGTCAGGTAACCAGTACCTGCTGACCATTATTTGTGCGTCAACAAGGTTTCCAGAGGAAATTCCTGTGAGGAATATTAAAATTTTGATAAAGTTTTTTACTCAGTTTGGCCTTCACAAATCTGTTCAATTGGGTCAAGGGTCAAATTTTAGGTCTGAAACTTTCCAGCATATTATGCTTGAATTCGGCATTGAGCAGTTCAAGTCAAAAGTGAAACTTATGGTTTGACAGAACTACAATGGAGAGAACGTTTGAGTCTGGTAATAGAGTTCTGTTTCTCTTGCTCATTCTAAAAAGTTTCTTCAGATGAGATATTACGGCCTTTACAAAGTTAGGAAGAAAATGAATGAGTGACAATATAGTATCAGTACTCCTGGGATCTAAATAAATTATAGGAGTACCAGTATATTGAAAGAGATCCCAGGATAAACACGCAATTAATTTAGTTGTATCTGTCCCACTCATTGAAGATTTAAGTGAAGGAGTATCATCGAATTCCACTTATACTGGAGTGACAAATCTTTGGAATTCAGAAATTATGAGAGAACTGGACCAGAAAATTTCACATTTGAAAGGACAAGAACTCAAACATTTATTATTTGAATATGAGCACTTATTTCGATATATTCCTACAAGAACGAACAAAATTTTCCATGACGTTGAAATTGTAAATTCAAAACCTGTGAAATAACACCCTTACAGGATGAACCTTCTCAAACAGGAATACTTAAAAAAAAGAAACCCAGTATTGGCTGGAGACTGATTTTATATAGCCCAGTAAAAGTGACCGGAGTTCACCATGCATACTTGTTCCAAAACCATATAAAACTTTCCGTACGTGCACTGATTATAGGATGGTGAATAGTGTGATAAAAACAGAATAATTTCCACTACCAAGAATCGATGAATGCATTGATAAGATCGTAAGTGCCAAGTATGTCACCAAATTTGACCTGGTGAAAGGATTTTAGCAAATTCAACTAACGGAAAGAGGAAAATAAATTTCGGCATTCATGACTCCAGATGGACTTATCAGTATAAAGTAATGCCGTTTGGGATGAAAGAGCCGCTAAGTACATTCAACGTCTGATGAATATGATTACCTCTGGTCTAGACAATTGTGATGCTTACACCGATGATGTCATCATCTACAACGACACCTGGAAAGAACATTTAGCAACAATAAGGACATTCTTTGACAGACTCATAGATGCAAGTTTGACAATTAATTTATCCAAAAGTGAGTTGTGCCGTCCTAGTGTAACGTTTATTGGACACATAGTGGGACATGGACAAGTTAATCCTTTAGATGCTAAGGTCAAGGCTATATCTGAATTCACTGTGCCTGTAAATAAAAAGAAAACCCAGTTTTTAGGTATGGCTGGATACTATCGGAAATTTCGTTTCCATTTTTCTATAATTGCTGAACCCCTGACATATTTAACAAGTTCCTTTGGACTGAAAAATGTCAGGAGGCTTTTGACAAGATGAAAGCTATAATTAAAAGCGCTCCAGTTCTTACAGCTCCAAATGTCAGCCAATCATTTAAACTGTTGATGCAAGTGATGTTCGGGTTGGAGCAGTTTCGATTCAAGAAGATGAAAATTGTATTGATCATCCAGTGTTCTATTTTTCTAAGAAATTAAAAAAACACAAAAGAAATTATTAAACAATCGGGAAGGAATGTTTAGCTTTGATATTGGCATTACAACATTTTGAAGTTTACATTAGTTCAGCTCTTTCTTCGATAATTGTGTTTAGTGACCACAATCCCCTTTCTTCCATCGACAAGATGAAAAGTAAAAATCAATGACTACTAAGGTGGAATGTTTGGTTGTTACAGGAATATGATATTGATATCAGGCACATCAAGGAGAAAGATAATTTAATAGCATACGCACTTTCCCGTGTATACCAGTGTATTATTTCATGTACACTGTGTGTAATTTATAAGAGTTCTTTTTAACCTTATGCATAACTAATCTATGGTAAATAGCAAGCTTTATCATATATTTTTTTTTCTTTTTCTTTATGGAGGAAGTGTTATGTATATTTGATTCATTTATATTTGATTTAATATAATTGTTTGTAAGTTTAAAAATCTTTTTATTTTTAATTTCATTTTATGTCAAAATAATGTAGTTTTGTTTACTAGGAACTTGATATTTTTTTCAGAAAACAGTTTGACCTTGATTCTCCAGTTGTAAACACCTAAAGCTGACCTAGTTTCCAACCTTGATTTTAGAAATGACTGAGACAAGTAAACAACTCTTTATCTTTATCTTAGAGTAAAATGACTGATTTTTATCAAGCTCATACGGGGATACGTGATTTAAAAAAAAATGTTAACAACCTCCATTTAGCTATTCTGGACTTCGCGAAATTGATCATTAGTTAGTTTTAATAGTGATATTTAAAGAGATTTTTCTTAGTTTGGGCTTAAAACACTTGATGTCCAGGTGTTCGTGTGTTTGTGACCAGTTTGGGAATTACATTTTAATGTTTATTCGAATTATTTGGATTCAAAAAGAATAATTATTTTTCCTGGAAATATATGTGTTCATACAGAATTCTTGGATAAAGACATTTCTTTAAATTTTATTGGGAAATTCAAACACCGGATGATTGTTTGTGAATAACACAGTACTGTAGACACAACATCACAATAATCGCTACCGTACACGGCATCGCCTTCCATCTTGGATTCTTCGTCGGGACTCGAATTTGAATTCATTAGAAGGTCTTCTAATATTGAATTCGTGGGTTATTGATGGATTATTTTTTAATTTGATTCTTAAAACCGTAAATTCTTATATTTTTCATTTTTACAGTACGTTTCCAGGGAAATAAATTATTTGTTAAATTTTCCAAAGCTTGTTGTTTTCACTTTTTCTTTTCTTACTGTTTAATCGAGCCTAAACACGTAACATAAGATAAGACATAAATCGGTCTATACCTCCATTACATTATTGCATATGGTACAATTCAAAGTCATGAGTTCGATATAAAGCCGTTAATGGCAAATGATCTGGTCGTTTAGTGCGATTTATTAATTTGGTAATGGATATAAGTCACGCTTTAGTATTGAGCGGTGATTTGCCTTTGACATGCCATTTTTAAAAAATGTATGGCCAAAATTCGCTCTTGTCAGCATTCAATATTTATCTTCTTCAATATGAGCAGTAATCTGCAGACTACACGTAAAGAGACGATCAATAAACCACAAATGAACAGGTAACATGGTTACAGATGCACGTGAAGGAGGGAAGCTTTTCAATGTGTTGTATTTTTCAACTAATTCTGCAATGCTAAATCTGAAATTTGCGTCACTTAAAATCCTAAATATTCTTTCAGTATTTTAACATCAAATTGTCTCTCCTCTTAAATGGCAATTACATTGTAATTGTTTTCATATTATGTATTACGTGTTTTGTGGACGTCTGTCCTTCTCGGCATGCATGGCCGGTTAGAGCTTTCCAGCTGTCCCCTCAAAAACTTTCTAAACACCAAAAGTCTTTAGTGTTTCAATTGTAATTAAAGTTGGCTTGATGTTCTTATTTATGTTGTCCTAAATAACCAAGTTTTTCAGTGATAGGGATTTCCAGATCCATACTCACCTCCATTTAGGTATTTCCTGTTAGTTGGGTTTCCTTTCCTTTCTCCCCCTAAATAGCTGTGCATTTTAAGTGACCTCCGAATAAGTTTGTCAAAGTTTTTGATAGTCTCAAATGTTATATTGATAAGTTGTTGTATTTTCTTTTAATTATTGTCGGCTTGAAGGAACAACTTCATATATGCTTTACATTTATTTAATACAGCTTACATGTTTTAGAGTGTTTGCATGTGATTGCGTGTTTTCTCTCTTCCTCCTCCCCCTTCTCTCTCTCTCTCTGTCTTGCTGTACCTGTATCTGTTCCATGTTGATATATTTTGTTTTCTTTCTATTTTATCTCAATTCATAATCTCTTTTTAAAACACATTTTTCTTTTTCTCTTTCTATTTTTCCTACTCTTTTTTCGTCTCTATATACGTCCTCTGCTTGCGTTTCGTCTGGATTTCGGAATGTCGTTTGTATGTATTCGTTCTGCTTCACGTGTCTGTCGGTTTTGTTATTCAACTCGTTCTCTTTCTCCGTTGTTTTTGTTGCTTCCATCTGTAAATCCTCAACTAGTAATTACTTTCTGTTATCGTTTACAGCCTCGTGTTCGAAGGCCATTTGATAATAATACATAGGCCTACTGTATACTCTTCTTCTTTTCTCCTTTTCCTTTTCCCTGGTCACATCTCTCCCTCTGGCAGAACTTTTGTTGTATTTATGCATTTTATTGTCCGCTGGGGATTAACTCTCTCACGTCCATTGAGGCAATTGTTACAATGGTCTTGTACGGTTTTATTCTAATAATACTTGCTTCATCTTTTACCAAGTTCAATTTCTAGGATTATAATATTTTCTATGAATGACGCATGCTACACATCATGACTTCACAAGGAAGCCATGGATATAAATGAATGTTTTGAGACTGGTGGTTGTGTCTTTTTCAATGGTTAAAATCCTCGCCCCTGTTTGTACAGTAGGATGGGCGGAAAATGTCGCCATTTTCGATTTTGATACTGTACTCTATATTGTGGTCATGACAGAAACTATTATTCACAAAAAATGTTAAGGACAGTTTTCGTCGCATTACGTCGACAATTTCTATGCAAAATATGGATCCCTACCGACGAGAAGGATTGATATAATTTTGTGTCCTTTATTTTATGAAAGAAATCAAAATATTTTAAATGATTCTACTGCCATTCGTCTAAAAATAACCGATTTTTCAACCAGAAATACAAATGCATTCCTGATAATACCATGCTACGTTTCGCTGACTTCTAATTGAGATAAATAAAAAATAAAATGTTTCTTGAAGAAGCCTCTAAGAGATTTTATTTAAATATATCAATTCAGTGGTGATCAGGCCAAATGACATTATAACGAAATGGTGACGTGTCTTGCTAAAATAATATAATTTGTATATTTTACATTTGAAACGGTTGACACTATTGCATATTGGTAAATTACTGTGAAAACGGCATAAAGATTCCTTGTCGTATGTATGTATGTATGTATGTATGTATGTATGTATGTATGTATGTATGTATGTATGTATGTAAACAAGTTTTATTTTCTTTGTTTTCATTCATAAGGCAATTACTCAGGTTTGTTGGAACTTGTAAAATTTCCCTCAGTTTTGACTCTTTGCAAGATATGATATTCATCGCAATAACTAACTAACATATATGAATGATTAAGTTTACAGACCATATACTGCGTCTAGTATTGTCATATCATATTTTTTTCTCCCTTAAAAATAAAACAAATTGTATATAAATAATTACGGTTTCAGCCAGTGTGGGTACTTGCCTGCGGTGGTTATTACAGAGGTTTTCCCGGTTCCTTCCTCCATCAATTTTACTGGCCACCAGGTATTGCCTATCGTGCGCCGAAAAATGGCGTTAAGCCCAAGCAACAAACAGCAGCAACATGCACACTGTTTATTGGATGCCCCGAGTGGCCGAGTGGTCTAAAGCGCTCTCCGTTACGGATCACTGCCATCTCACCTCTGTTGGGTATGTGAGAAAGCTTTCCAGTAGCTTCTCGTGGGTCGGTGGTTCTTTCAGGGGTTTTCCCTGGTTCTTCCTCCACCATTAATACTGTCCGTGATGTATAGCCTATCGTGTGCTGGAAAATGGCGTTAAACCCTATAACAACAACAACATACAGTTTATGCATTTATTATTTATATCATCTCTTACGAGCATGCGCACTTACTATTAAAAGAACACTTAACGACTCAAGTACACAAATTGTTTTCTTTGTCCAAATAATTGGAAATATTCTAGTTTACTTGCTGCTTGCTGAACAAACAATACCGTAGTAATAGGAAAAGCAAAACTGCCCGATGGAAATTATTATCTCAATCGGATCACACGGCATTAAAAAAGTCTTTCCAAGTTTAAATCGATCATGTTTGTCAGGAAAAATCGTATATATTGAAGAAACATGATCAGCATCGGTGCAGCACTCGTTTAAAACCAGTTCAGGCGCTTTATTTTTCAAGTGAATACGAAAATGAAATAAAAGAGACAAAAGCAAGACACAAAAACGAAATTACTTTACAGAATCTATATGAAGCAAGGTTGCAACGCGCTACTTGTTACGACGCATTATCACAAGAGAATGCTTGCGAAGCGGAAGGTGGTTAGAGAAAAGGATCTAATTGATGATGTAAGCAAGCAAGTCAGCAATGAAAAGATTGTGGTCTTAATCTAAGTAACTCTGTGTGTGTGTGTGTGTGTCTGTATGTGTGTGTGTTTGTGTGTGTTTGATATTGATTTTTTAACGTAGCTTTAACAATTTTCCAGTCATTTTGCTACGATGTAGCGATGTCTAGCACTGGGGCATGATGCCATAGACAAGTAGCATGATGTCCCACCCAGTCACATTATCTGACACAAGGCCGACCAGTCCTAACTCTAAACTCTTAATGCTGAGCGCCAAGCGAGGCAGATGCTAGTACAATTTTTAATACGTTTTTTATATGACTTGGCCGCTGTTGGAACCCCTGACTCCTCGCATCTGAGGCGGAATCTCCGAGCACTGAGGCCACCGGTATTATCCAAATCTAAGTAACAGAAAAGAGCGAAACCCAACAAGTTTTGTAAATTCAACAAGCAATTTATTTCCCCAGAAAACAAAGTGAAAATTTAAAAGAAACTTAAAGCAGTATGAATTAAATACCAAATAGTGCTGAAAGTTCTATTACGAGGCCAAATGTATAAAGTTGCCATTGAATTCCAGTGGTCTTCCAAATAAGTTCCAGTACTGAATGTGCTATGTCCGTAGTCTCGAATGTGCTAATGTGTCAATGGTTTGGACTGTGGCGATGGGGTTAACAGTTTTTTTTAATGTAATTGACTGAATTCACTATAATTACAAATTAACGATTTGGTCCAAGAAGTACTGAAGGCACATATTCCAGCGAAAAATGTAAATAACAAAATCCACCCAACTAAAATCTGAACACAGCGGTAAGACTGGCTTCACTTGGGATGCTAACGTAGGAATAAGTAATTTTCCAAGTGAATAACATCGATATAAAAGGCTAAGATGCAATAATAGAGCAAGAGTGTAGGTGAGTGCCCTCTCTAAAACATTCAAAATATGCGTTCCATTTTGAGTTATTGGCGATTTCAGCCAGGAGTACATTTTCTAAAGTGTGTCCGGGGAACGAGAAATGTCCCCCTCCACACTGCAAGGACTCTCTTAATATAAGGTGTCATAATAAGTAACGCCGTACAACCTTGCTGATTTTATTTATTTTTATTGTGTCGTTTTTTGTAACTATCTTCAGCAAAATATGGTGTACATTTTGTAAAGGAATTTCATGTTTATGTTTTGCATTTATCTCATTTGTGTAATGATGTAAATAGATTTGTTCCTGCGAGAAAGGAATCGGTATAATCCAAAAGGACTTTGAGTTACTTCACTCCAATTTTGTAAATTCATCAAGAAATCAATAATATATTCAAACTTTATAACCTTTATTCCTCCAATCGCTTTCGCTTAATCGTTATGGATACTCGATTAGATACATTATACTATCAAAGTATTTTTGTAAATAAATAATGTAAATTCTAATGGTCTAATTTTAACTTCATTGAAAGATACACCTGGATGTATTCAGTTCTAAATTTAACTTGATTAAAAAGAGATCAGAATAAATAAATATGTGCGAGTTGAGGAAAACATCTATGATCAGAGCTTATATCTGTGTTAAGATATAATTTGAGAGGATTAATTTAAATTAGAAAGTGCTCATTGACGGGTTGGACTAAAGTACTACTTTGGATTTATTGAGAACTCACTGAATGACATTCTGGATTGTTTCAGTGTGATACGTCAGGATATTTCAGCTTATTGGCATTCATTCGGAACATTCTATACTTTTGGACTTGAGTTAGGACATTTAGGATTAGTGGAATTTAGTTCCTAATGCTGTGTCTCTTAAATTTTCACTTTGTATCTTAGCGAAATAAATCATTTCTTGACTTTACTAATCAGTTTGGTTTCGCTTCTTTCTGTTAAACAGTTTCATATGCACTCTGCAACCACACCTAAATCGTTACAACTAATTATTTATTGTTAGACTCATGAAAAAGGTAAACGAAATGCTTTTTACATTGTATTAATACACATTCATAACATGACCATAGGAAACCGATATAGTTGTAATTTGCAAGGACCACACAGTCCGGCCACATTAAACATTGTGGCAATGATTTTTTAAGTACTTTCATAACATACTGTGCATGGCTTAAATTGAGTGCATTTTTGTCTAATTTATTTTATTTCGTTTTTCTAAGCTAAGGAATGTGAAGGGTATGTAATGATTTCCTTAGTGTAACAAATGTATTTTTTGTGTGCAAATATATAGATATATGGAACTTATTCATATCTGTCATTGTGTTCAAAATGTTATATATGACAGAAAAGTAACGTCAAATTATTTATTAACAAAAGTACATTAAGAGAGGCTGCAGACATGGTTATTCCCTCTTCCCGTATGTTTTCCTTCTGTGTGCAAAGATATTAGCCAAGATAATCAGAAAAAATCTAAATATAAAAGGAATACAAATAATCATATATACTATCTTCTTTTTTAACAGTATGCAGATCAAACGGCATTTACTCTAAAATGTCCTTGAAATCGGAAATGAATCACATTTATCAATGCTCTAGATTTCCATGTTTTGATATAAATACTGAGAAAACAAAAAGAGTCTGGATTAAAGGTAGAACAGGTAATTGTAATATAAATCTATCGGAATACCATTTGGAGTTGGATTTATCTGAAAATATTATCTTGACAAAAGACTTTCCACACAGCTAAATAATATGGTGAAATTAAACTATGATTTAAAAAATCAGGGATATTACTGCTGCAGTAGTCTAATAGGTCACTAATCCCTTTTGTAAAGCTATAATGTTGGCATCATCCCTAGGTATTTATTTACTAATGAGTTTAGCAAATCCCCCCTCACAATATATCACATGAATGAGATTAATTTGTTATGAGTTTGTTTAGAGTGAGGCGAGAGACGAAATGAAAAGAAAAGTAATTACTACAACCTATCATACGGGGGGGGGGGGGGCCGTACAATAGTTGATACCAATACGTCTTGGTGGTTCTATTGCGATGGCATGGATCAGAAGAATGGTTACACTCAAACCAAATGAAAAAACAACATTTTACTTGCTCTTCTCGCAAACATAGAAAATAAATTTCTTTTTGGAATATATTTGCTTAAAGTTAGTAAATGCCTATATGAGTTTTGTGTGTATATATATATATATATATATATATATATATATATATATATATATATATATATATATATATATATATATATATATATATATATATATATATATTCAGCTTCCATAAAATTGTAAATTAAGTGTGATGTTGAAAACTAAAAAGAACGACTTTAAACATAGATAAGGATGGATCCTAATATCATTGCTGGAAATGCTACTGTGATGTACAAACACTGAACTGAAAGGAATCTATTATGTAAATGACTTTGTAAATGAAATAGGTTTTATATCAATCTTGACAATTTTAAAAACTAAATTTGGATTAAGTGTAAATTTCTTAGAATTTCATGGGTTTTAAGGCGCCATAAAAAATCTACAGAAGTAAATGTGGTGTAATTATCAATTCTAATATACAGTATCCATATTCTACTAATTATAATGGTTAAAAACGCTTTAAAAGATTTTACAAAGCACTAATTTGCAATAATCATGAGCCAGACTCAATTGCGAAATGGAATATAGAATTTGACGATTTATATGAGAATGAATCGAATAAGCAGTTTACCTTGTATCACCAAGGTAAACTGAAGTCCTGGACTTGAACGATTTCATAATAAGATTTTACATATAAAATTGGAAACAGTATTTTTTTAAAAATTGTTTGCTTTTTCTGCAAAAACTCTGGAGAAGTTTTATCACATCTTCACAGATATAAAGTGACCGCAATAATCTTTATAATTTAATGTATCAGAGAGAGGATTTCAGATTGGCATAAAAATTGAAAACAAATCTGATGATGCACTGTCATGAATATATTATATTCATATTTCCTCATATATTGTTAGCGGTGAGTCCAAGGCACCAATCCTTGGCACAGTAACGTGTCTGGGCTAAAAGCAAATACTTTCAAAGATTGGTACCAGAGGAGCATTAACGACGATGATGTGAAAGCGCCTGAGTGTTAAAGTCTGAACATAAAACTGATTTCCTCTTGAAATTAAACACTATTTTCTACAATATCAGTCGTAAGATGAGACCTTTATTTGTCGGCGATTTTCCTTTACAAATATGAATATAATTACTCAGAGTAGATGAAGTAAAGACATTCTTCTGTTTATGAGGAATCAATATCATCGCTCATGAATTGACACTTTCAAAAACCCTCTATAGCAGTGATCTCGTTGGTAAATAAAACTTTGAAACTGTTTATTAGATTTATTAGTTTATGTAACATTGTCGTGGTTCCAGTCTTCAGATCAATGTCATCGGTGCTAATATGTTATTTTATATACATTAACCAACAAAGTAAATATCATTTTATTAACTTATCAAGAAATGTTGGTTATATATATATATATATATATATATATATATATATATATATATATATATATATATATATATATATATATATATATATATATATATATATATATATATATATATATATATATATATATCACTTGTTTAGGCTCGAATAAACAGAAACACAAGAAAGAGTGAAAACAACAAGCTTTGAAAAATATAATAATTTAATTCACTGGAAAAATTCTGTAAAATGAAAACAATTATGAACTTACGGTTTTATAGAATCAAATCCAAAAAGAATCCAAAAGTAATCCGAGAATAAAATTTTAGTAGTCCTAATAACAAAATATTCTACTGATTTCACGTTCGAATTCCGATGAAGAATCAAAGATGGAAGACGATGACATATGCTGCAATCTGTAGTGTTGAAGTCTACAGTTCCTTGCAGAAACAAAAATTATCTCTCCGGTTTGTGAGAGCTGAATAAATTTTTATAAAATAACTGACCTTGTTCCACAATATTACATGAGCACACGTATTTTTCTGAAAAATAAAGGAATTAATCCTTTTGAATCCAAGTAATTTGAAATCATTCCAAACCAAGTAATTTAAAATAACTCCAAATTGCACAACACACAACAGTTTAACAGCCCAGCTTCTACTGAGAGTAATTCTCCAAAACATGGGTTATATGGGCTTTCTAAAGCGTAAGCAAGGGTCATGTGATCCTATTCTGGAAGTTTATAGTTTAAATACTTGTTACAGATCAAGTCTACCCAGTGTGACCCAGCCGAAAACAAATCATTTTTACTCAAAGAAATAAAAAATAAAAAACATTGTTTATATCTTAAAGACAAAGTCCATCATGACCTTGGAAACAACCAATCATTTTAAAATAAAATCATGTTTACAAAGGTTGCTATAAATTCTGAAACAAAGTCAGGATTGAGATCAACACTTGGTGTTTATAAACTAACAGTTAAGGTCAAACTATTTTCTAAAAAAAATGGTATAATCTCTAGTGAATAAATGTATATTACACTATCATGTAATGAAAAATAAAAAAAATAAAAAAATGACAAACAATTAAATTGAAATAAATATATATTAAATCAGATATAATTAAATCAAATATACATAACACTTACCCCCATTAAGAAAAAGAAAGATTTATAAATAAAACTTTCTTTTTACCTCAGACTAATTATACATGAGGTTTAAAAGAACTCATATAAATTACACAGTGTACATAAAATAGTATATTGTTATACACGGGAAAGTGCGTCTGCCATTAAATTATATTTTCTCTTGATTTGCCTGATGTGAAGATTATATTCCTGTAATAACAAACTCCACCTAAGTAGTCTTTGATTTTTATTTTTCATCTTGCCGATGGAAGTAAGGAGGCTGTGGTCACTAAATACAATAATCGAAGAAGGAGCTGAACTAAGGTAAACTTCAAAATGTTGTAATGCCAGTATCAAAGCCAAACACTAATTCTCGATTGTTGAATAATTTTGTTTTGGTGCTTATTTAATTTCTTACAAAAAAAAGCACTCTGGATGATCAATACGACTTTCCTCTTCTTGAATCAAAACTGTTCCAACCCCAACATCACTTGCATCAACATACAGTTAAAAAGATTGGCTGAAATTTTGAGCTGTAAGAACTGGCGCTCTTTTAAGAATGGCTTTTAATTTGTAAATGGCCTCCTGACATTTTTCAGTCCAAAGAAACTTGTTTTTCTTACTCAGTAAATTTGTCAGGGGTTCAGCAATTATAGAAAATTTGGAACAAAATTTTCGATTGTATCCGGCCATACCCAAAATTCGCATCAGCTGCTTTTTCTTTACAGGCATGGGAAATTCAGATATAGCCACGATGTGTCCTAGGAAATTACACTAGCACGGCAGAACTCACTTTTAGATAAATTAATTGTCAAACATGCATCTGTGAGTCTGTCAAAGTATTTCCGAATTGTTGCTAAATGTTCTTTCCAGGTGTCTTGTAGATGATGACATTATCGTTGTAAGCATCACAATTGTCTAGATCTTGGCATCCGTCCGTCTACGAGAGACGATGGCATAGCTCCAAAGTACGCTTTTGCTTATCCTTCTTTTTAGCTCTCTTTTCAGCTTGCTTTATTCTTTTCTTTTCCTCTGCGTTTTGAACTCCCTGCCTGACAGCTAGACGCCAGCTGGAACGGTTGTTTGCACAGCTCTCCCAGTCGTTGACATTGATGTTTGCTGTCTTCATATCCTTCTTGCAAACATCTTTGTAGCGCAGATGTGGTCGTCCAGTTGGTCGTGCACCTTCTGCTAACTCCCCATATAACAGGTCCTTGGGAATGCGACCTGGGTCCATTCTCTTGACATGGCCGAGCCAGCGAAGGCGCCTCTCGCTGAGTATGGAGAACATGCTGTTCATGTTGGCGCGTTCTAGAACCTCTGTGTTCGGTACTTTGTCCTGCCACTGGATGTGCAGAATGCGCCGCAGACATCTCAGGAGGAAGCTGTTGAGTTTCCTCTCGTGTCTTGCATAGGTGGTCCATGTTTCGCTGCTGTAGAGAAGTGAGCTGAGCACGCACGCTTGGTAGACACGCAGTTTGGTCTTCTCTGTGAGGTTGGGGTTGTTCCAGACCCTCTGGTTAAGTCTGGACATCACTGCTGCTGCCTTGGCAATCCTGCCGCCCACCTCAGAATCAATGGAGAGTGAGCTGGAGATGTTAGACCCGAGGTATGTGAAGTTCTCGACAACTTCCAAATTGTACCCATCGATGTAGACAGAGGGAGGGGAGTCTGTGTCCTGTGCCATGACATTTGTTTTCTTCAAACTGATGGTCAGTCCAAATTCCTTACATGCATGGGAGAGGCAGCATACCAGCTGCTGAAGTCCATCTTCCGTGTGTGATGTCAAGGCTGCATCGTCGGCAAAGAGCAATTCACGGATGAGTACCTCTGTGACTTTAGTCTTAGCACGGAGACGGGCGATGTTGAACAGCTTGCCGTCAGCCCTGGTATGGATGTACACTCCCTCGCTGCAGTCCTTGAATGCGTACTGGAGAAGCATGGAGAAGAAGATGGCAAAGAGCGTCGGTGCAAGGACACAGCCTTGTTTGACTCCGCTAACGACTGGGAATGCTTCAGATGTTGCGCCATTGAAGCACACTGTGCTGTGCATGTTCTCGTGGAACGACATAATGACAGCAAGCAGACGTGGGGGGGGGGGCAGCCGATCTTCTGCAGGAGTCTGAAGAGTGCACTCCGACTGACCATGTCAAACGCCTTCGTCAGGTCTATGAAGGCAATGTAGAGGGGCATCCGCTGCTCGCGACACTTCTCCTGCAGCTGACGTAGTGAGAAGATCATGTCTACAGTTGACCTGCCGGCTCGAAATCCACACTGGGATTCTGGGTAGACGCGGAAGGCTAGGATCTGCAAGCGTGCCAAGGCAACACGGGCGAAGGCCTTTCCGACGATGCTGAGGAGGGAGATGCCCCGATAGTTGTTGCAGTCGCTACGGTCTCCTTTGTTTTTGTACAAAGTGACGATGTTGGCGTCACGCATGTCCTGTGGGATGTATCCCTGTTCCCAGCAAAGGCAGAGGAGTGTGTGTAGGGGCTGGAGCAGTGCTGGTTTTCCGCTCTTGAGGACTTCAGGCGGAATGCCGTCGCTTCCAGGAGCCTTCCCACAGGCAAGGCAATCGATGGCTTTTCCGAGCTCTTCCAGGGTGGGCTGTGTGTCTAGCTCCTCCATGATAGGCACGTCTGGAATGGCATCCAGGGCAGTTCCAGTGACATTGTTTTGGGTTGCATATAGCTCGAGATAGTGCTCAACCCATCGCTGCAGTTGTTTCCCCATGTCTGTGATGACTTCGCCCGTCTTGGACTTGAGGGGGGCGGTCTTGTAGCTGGGGGGGGGGCCTGTCGCCTTTTTGATACCGTCATACATTCCTCTTGTATCCCCGGTGTCAGCAGCTGTCTGTATACTGTTGCAAAGGTTCAGCCAGTAGGTGTTGGCACAGCGGCGGGCGGTCTTCTGGGCGTTATTCCTTGCAATCCTGAGGGCTTGTAGTGTTCTGGGGCTAGGTGCAGCCTTGTATGCCAGGAGGGCTTTCCTCTTTGCCTCAGTCACCGGCTCCATCTCCTCCCAGTTTGTCTCATACCAGTCGACATTCTTTCGCTCCCTCTTCCCGTAAGCTGTGATGGCTGAATTGTACACAGAGTCACGGATATGGGACCACTTGGAATCAATGGTGTCATCAGGTGTCACTTTGGTGAGGGCTTCCTTCAGTTTGCTGATGAACTGCTGTGTTTTCTCTGGGTTGCTTGCACAGTAGGTGTTGATACGTGGGTGACCCTTGTTCTTGGCGTGGTGCAGCTTCTTGGGTAATATTCGCACCTTGCTGGCCACGAGGGAATGGTCCGTGTCACAATCGGCACTGTGGTAGCTGCGGGTAAGGAGGACACTGGCCAGTTCTGCACGCCTGGTGATGACGAGGTCTAGCTGGTGCCAGTGGCGTGAACGTGGGTGTCTCCACGACACCTGGTGGATCTCCTTGCATTTGAAGAAAGTGTTTGTCACACATAGGCTGTGGGAGCAGCACATCTCCAGCAGTCGCTGACCATTCTCGTTGATCTTGCCCCTTCTGTAAAAGCCGAGACAGGTGGACCAGGCCTCATGGTCAGCTCCCACTCTAGCATTGAAGTCTCCTAGTAAGTAAAGGCTTTCATTGTTGGGGATACTGGATATTGCCTGATCCAGAGCCTCATAAAACTTGTCTTTCTCCTCGTAGGTGGAGTAGAGGGTTGGGGCGTACACACTGAAGATGTTGACCGGGCCTAAGGATGTTGACAGCCGGAGGGCAAGGATTCTCTCAGTACCTGATGATGGAGGTTCAATGAAGGCGATTAGCGTGTTCTTGACGGCAAAGCCTACACCATGCTGCCTAGGTTCATCCAAGGGCTTCCCCTGCCAAAAGAATGTGTAATTGGCTTCCCTGATGGTGCCGCTGTCAGCCAGTCGGGTCTCCTGGAGGCAGGCAATGTCGATGTTCAGTCGGGAGAGTTCTCTGTCAATGACGGCAGTCTTCCGTGCATCGTCGATCTGCTGTAGGTCAGTGGTCAATCCAGGACACATGGTCCTGATGTTTCAGGTTGCAAAACGAAGAGTTGGAGTCTTTTTATTTCTTCTTTTAGTCTTTCCTGGTGCAGAGTTTTGTGGCCCACTTGTCGAGATGGTTATCTAAGCTCCACGCACCCAGTGAAGCAGGCAGGCCATGGCGGGCAGCACCTTACTGACTGGGGGCTGCCCAGCTTGAGGCGGGCGGTAGCTGTCCAGTGAGACCTGATGATCTCTCCCACCGTCAGAAGTAACCCCTGGCGCCAAGCTCTACGCCAATCGAGCTTTGACTTAGAACCGGTAAACTGCTACTTCTCGTGTTGTGCCGACGCCGTACGACGACGCTGGAGTGTCCTCTCCAGTGGAGCTATGAAGCCTGGGCAGGGTGGTATGGAGAATCAGCTGTTGCCCATGCAGCAGATCCCCCCTCTCCACGCAGCTGGTGTGCCCAAGGGAACGACGAATGCCGATACAGCTTGGCACCAACGGCGTCGCAGGAGTTGCCGGAATGACGTTGAAGTCAATGTCATACCGCCTTAGGGACTCCATCTCCGGATTTTCTGTCGGGGTTTACTCCCTTAGCCTTTCCCATGAGTGGGTATAGCCACAAGGCAGCAGAGGTTTTGAATCGGAGTTTTCCTTCTCCTAGATGAGCTACCATCCAAGGTTTACGAGTCCCATCTACCCGAAGCAACTGGTTTTAAGGCGCCAGAGGGCCGCCTTCACCCCTTCTCCTGTTAGTAGAAAACATGGTCTGCCGGGCTTCAAATCTAAGCCACTCGCGAAGGCCAGGAGCTGGATTTTAGTTGACAGAGGCAGTAAGAGACGCAGGCCGTATGGGGCATTTTGGAGGATTGGGGCGCTTGTCTCCCACTCCCACCCCGGGCAATGTCAACCTTAGACCACAACAATTGTCTAGATCAGAGGTAATCATATTCATCAGACGTTGAAATGTACTTGGCGACCCTTTCATCCCAAACGGCATTACTTTATATTTGTAAAGTCCATCTGGAGTCACGAATGCCGAAATTTCCTTTCCTCTTTCCATTAGTGGAAGCTGCCAAAATCCTTTCAGAAGGTCAAATTTGGTGACATACTTGGCATTCCCAATCTTATCAACACAGTCATCGATTCTTGGTAATGGGAATGAATCATTTTTGTCACACTATTCACCTTCCTATAATCAATACACATATGGAAAGTATTAGCTGGTTTTGGAACAAGTATGCATGGTGAACTCCATTTACTTTTACAGTCCTCTATAAAATCATTCTGCAGCAAATATTGAATTTCCTTTTTCAAGTATTCCTGTTTGAGAGGGTTCATCCTATACGGGTGTTGTTTGACAGGTTTGGAATTTACAATTTCAGCGTCATGTAAAATTGTGTTTGTCCTTGAAGGAACATCTGGAAATAAGTGCTCATATTCACATAATAACTGTTTAATTTAATTTTTTTCTAGCTCTTGCAAATGTGAAAGTTTCTGTTCAAGATCTTTTATAATTTCTGAATTCCAAAGATTTTTAACTCCAATATCACTAGAAACCGGTGATACTCCTTCACTTAAATCTTCCCTGAGTGGGACATGTATAACTAAATTAATTGCATGTTTAACCTGGCTATCTCTTTTAATATACTCTTTTAGCATGTAAATGTGACAGAGTTGTTTTTGTTTACGGCTTACAGGAGTATTTATGATGTAATTTAAATCATTTATTTTCCTGTCAACTGTGTAGGGACCATAATACTTGGCCTGAAGAGGATTTTGTGGTATTGGCAAGAGAACCAGGACTTTATCACCAGGCTGAAAGCTCCTATCCTTCGAATTTTTATCATATCTTGAATTCATTTTGGATTGAGTAGAGTGCAGATCTGCTCTTACGACCTCACAAGCGTTTGACAACTTGTATTTAAAATTAGAAACATAATCAAGAAGATTAATTTCAGAATCTTCATTAGAAAGAAGTTTCTCTTTCAATAACTTCAATGGTCCACGCACAGTGTGTTCAAAAACCAGTTCAAAGGGTCTGAAACCTAAAGATTCTTGAACTGATTCCCTAACAACAAACAATAGTAAATGAATCTAAACAAGATGATAGAATCAGAGTCTGATGGAATCTTTCTAATGCCCCTTGGCTCTCATGGTGATAGGCAGAAGATCTGAATTGTTGAATGCCTAATACGTACATAACTTGTTGAAAAATTCCAGACATGAAATTTGAGCCTTGATCAGAATGTATGGACTTGCGAAGGTCAAAGTGAGTAAAAAACTTTATCAAAGCTTTTACTATTGTTTTAGATTTTATATTCCTTAACGGAATTGCCTCTGGAAACCTTGTTGACGAACACATAATGGTCAACAGGTATTGCTTACCTGACTTGGTCTTAGGTAAGGGACCAACACAATCTACCATTATTCTACTGAATGGTTCGTCAAAGGCAGGGATAGGTTGTAAATGAGCCTTGGAAATTTTCTGATTTGGTTTTCCTACCATTTGACAGGTGTGACAAGATCTATAGTATTTAGCAACATCACTTTTGATTTTTGGCCAATTGAAGTCAGTTAAGATCTTGTGATAAGTTTATTGATCCCTAAATGACCAGCCAATGGAGTTTCGTGGGCCAGGCTAAGTATTTCCTGTCTGTAAGGTTTTGGAACTACAATTTGATAGTTCACTGCCCATTCGTCATCAGCAGGTGCCTCGGGAGGTCTCCATTTTCTAATAAGAATTCCATTTTTAATGAAGTAACAGGCGGGAACTTCAGTAGCTTAAGTTTCACTATTGTCCTTCTGAAACAAACAAGAGATCTCCGGAGTTTGTTCCTGTTCATCGACAAGTGATTGTGGTTTATCACCCTGATTAGAATAAAGAAAATGAGTCGTTAAAAGAGGATCACTGTGATCAATACCTTCTGATTGATCCAAACAAGGAGTAAAAGTGACCTCATCAAAAGCCTGACAAATACATGTGTCAGCTAAAGGAATACGGTCATTATCAACAACATTCTCAAGAACTTTCTTTGCCATAGCTCTGGTAACTGCACAAGCTGGAAATACATCATGGAATTCATTTTCAATTGGATCGACTTTCTGATCCAAGCAAGGCTTGTCTAGTTACAAGTGGATTAACCACAACCTTGTCTCCAGCTAGATCGTTGCCTAGTAATAAACGAATGCCCTCAACAGGTAACACAGAGACAGTTCCGACTGTCACGGGTCCTGAGACAAAGCCTGATCACAAATTTACATACTGGAGATGACCATTAACAAAGCCTCACTCTACTCCCTGAATAAGAACATTCTTCTTAGAAGAAGACTTCTCAGAAAAAGGCAAAGTACCTAACAATAATAGACTTTGAGAAGCTGCCATGTCCCTTAAAATTTTAATAGGAATAGGATTGGCCGAATCACCCAAGAAGTATATATAACCCTTTTATATGAATGGTTCATAATTCTCCATAATCAAATCAGACTGGGGTATTAGACCCAACAAATGTATTGTTTTCAATACACGATCTTGACCTTGACCTCTTAGAAATAAGAGCATTAGGAATAAGTCGGTCTTGATTATAATGCCTATTTTTCAATTTGTAGCAATCAGAAATAGCGTGTGCTTTTTTCTTGCAATAGGTACACGTAGGAAGAGACAAGGATCTTGAATCAAGGTTCTCCGAAGTTAGATTTTTAGAAATTGTGCCAGTTTGAGTTTTAGAAGGGCTTGAAATAGGCTGAAATAATGTTCTACCAAAAGACTCTTGAGTAGAAGTCTTATTTACAAAAGGAACTTTATGAGTTAAAGAATACTCATCAGCAATACGAGCAGCATTTTCCAAGGTTTTATTCTGATACTCATCAAGATAAGACTTAATGTCACTATGTACTCAGTCTTTTTTAACTCTTCAGGAAATATAAGTTGTTTAAGACTTTCATAATCTTGTTCAACTTTCTTGGCTATGCAACATCTTTCAAATAACTGCTCTTTTTCTCTAGCCAATTCGACACGAGTTTGTCCAACTTCTTTTCTATAGTTTCTGAATTTTTGCCGATAAGCTTCAGGGACTAACTCATAACCCCTTAAGATGCATATCATTGTCACCACTTTGTTGAACTGACAGTGAACGGTAAATATCACTATCTTTACCAGTGAGTACAAATTGTAATCTTTTTATTTTGTTTACATGTCTATGCAATGTAATTTAGTTTACAAGGAATTTGATATTTTCCAGAAAATTCAGTTTGACCTGGATCTTTCTATAAATACCTAATAATAGAAACACTTGTTTCTATTTTTGACTTAGTTCCTATCCTGAGTGTGGGTCAAGTAAACAACTTTTTCTAGGAGTAAAATGATTTGTTCTTATCAAGGACGTACAGGAGCTATGTGACCTTTACATGTAAACATGATCACGTGATCCTCTATTTCGCAATTATGCATTTCCAAAATTGCGAAATACTTAGTATTAATACTGATGTTGAGAGAGAGAGAGAGAGAGAGAGAGAGAGAGAGAGAGAGAGAGAGAAATCAGAGTCAAGTTGTTTTCTTCTGTTGTGACCAGTATTGAAGATTTTGAGTTTTTTTGTTATGTTATTTTTTTCTTCAGATTATTTGTAAATCTTTATAGAATTTTAATTTCTATGAATTTTTCAATAACATTGAATCCTACACGATTAAAGCCATCATACTACTTTTTGGTTATGTAACAATTTGACAGAGTATTGATACCTTTGAAGCGTGCGAAGGTACAGTTTGTTATAAACGCAATTAAAAATTCTGAACAAGATTCACTACCGAGAAATTTACCACTGACAAGACCCATGACGTATTGAACAGGGCCGAAATGGATGACGTCATTGAAGATTTATGTGATATGTGCATGCTATTTGGACAGAAAAAAAGCTCAAACATGTGAAGAACCTTCCGTGGGATAAAACATTAAAATTTTACTTATTGACCGAAATATTTAACATTACATATAAACTGGAATGAATTGTTCAGGTGAAACTCGCATAGGAAGTTGCTTGATTAGGTTATTCAATATAAATGCTATTGCATTATTATAAAAAAGACAATCAATGCTTATTTTATTTAATCAGATCAATAATGATTACGTCTTTTTAATAGCAGAATGAAAGCGAAGGACTTGTTACTGTAATTTAAACATATGCTCAAGTTTTTTAATACATGCCCCCCCCGAAAATTGAACATATAAGCAAATTTAAAAGTGTATTTGGTATATCATTCATTGTGCATGAAATATTGGAACTGGCAAGTAGGGAAATTATTTCTGATATAGCAGAAAAACGGCAAGAACAACGATTAAATTACCGTAGATGCAAAAAAAGGAACCTACATCAAAGCTGATAGAATAACAGGAAAGGAAAGGGATCAATATTTTGGCATTTTCAACAAACATCTGTTACATTTGCAACAAAAAGATTTTTAGGAAACAAAGTTCGCGACTGTGACCGCTTGACTGGACTATAGCGAGTTCCTGCACATAACAAGTAGAATCTTAAGGTGAACTCTCCATACATAATTCCATTTTTTACCCATAATTTCTCAAGGTCACATTGGCTCATCCAGGAGATGTTACAAATATTCCAAGAATAAAGTAAACATCATACTTGATTACGGCAATAAGTACATTTATTTCAGAAACGGTTTTGTGGCTGATAGGACAGAAAAAGATGGCAGAAACATAACAGAAAGGAACTATTACATATATAGATATCATTCGATTTATGTATCAATCGCAGGACAGTTACTCAAAATTAAAGGATTACAAGTATGTTTTTTACGTGTTTGAAGTTTGTTTATCGCAATATGTCAGTACCTCATAGACTATATATTGTGACCAGTATAAGTGATGGAGGATCAGTCCGGTAAAACCCCGGGAAAAACCACCTTCCCACAGGAAGCTGATGGCTAGCTTTCTCACATATACATACTGGCATAGACTGAGACGTGAATCCTCATGGACAGACATGTGTTGGCAGTAATCGGTAAAGGCGAGAGCCGTGGATTTTATGCCACTCGGCTAATCCGGGCCCCAAAGACAAGTTCTTTGAGACAATGAAGCATTTTGAAGCAATTAGACATCCATTTCTTATGTTGTATCTCTGCCCATATTATCACACGGATTATGTTATACCTCTGCCCATATTATCACACGGATTATGTTATACCTCTGCCCATATTATCACACGGATTATGTTATATCTCTGCCCATATTATCACACGGATTTGCTTTAAGCAGTTTCTTGAGACCGCTATTACGTCGAAAGAAAAATTATTTTCAATTGTAAATGGTATGCATACACCCAATGGAGATGATTACTATGTACATGATATGATATCAGATTTTAACCATCAAACATTAGGTGATCTACACGATTCTTACATGAACAAAGACAATTTAATGTTGTGTGACATCTTTGAGGAGTTTTCATAATGTCTGCATGAAGAGCAACAAACTTTGCACAGCATATTATATTAGTCCACTTGCATTAGCTCTTGGTTTCAGGTTAATGATTATGACACCCAGTGCTAGATTAGAACTATTGACAGATTATGACATACAATGCTAAATTAGACCTATCGACAGATTATGACATACTTAGGTAAATTAGAACTATTGACTGATTATGACAAACGATGCTAAGTTAGAACTATTGACAGATTATGACACACTGTGGTAATTAGAACTATTGACAGATTAAGACAAAGTGCTAAATCAGAACTATTGAACTATTGAGAACTATTGAACTATTGACAAATTATGACATCCGGAACTAAATTAGAACTTTTGAAATATTATGACATATGGTGCTAAATTAAAACTATTCACAGATTCAACAGTTTTTAAATGATTGAAAATGTAATTACAGGTGTAATCACTTGATGCTTATATTTACGTTAAAGCAGGAAACAAATTGTTGCAAACATAGACGAGAAGATGAAATATGATGGAGAATGTCACGAGTCAACACCTAAGTCCATTATGTATTAATCTCCGTTGATTTATATGACTTGGATTTGAGGTAATACGTGCCGATACAAACAAAGCTGGATGAGCAAATTGTCGGAAAAATATAGGGCTAGAAGAAAATCTGCAATACATAGATGTAATGGCAGTACATTTGGGAAGTTGATTTGAGGTTAATAAGACAATTACTTAAAGAACGTCCTGTTAGCGCCTGAAAAACCAATACCAAATGAAAACGATTTATCTCATTTGTAAACGAAATTGATAAATGATTACAAAAGCACGAAACAAACTGCCCAAAAACTATTATGTACATGAAAATGTAATAGCAAACATGTCATTCACTATAGAAACGTAAAGATTTAAGTGCAAAAAGCTCTCAGATTAGTTGTAATTCAGCAGGGAATAATAAAGATTCACCGTAAATTGTAGTCTTTTACTTTGATGTTTTTCCCGTTGTCGTGCTGGGAGGGAGTCTCAAGTACAATGGAAATGAAATATATATATAAAAAAAAAACTCGCTTTGTTGTTCAAAAGCATTCAAATGATATCTCATGACTCGTAATGAGAGTGAAGTTGATCATTTTGTTTTCAAAAGGATGGGCTAAAGTCTAGACAAAATTGTAGATTTCGTTTATTTACGCTGCTTTACATAAATGCGTTTCATTTCCACTGAACCCATATTTTCTGTAAAATTAGCGCTTGGCTCATTTTGCTTCTTGTCTGTTTCATCAAAAAGATTATAGTCTGACCCACGCATACTAGATACCATTCAAGGTAGTTGATCAATACAAAAGGTCAATTTTTATTTCAGGATCTCACACCCAAATTATAACTAGTACAGCGTGTTCATCGACGTCCGCGCGTCAATATGGTTTAGATACACTGGATGCAATTGTGTAAATCCTAATTTGTTTTGCATTTCATATGAACTGTAAAAATGAAATTATTGAGAAAAAACGTTAATAATGGATTGTGTAATAAATATATAACCATATCGTATCTTGTTCCACGTCGGCGTAACAGCTCGTTGGATATAGTGTAGAATTAGTCTCAGCCTGAGGGCCTTGACGTGTATCTTCGTCACATCAAAACCCGGTTCTTTCCGCCTATTCGGAACATAACACGTATGTAGGTTTATGTACAAGATTATGCAAAATCTGCACGCGACTTGTATTTTTCATGTTCTCCTCATTTAATTGTCATCTAATGCAAATCTAAAACAGAGGTGCATATCTAAAGCTGATTGTAAACACCAAATTCATAATTATCATTTATAATGGGACTGGAAATATTCAGGTATAATTCCACAAGGACGGAGGAAACAATCCGGTGATCAGTTATTTCACATACATATGGGTGCATACATGTATGTTTCTGCGGTTAGACACAGAGAATAACATGATTTAAAATTAGTCTACGCCACCAAAACATTAATACTCGCCATTTGTCCGTCCGTCTGTCCATAATTTTGTATTCTTTTTAAACACTGTCGTAAAATTTCACGAATCTACTAATTTCATGTCATTTAAATTAGGCCCCATGATATGTTTAACTGAATAAATACCAGTAAGAAAATTTATGTAATGGATTTGTTCTGGATCATTACCAGGAGGAGTAATTAAATCGGTAAATAAGGTTTCAATGGGGCATTTTCTCGATGGGATTTACAATGGCGAGGTATAGTAATTATTCCCTCGATTTGTTAACATGCTTGTTTAGAGACAGAGAGTTTCGTGCTAGGTAATGAATGAGTAGATTATTTTCATTATCAATAACACAGCAATCAAGTAAGCGACTCCAAGTGGAAGACAGGGGAGGTAAGCTGTACTCAGTGAACTTGTTGACTGAGCGTTCTCGCTCGTACAATCTACAAAATTTGTAAATGTGTGTTTCTAGTTAATGTTAACTTTGATTGCATAATCTGAGTCTGAATGTGGGGAAATGATGGGGGTCGAGAGATAGACCTTACCTGGGACTAGAATAAGAATTATTATTGATTAAGTGTCTATCCTTACATTTTATGCAATTAGATTGATCACGTGTAGCCTTGCATTTCACAAGCTTTTACAATTAGTATGTACCAAGTCTAGCCGTATATTTTACAAGCGTTTGCAATTTGTATTAATCAAGTCTAGTCCTATATATTTCAAGCATTTACATTTACTATTGATCAAGTCTAGCGCTACATTTTACAAGCTTTCACATTTAGTATTGATCAAGTCTAGCCCTTTATTTTACAAACGTATACATTTAGTATTTATTGATCACGTATAGTCTTACATTTTACAAACTTTTACAAATATTATTTATTAAGTCTAGCCGTATATTTTACAAGCTTTTACATTAGTATTGATCAAGTCTGACCCAACGTTTAAAAAAAATTTACAATTAGTATTAATCAACTCTAGCACTACATTTTTCCAACATTTACACTTTGTATTTATCAAATCTATCATATGTTACTTGTTTAGGCTCGAATAAACAGTAACAAAAGAAAGAGTGAAAACAACAAACTTTGAAAAATTTAATAATTTATTTCCCTGGGGAAAAAAAAACACTATAAAAAATGAAAAAATAAGAACTTACGGTTTTAAGAATCAAATTCACAAAAAATCCAAGAATAATCCACAAATTAAATTTTAGAAGTCCTAATAATGAAATGGTCTAATGAATTCAAGTTCGAGTCCCGACGAAGAATCCAAAACTGGATTGCAATGACGTATACTGTAGTTATTATTGAACTGCTGTCGACAGTTATTTTGTTGTTTCACAGTCAATAATATTCCGGTGTTTGAATCTCCGAATAAAATTTAAATTAATGTCTTTGTTTAACAATTCTGTATGGTCACTCAAATATTTCTAGGAGAAAGAATTAATCTTTTAGAATCCAAAAAATTAAAATGCAATTCCCGAACTGGTCACACACACACACACACACACACACACACACACACACACACACACACACTTCCCAGTGTAAAGAAAAAGCTACCAACTGAAATTATTTCACAAAGCATCTCCGTGATCAGACGTCTTAACCACACCATAACATTCAATTTCGACCACACATCGTTTGAACTAGTCCAAACCACACTCACACTTGAGCAAATGTCAGTCTATTTTTTCTGCCTATACCGCCCTCCTCCTAGTAGAAAAAAAGCTGACTGAATCTCTCTTTTTGGAGCAGTTTCCGAATTTCCTGGACTATGGAAATTCGATAGGTGGCAACCTGATTATTCTTGGAGATTTTAGCTTTCACTTTGACTGTCCCGGAAACCCAAACACATCAAAACTCCTAGATTCCATTAATGTTTTCAACCTCAGTCAGTCAGTTAACCAACCCACCCATAAACATGGTCACATTTTAGAATGGATTCTTCATAGACCTGACGATAACATTCTACGGTCCTCCATGGTATCCCATGAACTTGCATCAGATCACCTCTGCAGTATATGCCATCTTGACATATCAGTCCCTAACCCTCCACCTTTATCTGCTAAGAGAAACCTCTGTATGATAAATAGAACCAAACTAATGCATGCCATCCAAGGAAACCTAACAACTTGCTTACCTCCTGCAGCAGAACAACTCGATAACTGCCTGCGTGCGTTCATTGCTCGACAAACATGCCCCAGCTACCAAGTGCAAAGTATCAATTCAGAAGTGTTCTCCATGGTATAGCAGTGTTAGAGACCAGCTTCGGACTGCTAAAAGAGACCGCCGTAAAGCTGAAAGGCTTTGGCTTTCCGCCCAGACTCACTATTCATAAGTAAATCTATGAAGCCGCTAAGAAGAATGTCACAAATATAGTCCATGCAGCGAAATCAGCCCACTACACTACTAAGATCATGGAAAGTTCCAGTTGCAAAGAGCTTTTCGAGATTACTAACAAGCTAATGTCAAGGAACAAATGTACACCACTTCCAACTACCTTCTCTCCAGTCGACCTTCCGGACATGTTTGCAAATTTCTTCCGTGACAACGTACAAACCATTAGAGATAAGCTTGACACCACAATTTCAATTGACTAGTCGTCACCAGTTGGGATACAGAATTTGAGCGGTAACCATTAGCAGCATTTGAACCTGTCTCTATTGATTTCGTACGTACAATTCTGATGAAGAGTGCACCAAAGTCATGTGAACTTGATCCAATTCCAACATCACTGCTACTTGATTGCTTAGATCCAGTATTGCCTTCACTAATTGATGTTATTAATACCTCTCTCTCATCCGGGGAATTCCCATCACTTTTCAAAACTGCCATTGTTAAGTTTCTGCTGAAGAAACTAACACTAGACCATAACGATTGAAAAAACTACCGCCCAGTTTCTAATCTCCCATTCATATAAAAAAATCTTAGAAAAGGTTGTTCTGTCCCAGCTTGTATCTCATATGAATTCAAAAGTCTTTTTAGCAATGTACAATCTGCATATCGTCCTTGCCACAGTACTGAAACTACTCTTCTAAAAGTAGTTAATGTCATTCTCTCTGCTTTGGATAGGGATAGATTACAGTCCTCACCCTCCTTGATTTGTCTGCAGCATTTGACACAATAGACTATACTACTTCACAGTCTCCAGCATGTATTTGGCATTCATGATACAGCCTTACTGTGGTTCAAGTCCTACTTGGTCAACAGGACACAAATTGTGTCTGCAAATGGAATACACTCCAGCCCAGTTGATCTATGTTGTGGTGTTCCACAGGGGTCTGTTCTTGGACCTGTTCTCTTCATTCTATACACTCATTCGCTCTCAAGTGTCATAGATCATCATCCAGTGTCTCACCAATTGTACGCTGATGACACCCAAATATGCAAATCCAGCCACCCAACTGAAGTTGTTGCTACCATCCATGGTGTATAGAGGTGCATTTCTGATGTGAAATCATGGATGACATGTAACAAGCTGCAGATGAATGATGATAAAACTGAGGTCATTCTGATCACAACTCAAAGACTTTCTCATTCACATCCTTTACTTCAAACAATAAATATCAACTTGTTTGCAAAACTTGTTCTTACCGTTGTGATTTTTCTGCTGCAGACAAACGTTTCAGTCACAAATATCCTTTCAGTCGTAAAACTGACTGCACACATTCCTTAGTAAGTATAAGCGAGTTTGGTACCAAGCTTATAATGTTTTCTGTTGTTTTGAGTGCATACCGTCGGGGTCATAGTAACGAACTCAAGACAAGTGCGAGCGCACGACGTGGCGATCAGCGTCAGTATTCAAAAAGTGTTAAAGAAGGATATTAACAGTTTCTGTCATTCCAAACGTTTCAGGCATTCTATTCGAAGGCATTTCCAATTAATGTGTGGAATCTTTAAATTGTTCGTCTCCCACTTTAATGTAAATGCATTTGGCTTCGTTCATGTTCATAGTTTGAATAGGGTGCCTTGATTTGAATAATATTCCCAAAGAAATTGCACGACGAATCCTGAAAAAGCGTGAGCTAACACTGTAGCAAATTGATGACAGTTCCCGTAACTCTGAACATTTTCTTCGCTCGGTGGGGGTAGTGTCTAAAACCCGTTCTACAAAATGTGCAACAATACGAGAGCCCCGAAATATCTTCGTTCGTCAACTTTGACAATGAAACACGTTACTGTTATTTTATACACTTATCAAAAGCACCATGATCTACACAAAATCAATTGTCTTTAGTGAAAATGTTAAAAACATAGATAAAATCCACACGTATATTCTTCTTGTTCTGGTCGTCGTTTAATAAGTCTTCAATTTCATTTTCTTATCTTTGAATGAAATACTGGTGATTGAAGCCCACCCACATTTTGTTAATAAAAACGACATCATTTTCTTATTGTACAAGACGTGTAACGTTTGGTTATTAGTTCGAACAAAATGTCCATAAGTGGAGCACACTCTCAACTGAAAATAGTGCAATGAATTCTTTCTTTCTCTTCTGGAATGAAACATTCGGAAGAAAACCACCCACGAGATAACTTTCCACAATGAATACGTTTGATTTGACAGCTAAATCATTGGTCACATTACTGGCAATAATAACTGTATCAAAAAATCATGCGATTGTTGTAATGTCATCGAAATGCTCTTAATGATGATGATAAATGTAAATGTATGAAGTAAATCTGATCCTCGAAATACATTGCGATAAAAATGTTGTTGTTGTTGTTGTAGGGTTTAACGACATTTTTCAGCACACGATAGGCTATACATGGCGGCCAGTATTAATGGTGGAGGAAGAACCCGAGAAATCCACGGAAAGAACCACCGACCCTCGAGAAGCTACTGGCAAGTTTTCTCACATACCCACATTGGCCGAATCCGAGACTCGAACCTACGCAGACAGAGGTGAGATGGCAGTGATCCGTAACGGAGAGCGCTTTAGACCGCTCGGCCCCCACTCAGGGCCCCGCGATAGAAATGTAACGAGGATATGTTTTCCAGAATAAAATAATAAGTAAACATGTTTACAGACATTCTACACACGATCTCTGCAGAAATGCTTTCTTGCTGCAAAAGAAAATTTTGCTTATCTTCGTTATTGCTGTCTGTCTGATTTTCTAATGTATTTTCATGATCGTTTCCATTACGATGTAAACGTTACCCATCACGATGGCACTGTTAAACACATTTCAGCTTGGTCCTTAAAAATTTAGACTATAATTTGTATGGGACAGCAAAGCTCATCCACCAATACTACTTTGCGTCTTTCGCTGCCTTTTTCATGTGAAATGTGGGTCATGAGAAAAGTGACTTTTCCACCGGCAATGTTTTATGCATTGCTTGATTATTATGCATGTTAAATTGTGTCATTTGTATCCGCGTCATATAGGAGTGTTCATTCTGTAGGTGTACTAAGCTCAGACTTAAGAGACTAAGAGGAAAGAACGACATTAGTCGTCGTCTCTTACCTCCATGTTTCTGCTCAGCAAGGTGTGAACGTTTCATCAGCTATTCAACTCTTCCTTCTGTTTCTTTATGAAATTATTATACACTGGCAATGATGGAAAAAAGGTTAAATAGTGGTAGGACCAAAAGCAAACATTCTTGCGGAGACGACAGGAAATTGCACAAAGCCAAACTGAATTCATCCTCCTTAAGAACAATACTAACCACAGCAAAAGAAGTAATAGTAGAAATCGTACTATCATCACAGGAATGCAATGTATCCTCTGCAGGCGCATCCATTTATGTAGTTTTCATGTTGTGAGCCACTTGTATTGTACCCAAACTAGTTCGTAATAGTTAATGGTGCACATATGTATTTTAAGTGACATAACACGTGCTCTGTCTTGTTACTGGAAATAAAACAACACCCTCCAACCGAAATTTGTTAATCATTCTGATTGGTGTGTGTGTGTGTCCATAACGCTGTTTAATCCAGACTTTCTGGTATATGTCATGGTATCGTGGGCCATTACTCGGATTACAGATACCGATATTCGAAGGAGAAGAATATATGCGGAGAAACAATGGTACCTGAAATGTGACTTAGACAACAGACCGGTCTTTGCGAGAAGTTGTCAACTAGTCAAACCTAATTTAACCCTCGATAATTAATAAACACAATGGCCTTTTCCGGATCGCCTTTATCTCTAGAAAAGAGAGATGCTGCTCAAAATCAATGGCAATTTTTATGTTATGTTGAAAACACCAACTAAATTTAAAATCGCTTAACCCTTTTGTATGTAATATGTTTATGTCTGTATGGTGTGTCTATAAACATTATTATCACAGCCTGCATTTGCGTGATAGTGTGTCTCTAAGCATAACGTGTGTATAAGCACTTACGTTTGTGTGATATTGTGTGCACATTGCATTCACCTTCTATTACGTGGTACCCTTTTCGTCGGATAGTAAGTATATGTTTTCTAGTCAATACTGACCTTGTGAAAATTGTATGTAACAAAAGTGGGTGCTTGATAGTAACTAAAAAGTATATCAAGAAGGAGATGCTAGACAGTGATCAAAATGTATGTGTTTGATGGTAATAATAAAACAATCTTAATTGGATAGCATATCAAAGTACGTAGTGGATTGCAAATGTGATTAGGGGATACTAATCAAAAAGTAGATGACAGATAGTATATCATAAAATATGTTTTGGATAGTAATCAAAGGTGTGTGTGTGTGTGTGTGTGTGTACTGGATAGTATATTTAAAATTTTAACATTACATTTCCCATTGACCATAAAATTTAAACCCATACATTTAACACGTAGCGCCGCTATTGCCCCAAACCCAAACATTTACATTTATCACTAATATGACACCAAACATATTGACTTTATGCTCATTCCGTCTTGAGGTCTTGCACTTCTGACGATCCATATCAGTGTAACTTTACATCCTCAGTGTTAATTCCCGTTTGGAGCTATAAGATATAGATACGTTCACATGTGCCACTACTATGGCCCCAATCTACGCTGTCGCGCCAGTTTGGTCTCAAAGTACGGTTATAGTCCTTCAACATTTTTAACGTGGAAGTCCTGAGAGGGGTCCAAATGCCACATAGTACTACCATTCAGGTCAAAGATTTAAGAAGAAATGGAAAATTATTTCGGTTGGTGATGGTGGCAAATCTTGAATTCGATTTAGGGTGTGCTGACTTTTTAAGTATTGTTACGTATATCTGTTTTAATTCATTTTTATTTTAATTTAATTGTTTGTCAGTTTTAAACTTATTATTATATTATCTGCTATTATAATGTAAATTTATTCACTGGAGATGATATTTTTTCCAGAAAATTGGTTGACCTGAATCATTCTTTTTGTACACACCTGGTGTTGATCTAAATCCTGACCTTGTTTCTGAATTTGTGGCAACCTTCGTAAACAAATTCTCTTTTATTTTTAAAATGATTTGTTGTGTTTAAGGTCATGATGGGACTACACGATTTAAGATGTAAACAATTTTTTAATATTTTCTCGCAGTAAAATCTTTGGTCTAATCAAGGCCATATTCTGTGTACGTGATTTTGTTTTATATTTAAACACAGTCACGTGGCCCTGTGTTTCGCAATTCCGATTTTCCATTACTGCGCATTTGTTAGTTTTAATAGAGATGTTTAGAGAGAGATTTCTTAGTTTTGGGCTTTTTACACTGATGTCAACTTATTTTGTTGTAGCCAGATTCTGAGTTATAATTTTCTTCAGATCAGTTGGATTTCAAAAGGATTATTTTTTTTATTTTTTTGAAATATTTTGAGGAGTGCTCACGCAGAAATTTTGGAAAGATATTGCTTACAAATTTTTATTTGGATTTCAAACACCGGAGTGTCATTATTTGTATTTCTACAAGGAACTGTAAAAGACAATACAGTACAGACTACAACATACGTCATCGTCATCCATCTTGGATTTTCTATTAGGATTCGAACTTGAACATATTAGAACATTTATTACTAGGGCTTTTGCAATTTAATTCGTGGATTGTTATTGGATTATTTTTGGATTTCATTCTTGAAATCGTAAGTTCTTCTCCTTTTTTCATTTTTACAGAATCTTTCCAGGGAAATAAATTATTTGTTAAATTTTAAAAAGCTTGTTGTTTTCACTCTTTCTGTGTTACTCTTTATTAGAGCCTAAACACGTAACATTATGAAAGATATAATTATTTTTCAGTTCACAATCTGGTTACTACAGGGTAAAGGAGATCTCACGTTTACAAAATTGTTAGATTTACTTAACGCTGCGTTCTTTCTTTCTGTTATGTGAACCATACTATAAAAATAAATTAGTACAGTTACAGAACTATAAAGAATTGCCTAGAATCATTTTAGACAATAAAAAAGGAGTCAGTCGATGGGCATGGGAGTGAGGGGTGGGGATGAAATATGCAGTAAAAATCATGAAGCATTTCAGTTGCTCTAGATTTTTAATTTATTATTTTCATTGATTCCATATGTATATTTCAAAAGGAAAATTATCATTTAAATTTCATTGCAACTTTTATCAGTACGTGATTCTCAAACTATTTATTTATTTATTAATTATAGAAATTATTCCCAAGACTTTTAACACGTTCGAAACGTTTCCATTAAGAGGGTTGTTATAAAGCAAAGCTTAAAAACGAAATTGAATCAAGTGACAATAAAGTATGTAGAAGTTAACAAGATTGTTTTTTCTTTTAAGTGTTCCCTGCATAAATTTTGAACTCATTCTGAGAATCTTTTCCAGCCAATATTTTGGACAGAAAACATATCGAAAGTACACAAGATACAGACCCATATCGCCCATTTCAAATCTTTTAGGAATATTTGTGTATAGCTAGTGCAAAATATTGCAAGGCTCAAACCCAGAGCAGCCCACCCAAGCCCCTGTACCTCCTGTCGTAAAACTGTGCTACTTTTATACAGCTTACAGTTTTGATTAGTATGGTATGAGTTTATAGTATGACCAAGTCACGGTCCGGATATAGGTCAGACTTGGCATCAATAAATAGATCAGTCTGCCAATGGCGTACCATTTACGGTTGTCAAAGGGTGAATTGTGTAAGTCTCTTATACTGTCTAAGTCTCATATTTGTGCATAAATATACATGTAAGTTTACCATGTAGACTTATAATACCTATAGTCTAAGACAACAGTGAATGTACTTAGTTGTCTGATTCGTGGAATGACAAATTTTGCGTCTGCAGAATCTACGGTTTACTGTCAGACATGTAGGCACGTCTTGATTTTCCTTTTGACATGCTGTAACAGAAAACTTGTTTCATTCATACGTTTTTCAACACAATTTTCCAACGTTTGTAAGAATGGGAAAAACACATTGTTCTCGTCGCGTCGTTAGTACATCAAGAGAAACTTATCTCATTAGTATGGCTCTTGAACTCGACAAAACAATAAAATAGAAAAAAAAGCTGAAAAAAGTAAACAATATCTTGACAAAAATAGACAAAATACTGACCAAAATACATAAAATACCGACAAAATTAGACAAAATACTGACTACAAATAAAAAATACTGACCAAGAAAGAAACAAAATACTCGTAACAAAAAGGCAAGAAACTGACAAGATAAAGAAACCATTTGAAAAGCGTAAAGAATACACAGAGCATGTCATTTAAAACTCCTTTATAGTAACACTGAATTTGTATTAAATTTTCTTGTTTGGACCAAGGAAATAACCACCCAACTTCTCCCAAATGTGCGAAATAGAAATTGCTGATATAACACCCCACCCGGTTCAACCCGTACAAATAATGTCTTCACCACCCAATTCACGCTGCCAAACCCACATCAATTTCTGAATCAATCCTCATTCTCTCGTTCTTATATTGTACACTGAAATGAATGGGCCGGTCCACGCTCAAATTCAATTGGTTCAATAACGATTTCTTATCATCGTCAGCACATGTCCAAAATAAACAGTCATTTCATATAGCAGTTTCTACATTTTATGTGATTGATGTAAACTGCGGTTACCGTGCATTTTTGACGAACTAGTTATTACCTCGTTTTTTAATTACATTAATATTTTAGTAATAGAAGTCTAAAACCATATATCGCCTTTTTTTCTAACGCTTATTCACTTCCTAAAATTAGATTTTTCAAAATTATTATTACTCTTTTAAAACTAACATTTGTGCCTGAAGAAGCATACACGCGCAACTAATCGCATACGTTTGTTCGCGTTATGTTCTTTTTATTATGCGTGCTTAAAATACCGATAAAAACTTATTAATAGTCCCAAATTCCATCACTATACCATTTTATGTTAAATTTATATCAACACCTAATACAGGTTTTCTTTTACACACCCACTAAACTCCATAAAAACAATATGTCTAATACTTTACGCCTTACAACCATTTTCTGTTGCGTCAGCTTAGCCTCAGATTTCATCAACTTCATATTTTAGCGTTGACGTAAATAGTGTATCAAAGCATTATTATCATTATTTCTTCTGCTCTGCTAATGTTACCGCTGGATCTAGAGGAGATTGTAAGAAAGGTGGGGAAGGGGGAAACGGGGCCGCGGTCCTGGGCAGGAGATTTTACTCAGATTACCTACGATGTCGCATGGAGAACAAATCAAAGTACTCGTTTCAGTCAGCAGGAGAGAAAGGTGGGCATTCCTAGCCATTTTGTTCATAACCGAACCCCCACAGAAATAACCTAGGTCCAAACCTGTCTAACGATCCCTATGTAATGCAATTTAAAAACACATTAGTAAATTTTGTGTTTTAGTTGCAGATGTTTTCTGTACTAGTACATGAAACATTTAGACAGAAAAGAGAAAATCCTGAAATATTAGTCATGTCCTAAAAAAGACAGACACTTTTAACCCCATCGTTTCTACGCAGAAATGCATGCAAAAAACTAAATTGTCAAATGAGTGATTGATGATGATGATGATGTACACTGACACGTAACTCCTTTATGATTTTAATATTCACGTTAGGATTGTGAAGTGAAAAGATACTTGAATGCTGCAAAAACACAATAGCACCACCATTACAATTATCATCGTCGTCGTCGTCGATATTGGCATCTTAAATTACTAAAAACACTGTTCAATATATTGACGAAATAATTGTCACACCCACATGTAATACAACGTTATAACCTTGCTTAAGGGCTTCAGATTTTTAAAACTACAACTCGCATCCAAGCTGTATACAACCCCTCAAATAAAGGTTATAATAATATTATTATAAAGAATTAACTTCGACACGAAGCTTAAATCACCACAAAATTTTTTTTATACTGAAAATAGGAATGGTAAGCCATACCACCGTTGTTATTATTCTTGGCACGTGGCAACTAACAGTCAAAACAAGCCCCATTGCGTTATAGAAACAGAACTTGTCCATACACTGGGATCTGACCATTTTTAAAACAAAAGTGATTTCACTTATCTTTCTTTGAATTTACAAGATTGGTAAATTTTAATTTATTTCCCAGCGTTTGGTTTTAATACTAACTATTGGTTATTGCGAGATACGGAAGGAACAAACATGATAAATGGAATAGCGATTGGTACAGTAACATTACTGGGACGTTGATAGGCTGTGATAGTCATCGAGTGACGATATTGTTTGTCAAACGCTTGTTGCATGCATTATTGCAAAGTAAAATACCTTACAACATATACACCTCATATGTCATACTATTTCAGAATATATCACTGTCATAAAGCTGTTTTATCCCCCGAATCATCTAAACCTGAGTCATTTGTCTCCGGGAATTACACAGTACAATTGACCGAATCCTACCTTCCTTTTCGATTCACTTATTCAGATCTATCTAGAAATGAGGGATACATCACGTGACTATTTGCGGTGGCTCAGATACTCTTCACTGCGACGCTATTGGTATATTGTGATTTTTGCTGCTTGCTACTTGGTAATGTCGTCAGCTATGTCACACGTCCGCAAGTAAATAATAATTGACTTGTGCTCTTACTTATTTGGTTCACAATTTGCACTAAGGCCGCTATAGAAAAGAGATTGCAAAAAATGAGGTATAAAGTGAGTGTGATTGGATTATAAAAACATAAAGTTGTCGCCAGGTGGCATTTTATCCTCAAATTTACAGCGGGCTCGCAATGGTATCATATTCCCGAAGAGAAGTAACCCACTATGCGAAGTATGCTAACGACAGTGATATCATTAATCAGGAAGCGCACAGGTCTTTATACCTATAATTGGAAGAAGAAGAAAAAAACATATTGAAAATACTATAATAACCGCCATTGCAAATGCATGTAAAAGTAACGTCATGTTCACGTCAATCACCATCATAGCGTTTATTACTGAAACATATCGATTGCAATGATTTATTCTAGACCACAACATTCCTAACTGTCTATTTTTTTTAAAATAATTTAAAAGAGAGCTGTCTTTTAGCGTTGATAATTCCACAAAGATATCGTATTGCTTTGATATGGTTGTACTTCGTGTGGCATACTTCAGCGTGTTACTGAGTTTTAAGTCATTTCCGGACCATGTGTGATAACGTTTATCGATATGCCGGGCTTGGAATAGGGAAGAGTCTAGCAAAAGACAACAACATAGCAACAGCGATCGACCTTAAATTAATTTTGTCGGGAATACATTATATCACTATATTCAAAATAAAAATCCATTCTTGCCCATGACCTTTTATTTAGAAATATTTCAGTCCTAAATTATAACGTTTTGTTCGATAACAAAATTGCAGTACTTTTTGTAGAATACTGTTTCGAGATTACCTTTCTTTATGTGGAAGACAAGACGAGTTTTAGCGCGAATGCCTAAAATCAAATAATCTCATAATAGATAAAACAGAAGATAAATTGACGGACATATCAAGGAATAAAATGGCAAACGTACAGACAAACATACGACGGTTGTATACTGCTATTATTACTATTAGGCGAGCGTATAACTGAACACATTTTATATTTCCTCCTTTCAATGACATTTCGGAATGCTTGAGCATTTTTAAAATAGAACCCGTGATCGAAATTCATTTCCTGAAAGTCTAGTTATAATTTAGAGTGTGTTTTTCGCTGACGTCATCATTGGGAAGATTTGCTTATCACTTTAAAGATGAAATTCCAGGAAACTAATATGCATGCCCTCTACAACTGTGATGTTTGCTGTAGCAAAACTTCCCTGGTATAAAAGCAAATTAATTCGAAAACGCCAAATTATTTTCTTGTTTGAAAGATTTAACCATAATATTTCTCTGTATTTATCCCTATAAAATCTTATGTGTATATTTTCCTTTGAGCAACTGACAACAACATTCAGTATGGATAGTGTATGGAGAATGCTGCTTTCATGGACTATCGAATAGAAGCATCAAACATTTAATACCTTTAGAAACTTTTAAAGAATATAATGCATTACGAAATAAAAGAACAATTTACATTCCTTGTAATATGTCAATTAAATCAAATGAAATACATGAGTCGTATACTTACAGTCAAATGAGTTGAAGGCTACACAAACACTCAAAATTATATGTAAAAGCGAAAGTAGTAATCATATTCAGATCGACGAGGAGTGAACTTGTGTGTGTGTGTGTGTGAGAGAGAGAGAGAGAGAGAGAGAGAGAGACAGTACTTTTGTTTTAGTACGAGGGGGATGGGATGTGCCTACACCTTATTGTTTACATAACGTGCCTATTTTTGTTTCAAATATCAAACTGTGAGATGGACTTTAATTTCTGGGCATATCTTATCCGTTGTTCTCTTAAAGTTATATAAAAGTAAATGTATACACAGGCTGCAGTGGGAATGCCATTATGTATTGGTATATATTAACCATATTAAAATGCTATTAGGTATAGATATACATGAACCATATTAGAAGGCTATTAGGTATTGGGATGCATTAACCATATTAAAGCGCTATTAGGTATTAGGATGCATTAACCGTATTAAAACGCTATATGGTACTGGGCTACATTAACTATATTAAAACGCTATTGGTATTGGGATACATTAACCATAGGGATACATTAACCATATTAACACGCTATTGGCATTGGGATACATCAATCATAGTGATACAATAATCATAGGGATACAATAACCATATTAAAACGCTATTAGATATTTGGATACATTAACCATATTAAAACGCCATTAGATATTGGGATACATTAACTATATTAAAACACAAGAACTCTGCATCACTTTTCTGTCTTTCAAAGTTCACATAAAGAATTAATTATTAGCAGCCTGCTTGGGCCGGTTTCTCGTCACTTTAACAATGGTTTGAGCTTAAGCTATCACTTGGAAGCAACCAATACAATAAAATGTCGCACCAAAGTGGTTAACATCCGGCAGAGGTATGTAAAACAAAGAACTGCCATACGATCAATGAAAGTTTCATAATTGTATTTCGTGAGTGTAGTAAAATCGTGATACCTCGATAGGTTTGTATACACAACACAACGGATCTTAAGCTATGTTAAGTCCAGTTGATGTTTATGTTGGAACAAGTCTCCCAACATCGAAGGAATTTATCCTGAGTGCGCTTGGCCGTATGGGTGGTGCTCTGTCTTCTCCGCCATTGCACAGGGGTCGCCTGTACTTCCGCAACAATCCTATCATACTATGATTAAATAAAAATATGTGAGCTTCTTTACCGTATTTTCGCCATTAAAACTTACTCGTCACTGTTAACAAAATATGTTACATCGCTCCATCATCGCATGACTGAAATGACAGCATATGTGGCATATCTTCCAGCTGTCTGGACAGGGGAAGATCAAAAACATTTGTTGAGGGAGACGAGTGGTGGGTAAACAAGCAGGTGAGGTGTCTGCTGGACGAAGCCCCCAATGGGCGCCCAGGGATGAAGCCACCGGAAGCTCCTGCATATTAAGTGTTGTTTTACGCTTATGTTTCTGTTTCTTGTTTGGCTGCTTGGTACACACACTAGCCAGGACTGTTTTCTACATGGTCTCTATTTGAAAAAATCAAACAATCGTCGCGCAAACTGTTAATGAAGCATCTATATGTTACTAACTGGGTTGAAATTGGTTATTTAACGATTTTCAAATACCTTCACTTAAACAAATATATGCTACATGACGATTCAGTAAAACCATTTTGTACTCTAAACCATAAATACTATTCAGATGACATGTCATTGTTGTTACACTCAAATGTTAAACAGAAGCCTTGAGCAACGTCATAATATAATAATACTCTTGAATCATGAAAATTGTGTGATGTCATAATATGTTATTTCACTTGAGTTATGAAAATTGTGTGCATGATGTCATAATATATTATTACACTTGAGTCAGGAAAATATCCGATGGGTTTACGAAATACCGTGTCAGTTTCTTATTTGCTAAAAGTAGTGCAACATTAGTGCACATGGAAGCTTTTCCTGACGTTTTTCGTCAGTGCTTGTAATCTTTTCCATCATGCGTTCGGATGATAAAGGGTGAAAGGAAATGCTATATCAGATGTTCATAAGAAGTTACATTGGACAGCAATTCGGAGGAATGTCGCTGAAAACCAGTACGAATGAAAAGTGGTGTGTTCATTAGAAAGTTTTAATAATTATTTGTAATACTAAATGCAGTTCGAAATAAAAGACAAACCAGTATCATTAAATGATTGATCCTATTTTATGCTGCATTAATTTAAAGAATAACAGCCAATGAAACTTAAATTGGAACTGTTACCATATCGTGGCAGTTAAATTTCGAAAGCAATTAGTGTTGTTCCCCTCTTTAGCTATTTTATGTTCTTCATTACTACTTATCTACGGAAACGAGTGTATATAAATTTTAATACAATCGTCACTTGTATGTATGTATGTATGTCTGTATGTATGTATGTATGTATGTATGTATGTATGTGTGTATGTATGTGTGTGTGTGTATGTATGTATGTAAGTATGTATGGATTTATGCATGCATGCATGCACGCACGTACGAACGTATGTATGCATGTATCAGTTTTATATGAAAATTTTAAATTGTATGACTATTTTATATTTTCGAGATTACCTTTGTTTTGAATGACCTTGAGTTCGACCCCTTAGCATTGTACATTTTCACAGCAATGAAATGTTTCAATCAAAGACCTAGGTTCAAATAGACCTCTGTATAGGTTTACTGCCTGAAATGTATAAATCAATCTTTAAAGTTAGATTTATCAAAGACTTTAGAACCACACAAAACTTGCTGATTCCTCGTCAAATATGTGACCAAAAGTAAGTTTGGACGACCGACAGAAGCTATACGGTAAAATGTGCTCGGATAATGGTAGCCTAAACCTGTGGGTCGCGTGGGTGGCCATACTATTATAACTAATACGATTCATTTAAATGGTGTGCTCAAATTAAAAATTCAATAGATGAATGTATTTCAGTAGACTGAATTTGGAAACTGAGATCACAGATAAGGTAAGAATAGGCACGTTTTAATGTTTGTACCTTGTAAACAATAAGTTTATCAGGACTTTCTCTTAGGCCTAGCTGACTAAGGTAGATTAGTATAAGTGAAACTCAGGACTCTTAAACATTTTGCGATTTTCATTCTATAAATCATAACAGTGTGGTTTATTTAAATGATGTACCGAATTTGAAGGTAATAATATTAATACTGATTTTTTAAATAAAAAAATTACAACTTGTACCTAAATTATTTTCACGCAAATCGTGAACTTCAATTAAGATTGCTCATCCTCACTGAAAACGTTCTGGTTTCTCCCAATCACTAAACTGTTTCTCAGCGCGAAAAGTAACTCTAAGGTTTCCAGAAGATTTCTTCCGTTAGAAAAAAAAAATTCGCTGCGAATGTAAGAACTCCTAATTCGTTATCGGCTATCACAATCGTTCTATAATGCATGCTATGAATTAAATCTATGTCTGCACTTCAAAAGACTCAATCATATATGCCGTTGTGGTGAAAAAATAATCAATCGAATACAATGTTGTGGGATGTAAATCTTTTACGTATATTCCCAATCGTGCTTGCAGAATTTCAGCGCCAAAGCTCGTCCTTACTCTTCATTTCTGACCCTAAATAAAGGAAATATCTGTCGCAAAACAAATATAGGATTTGTATTTTCTCTCAGTTTTTCCTAAACAATATGATATTTTGGTCAAGTTCAAATGGTGATTATTAGTAATTTGCCATGAACGTAGTTGACATGTTAAGTCGGAAGAGTCCATGTAATATCCTGAAGTATGCCAATAAATTCTGATCCCTCTCCCGAAGGTAAGATTTATTTTACTATCCTTCACCAACAAATGTGTGATTGATACCATACTAGTGGATAAATTGCAATGTGCTGTACCATCATTAATGCAACTTCTTCCTATCAGACGGATTACTGCGAGGGAATATTCAATGGCCAGAAACACTTTATACTCTTGTCTTTACCAATGATACTTACCTTTCCTTAACTCACCTTAAATGTGCACACAAAATTTAGGTTCAGAAAGAAATTTAAATTAAACATAGCATAGAATTTAATGAATATAAAATTACAAAAATTTTGTAAAGCGTCTAAATATGACAGTGTCCCGACCCCTATTTTTTATTTCTTTTCTTACGACATGCATTTTATAATATAAGTATTTTTATATTATTAAAGTTCGAACGTGCGATGTTTTCAGTTGCATTATTCCATGTAATATTTTTCATGTCAATTCCAGAGAACAATCACTCACACAGATCTACGTTTCGGTAAACGTTTTACTTAATTTACATCTGAGCGCTATAATTTAGGTGTAAACTTTTGCATACTTTTTCCCCTGATTTACAAAAGTAGTTTCTTTTATAAAAGAAATTTAAGCCAAAATATATGCAATAGTTTGCCATCAAATTTTATTGCAGTATTACCTCGAATATAAAATGTCTTGTGACAGAAATATATAATCGAACTAATCTAAAGCAACAACTCATGATTTCAGTGAAGACATGTCTTTATAAGCAGAAACATACGTATTGTTTTATGTATAATTTTACTTTCTTACTCATCCTTTATGCACAGGTAGACGATCTGACTGTATTTAATTGAAATCAACAATTCATAGTTCAAACAAAAAACTAATAAGACTCATGGGTAACAATATTATTGTTTTTTGTTTGCTTTTGAATTTTACTATACGTGTCGAGACATAATTTCCACACTGTCTAAACATCAATGCGACCAGTAACGTAAGCCATATAGATTATCCTTTTCGTCTCTCTGTTGTGCCGTCTCACTAGGTCATCTGTGTTATGGCTCAACACGACAACATGGCTGTTACTGGAATCTAGCTCTCTTTCTTCATACATTACGCATTGATAGCAAGAACAGCTTTCAGTAAAAGAAAATTCCTGCTTGGAAAGTAAACCGTAACAAGGATTAGCATCAATGCGAACAGGAGACAGGATATATTGTTAGCCTTTCAAACGAATAACGAGTTTATTTAGACTTTGTGCGAAATCGAGTTAATCCTGCGAGGTTTACATTTTGCTGAAACCTTTTCGGATCGAGTAATGGACTAAGGTGAATAAGGTAAAAATTCATAATTATGTTGTCTATATATACTCACGCTATTTATGTGCACATAAATACAGATAGGTATAGTAAAAAAAACTTCTAAAACAGTAATTGGCCTGTTCCTTTGTTAGGATCTGTACGTACAAGATCCTTAAATTAGTCTATGATCTTAACAAACATAATAGTATCCACATTTAATTTGACGCTACACAACATTTAATTTTTTTAATACATTCAGTAGTTTCGCACTTTCCTCTATATTGTGTGTTGGCGTCAATAAATCGAATAATACTTATATTGATAATGTTATCCAATTTTTCTTTTCTTTCCTTTTGGACTTTGTTTTAACTTCTTGCAGATGGATCAAATGCGTTAAACGTATATGCTGTTGTTTTTTTATTTAATTACTGAGTGGTATGGTTTTATTTTGCGTTTTTACCAGTTGTACCATATTTGTATGCAGTTTGAATCGGTCACAAGTTGTATGCATATTTATATACCTTCGATTTTCATTTGAACTTGTACCTTTTTAACAAAAATACCTTTCTCACACGAAACAGTTTTAACGTGTCTGTGCGCTCGTATTGGTCCGTTCATTCTGTATCCGCGCCATATGACTTCAAAAATGAGCACAGTAGAAACCGTACACTGTAATTATTTAAATTGACAATAGTGCCGTGACTACTGTATTATTATAATTACAAATATGTATACATTCAAATTATTTAATCAGCTTTGGCTAGAACGGCAACCCCCCCCCCAAAAAAAAGACCTTAAAATGTGACAGTCCACATCATTTGTAAGGTATCATGAAACAACTTCTATAAAGGTTCACGAGATCAAATGCAAAGATATCTTCACACCATAGTGTCATCTATTAAATTATCAGTGGTCAGTGACGTCATGAGTCAGAAGCCTTAACTCAGTAACTAAATTTGTAAGGCTTTAATACAAATCCGAGTTGTCATTTTTAAGTCTGTAAATTGAAAAATGATAAATTGCATTAACTTTTGTCAGTTGATTGAATATTGTTACCTACTATTAATTGTAATAATGCTATTGAGGTACTTCTATCAGTTAGAATTAATTACCAGCTATGGTCATTTGAAGTCGTGTACCCATCATATATCGTGTTATGACCATGAAGCACATAAACGTGAATGCATGAAATTCTTCCCGCGAGAATTCTCATCGAACATTAAAGTTACTTCAACGCAATATTCCCTTACACTGTATTATAAACTGTAATCAAATTATATAAATGTGTAGTCATATATAAATATATGGTCATATTACATACATGTGCAGTCATATAAATGTGTATCCATACCCTAAACATTTCATCCACCCACTGCCACTTAGTACTTAAATTCGCTCAAAATTAATTGTATTACTTCCTTTCACGTTTTGCATTTATTTCTTCTGCAGAATTTAAATGAAAGAAATGTTGAAGATGCTGCCAGTTAAATTAACTGCTGTGCTCTTGTGTTCACTGATCTTAATCGTTGGTCCATTATGTCATGGTGCTGTCAGCTCTGATTTCCTCCTTGGCTGCCATGTTGGGCTTTACTTTCTACCAGTATACAAACCGTACAAGACTGACGATGGCCGAATACTACAATGCTACGGTCGGGTTCCGGTACGGATATGCAAGGGTACTTGCGATTCCTATGAGGTAATGCTATTTCTTTCTGCTTGATAAGGTCCAAAATATGTCGTCTGGATCATATTCTACACCCATCCCTCTGTTATACAATTTTGATCAGCATTGGAAATACTATTTAAAACTGATAGGTGCTGCCTTTTGATTGGTCAGAATACTTTTCAAGAAAGATCCTGGAGTCAGGTAAACGTTTATGGCTGTGGTGCCTGGTTTAATTGGCCGGAAGCAACACCAAAGGCCTGTATATATCCAGATGTGTCAAATGATAGAGAAGGACTTATGATAAGACCAATAGCCAAATATGCATGAAATGGCATATTAATTAGGTTAAAATGTAATTATGTTACACAAAGTATATAGGTATTTGCTAAATTATTATTAGCCTGGTATTTGCTAAATTATTATTAGCCAGCTTTAGCGTTACACGGCAAAGAAGAAATGTATACCGGCCTTTATCTTAAGTTTGTTCCTGCAACATTATAGTATTTTCTAGTCAGTTGAAATGAACATATTCATGGATGCCTTTGTTTGTTTTCCTTTGAGAGACGAACAAAGTATGACGAATGCGAAGTACTCATCGAAAGCTCTTCCTGATATTGTTGTTTCAATCACAAAGATTGATTGATTTCCTTTTGTAATTTAACGTTAAATAGATTTTTTGTAGCCAAAATAGTGTATTTTGGGTGCTAACATTGTGTATATTTGTGTAATTAAGATAAATATCTTCATAAACTATCTTCTTCTCCTCTTCGTCCTTGTTTTCCTTCTCCTCCTAATCCCCCTCCACCTCATTCTCCTTGTGAATTTAGTAACACCATTTAACAATGAGGCATGGCACCACCTACCCATCACCCCCTAAAAAACAACGAAGAACAAAATGACCAGAAAACTTATTACATCAGTGTTGATTCGAACCCACAACCTTGCTCTAGATGCAAAGCTTCTTGACCACTCCGCCAAGGTTGCTCACATTTATCCTACTGGAAACAAATTTAGTATTGTTAGAATATCAGCAGACACTGAGCAGGATGTGTGCATATTATTATTATGCGTGTTCCGATATATCCTTTTGACTTCGGAATGTTGTTTGTTTTTTCTTTTGAATCTAACATTTTCTCATTTCTAGCCAATCATGTGCAATTCGTTTTTGAAAACAAAAAAAATATTTACTTGTTCTCAATGATTTTTTGGGATATAGTAGAAAGCAAATATGCACAGCCAGCTATCTCATCTTAACAAGTCGTTAAATCAGTTTGGTTTGGGTATAAAGGGGAACATTCAGTACCATTTAAAACAAGCTTATATGGCAATAACTTTTGGGTCAGGAATATAAAGGTGGAGCAATAATAATAAGACATATGACGTTTAGAAGTTTAAATGAAGAATAGTAACGGGGAAAGTCACGTAAGCAATTTTCTGTAAATACCGGGCGCGTGCCGAACACCGTTTCGTCTTACAATCGCGATGGTAACATATTTTTTGTAGATTGTATTATTGCGCCTCGAGGACCATAATACGCTCGTTAATATTTCAGTAGGAAAAGGTGTCCTGTGGCGTAAGGGAAATCCAAAAGGAAGAGCAATCCACTAACTCAATTTTACCGATGTTGTCGACGGTAAATCAATAGATAAGAAGCTAATTTGTGCAAACACAAATGAATGTACTATATGTACAGACAGGCATTTATTCAAATAACTACTCTGAATGCCATTAAAACGGATAACAGTCTTGCAATTTGAGGTACAGGAGTGCCACTGGTATAGAATAGGACAGTGATGTTTTATTGTTCCTTGCCTTTTCGTGAAAAGCAATGGACCTTGTCGTTTCCGTTAGTTACACTTTCGTTTCCGCAGTATAACATTAGAACCATTTGAGATTAATGGATACAAGTTGGTTTACTAATGTATCATCCCTTGAATTTGAGAGACATATCACATTTCGAATCCAATGTCACATATCAATATTTTAAGCTTGCCTTCTCACCTTTTTATGGCTCATTAATTCTAAAACATCTTAGGATAAACGTGATGAAACTAGTTTGCATGCTAACATTGCTAGAAGATGTGCATTATCCTAAACCGCGTGTCCTATCATCATTTTTAACGTCACTGACAAATATTTTAAATTACTGTTTCACCTCTGCTAGTCAAGCGTTTCTATAGCAACATTTGAAGCATCTCGGAATATATATGGTTTTAAAATATATTGCATTACACGCTCAGCGGTGTAGGTAAAATATCACTGGACAACAAATTTTTACAAAAGTCATGTTACTGAAATAAAATTAGTCAATTCTTATCAATTTTTATGTGCTGAACACGAATATGACAGTCAAATTGCAAAATTGGCTCTAGTTTTTTTGTAATCTGCAAGAAATTAATGTTTACATAACGAAATGCATTCCAATAGTAAAAGGTCAACTGTAATAGCCTACCTATAAAAAATCAAGTCATTGACTACATCTTAGATTTCTTCGCCTGTCTCTTGTACAGCTGTTCGGGAGCATCTCTGAGGAGTGTCCAGCAGTAGTCAGCCAGCATTGTAGTGGACCATTTTCCCTGGTATCTTTGTTCCATTGTTGCGATATCTTGATGAAAACGTTCGCCGTGTTCATCACTAACAATACCACAGTTGCTAGGAAAGAAATCCAAATGGGAATGAAGGAAGTGAATCTTTAGAGACATATTGCAGCCAAGTTTCTTATACTTCATCAACATGTCTTCTACTAGTTCCTTATAGTTTTCTGCCCTAACATTTCCTAGGAAGTTTGTAGAAACTAGGCGAAAAGCATTCCATGCTTGTTTCGCGTCACCTTCCAGCAAGTTGTTGAACCGGTCATCTTTGAAAAGCTCTCGAATCTGAGGACCCACAAAAACTCCCTCTTTAATCTTTGCTTCGCTGAGTCGAGGGAATTTTTCATGCAGGTATCGGAATGCTGGCAAAGTCCGGTCAATGGCTTTCACGAAGTTCTTCATCAAACCTAGTTTGATGTGAAGGGGTGGTAGCAAGATTTTCTGAGCCTCAACCAGAGCTGGGTGTTGGATATTCTTCTCTCCAATGGCTACATTCTGCCTGTGAGTCCATTCCTTCCTCATGTAGTGCATTTCCCTTGCTCGGCTATCCCACTCGCATAAGAAACACATGTATTTTGTATATCCTTGCTGCAGTCCCATTAAAAGGGCAACTACCTTCAAATCACCACAGAGGTGCCAGCTGTACTTGTTATACTCAATGGAATTCAGTAGCTGCCTTAAGTTATCGTATGTCTCTTTCATGTGGACAGCATACGCTACTGGAATAGATGGAAGAATGTTTCCATTGTGCAAAAGCACAGCCTTGAGACTCAGTTTCGAAGAGTCCACAAATAGTCTCCATTCTTGTGGGTCATGAGTGATTTTTAAAGCATTCATGAGGCCCTCAATATCGGAACAGAATATCAGATTACTTTCCTTTCTGAAGAAAGGCTCCAATTGCTGGTGGCGCTTTCGATATGCAGTAATTGTGACATCTTCTTCTAGAAGATTCCATTGTTGGAGTCTTGATCCTAGCAATTCTGCCTTGTTCTTTGATAAGTCCAAATCACGAATCAGGTCATTTAGTTCTTCCTGTGTTATTCTGTGTGGGGTTGATGATGCACCACAGTGAAAATCTGGATCACTGCATGCTGATGGACCAGGAGAAGAACAGGTCGACTCACCTTTGTCTTCGTCAGATGAATCAAGAGAATATTCTGCTGGAGGTTCTGGAATAGGAAGTCCCTCACCATGTGGAACTGGTCTCAATGCAGACGGAATGTTTGGGTAGACTATTCTCGACTTCTTTCGCTTCGTTATTCCGCCGGAAAGAGGAGGAACCAAGCAGAAGTAACAGTCATTTAGGTGGTTGCTTGGCTCTCTCCACACCATTGGGACTGCAAACGGCATTGATGACCTTTTGCAATTCAACCACTGTGAAAGCTGTGTTGTACATGTAGCACAGCATATATGCGGAGCCCAAGGCTTGTCTTGGTCACCAACCTTGCATCCGAAGTAAAGATGATATGCCTTCTTCACTTGAGAATTGATACTTTTCTTCTGGTTGGCAAATGTCACTTCCCCACAAATATAGCAAAAATTGTACGCGGTATTAACACACTTTCGAGGCATTACTGTTCTTTATTGTACGTAAATGGATAAAATAATAAGTTTTATGTAACAGTAGCTTGAACTGTCTCGCACAACATCTAAAATATTTTAAATGCTGAACCTATCTGATTGGGCTTTATATAGTACACTGCTTACGTCAGCTTCAGCAGCCGCCTGGCATTAGTATAATAGGCCTACACATGTATAGTACACTGCTGACGTCAACTTACTTCAGCAGCCGCATGGCATTAGTATTGCATTGCATCAGAAAATGATGCAATCAACTGTGGATGATGTGAGCATGATGGTATTATGCAATGTTACATCATTATTCCGGATGTTGCTGCAGTCCTACTGGAGAAATTTACACAGTGAAACATAGAAAATGAGGTATATGAATATCTTCAAAACGAGAGCCAATACAAATTTTTCACGGTTATATTCGTGTTCGGCACACCAAAATACTACAGATTAGGGCCTTTTCAAGTCAGTAATGATTTCACTGTTGACCAGTGTATTCAGTGTTATGGTCACTGGCTAACATTGCTGTGTCCCCTGCGGCTCTTTGACTCTAACGCTATTTGAGAGAAACCCATGTTACTTTCCCTAATTGCTCAGCAACTCAACAGCTTTGTCACCAAGATCAGCTGTCTTCATCCAATAAGATGTATGAAACGGGGTGTAGGAAATTTGTAATTTTTCCACAAACCAAGTATTCATGAATTTATCATAGATTTAAAATCATCTTATTTTTACATTACTGTCAGCCTACAAGTATATTTAATACTGCGATTAACCCAATACAATGTGTGTGTGAGAGAGAGAGAGACAAAGAGAGAGAGAGAGAGAGAACATGTTCACAATAAGCTGATAGTCTTGTCGATAGAACTGACCGTTCTCGCAGTAAAGGGTTACATGCATAAACCAAGGGTACTGAGGTAGGTCAAAGACATGTAAATATTACGTGTAGAACGACGGCATAAAGGTTTATACCTTTACAATGCATGATTCGTTCGAACAATGTATAATAAGTAACATTGTAAGTAAATCGAGTAATTGCCTTTTCAAAACATAGCCCTGATTTCTAAATGATAATTGCGTTCATACAGTGATAGGTTTTTGCCCCCTCTGCGGAGCTCAGGTAAGTTATTTTCTTTACCTTACCCCTTGGCTTTTGTGTCTTTACAGATTAAATCATATACATACGGATACCTTTATCTAATGTCAACCATTCATTCTTCATAGGTTCTAGGCAATACTTTAAAGTAGGCTTCATAACCACTACCCCCTTGGGAGGGTGCTGAGGGGTTAAGTAGTTAATTAGTCATATATTCTTTAAAAAGTTGTTTTTTTCTCCGATAAGCTCAGGTTTTCTGCACTCGATATAAATACTGTTATACCTGGAGTCATTAAAATTGTGAGTGGATGCATCGTGATTAGCGCTACACCTCGTCACAAATGTATGTCAGTGTGAGTTGTATTTCACGCATCATTGACTTTGATTAAATTTTGTATTTAAAGTTTATTTCTTAAGATCTCTTCATGCTAGATTTAGTACACTAGATTCTTGCATGCATTTATAATAGTACCACTTTTATCTCAAAGAAAGGTCACTGTGGCCTACGTTTTACGTTTTACTGATTTAGGTCAAGTTTATTTTTGCTAGGCGTTTTACTTCATGTCCAGATATTTTTCCTACATTCTCTTACGTTAGTAAAATATTTTGACATTTTTCTTCTCAAGCTCTATTCATGGAATAATCAAACTAGTTGCTTGTATGCATTCCTGTTAAAGCAATGTCCTTAGCATTAAAAAAATGTCACTAGCCAATAGTTCGCATTTACTTGCTAAGATGTAGTTATCTGCGTTTAGTTCATGACCAAATAGATTCTTTACACCCAGCATGTATGTTGTTATACCAAGGTTCATCAAGCTTGTCGAAGGTGCATCTAGAGGAGTACTACTCCCTCATCATAAAAATAGGTCATTGTAACCCATACATCTTGCTTCACTGAATTTAGTTAATTTTGTCTTTTAATTTTATTTTTCAAGTTCTATTCATGACAAAATCATCAAAACATTTGATATAATGCATCTCTATTAGCCCCAGACTCTTACAACAAAAGAATATCATGGTGACCTACATTTACAATGTTTGTGGCTGATGTTTATTTTTCGCGTTTACTTCATACGCAGTAGTTTGTGTTCTTTTGGCATTCTGCATACATACAGTTATAAATAAGATTCATGCGCCCGTGTGTGTGTGTGATTGTGATTTTAACGTATCATTAACAATTTTTCAGTCATATCGCTACGATGTATGTAGTGTAGCAGTTTACAGCGATGTATAACACTGGGGCATTATGTCCCACCCAATCACATTATCCTGACACCAGGCAGACCAGTCCTAACACTAACCTCTCAATGCTGAGCGCCAAGCGAGGTAGCTACCAGTACCATTTTTATAATTCCTTGGTATGACTCGGCCGGGGTTCGAAACCGCGACCTCTCGCATCCGAGGTCGCATAGGTTACCGGAACGGTCTGAAACATGGTGCGGGGATGAATCCTTATGAGTACTATGCTCTAGGTTGTATAGGAGGTCGATGTGACCCATACTTCATCCTTCAATGACTTGAATTAAATCTCAAGCACCTTGAGATCAAACGAAGACTTTGTGACCTACACTTCACTGGTGTATGGTATGTAGCAGTTGTTTTAATCTGACGTATTTTACTGTTAACACATGATTTTTGCATGTTGTCTTTGTAATATCCAGTCTGTAATCATAAAACATCTTAGGGGCATCTTAATAAGCACTAATCCTATAATTTTCGCTTCAATGACGTCCATTCAATTTTGGTTTTGATGTTCAGTACTCAAGCCGTCTTCATGGTGGACTCGTGAAATTAATATATACATCTCTTTTACTACCATACCTTTACGGTCATAGTTATGTTATTGTTAGTGTTATTGTTATAGGGTTTAACCCAATTTTTGAGCACAAGATGGGTTATACATTGCGGCCAGTATTAATCGTGAAGGACGAACCAAGGAAAACCCCACAATGAACCACTGACCTGCGAGAAGTTTCTCTCAAGCTTTCTCACATACCCACACTGGCCGAACCCGAGACTCGAACCCACGTAGACAGTGGTGAGATGGTAGTGATCCGTAACGGTGAGCGCTTTAGACCACTCGGCCACACCTTTACGGCAAAAGAGGCCAAAAGAAGCTCATCGTGACCTATATTCCATATTGTACTAGTAGTGTTGCTTAAGTTTTTGCATTTAGCCCATGACCATATGAGTTTTGTTGACATGGTATGTGCATAGTTTCCTGTTCTCAATAACCTTGATGAATGGATGCATTTTGACAGATCTAAGTGATTTACATTTCATGCAGCTGTGACTTTATTCAAGTTTGTGCTAAAAGGTCATATAGTATACTTATATTCCACTCACGAAAGGTAATAATTGCATGCAGGAAGGAATTTATTCAACGATAAAGTATTCATATTAAAGAATATATATTGCATACTGTGACATATTATCCTAAACAGTTTAACTGCGTGAATGAGTAATCGGAATTAGATGAGTGAACTACATTATTCATTTATTTCATGTCAGGTCTCACTTGTAGTGGCTAATCAAGGTATTGATGTATAAACTGTATTTATACTGCAGGATGCTACTCAAAACCAGTTACTTTTGCCCAGTAACCTCTGGCTTCAAGGAATGAACAATGAAAATGACTTATCAGGCAGACTTTACAATATTGCCTTAAAACAAAAAACAAAAAAAAAACATGGTTTAATTTGGCTTTGTGTTGTTTAATCCATTTTCAGCACATTATATTTTATACAAGCTTTCTCCTATACCCACCGTGGCCGAGCCGAGACTTGAACACACGCGGACAGGAGTGAGATGCGAGTGACCTGTAAAGGTGAGCGCCATACACCATTCAGCCACCGTGGGCCCGAAATACAAAACAACAATACTTTCTGGTTCTGATGGAAATTTGTATAACATCTCCACTGTAATATCATGGACAACAATGTTCCTTTTTATTATTTTAAGTCTTTTATGCTTTTTAATAGTATGCAGATAGATAGTTTCACAGTATGCCCGCACAATACTGGTAATATAGTAGCGATACACATTAAAAGTTCTAATTTTTATAAAGACTGATCGGTATTTACAATAGGACATATGATCACCGTAGTCTAAATGTTGATTAAGCTGTGGTTAATAATCCAGCGTCAGTTTAATGCGAATAACATTTGCCTTACAAGAAATATACGTCATATAAGTAAGTAGGCAGGCAGTAAGAATGTATGAATGAACAAATGTACTGTATTCATGTAGCTTCACTTCAAACAGAAAAAATTCGGATTAATGTCATAATGAGAAAACGATTTTAATAAAAGGCATCCGCCTGATTAGCAAATGTTCTGCGGCACAACTGCACACCATGGATTGTTCTTCACCAGACACGACAATATATAACAGGATTTATTTTTCTTTACTTTCCCTAATACCGGTATATCGGATGAGCTGTCAATTTGCAGAATTAGTGCCACATGACCTACCCTTTAATACAAGTATCTCTTTCTCATTTATATATGTTCTTACTAATGAGGTCAGTGTGGTTACTTACTGTAATACAATGTCACAAGTGACTATCCTACTGATTCAATGTTTTCTTCGGCTTCACTAAGGCAAAACACTACATTTCTACAGAAGCATTAGTGCATTCCCATATTAAATTGCATTTCTAAAAGAAAAAAATTAATCAAATTTATAAATGAGATATCGGAAATGCTAATATTTCATGTATGGCATGTGCGCGTTTCTATTGGTTTCGTTCAAGAATTGCTCTTTGAAACTAATAATATATCACCACAAATGACCTAATAGCAATATCAGGTAACAAACATGCATACAGATTCTTCGGTCGTTTGTTAATCTCCCCGTTATGTAATACGGGGATATAGAGCTATCGCTATGTTGAACTAATATATCTGTTTATTTGAAAAGGATCCCATATGCACAAACGTGTGACAGTGAAGTTGTACAGATATATTAAGACACTAAAGTGGACATCTCAACATAAGCAAGTGTGAAAGTATTATCAAAATCTGTCAAGCATTTTTGAAGTTATGAAGTTGTAAGTTTTAAAGATTTTTTTTTTTGGGGGGGGGGTGACTCATCACAAACTTTATATTTTTTCCTGATTTTGATGACACCGCAGATTAAGAATTTTTATTTAAAATAATTTACTTTATTTTATCCTTCAGACTCTTTTGCTTTTTTTAATTTTCACGAAGCTGCACATGAATCATATAAATTAAAGAAATAAATCTTATTTAACTTTCAGACGAACATAGTTTTATTTAGTTTTGAAAAAATGTAAATCTGAGATTTCTTGAAAAATGAATGAGACAAATCTCCAATTTTCTCTGAAAAATGTCAATCAGTTATATTGCTGAGATTCGATAAAAATTAATAATTAATTTTAATTAAATCATTTAAATTTCATTTTTCAGTGCTGATACAATTATCTAAAAATTATATTGAAACGTGTAGCACCATCTTCCGTATCTTTCTTTATAACAAATGCAGCACAATTACCTTTAAGTTGGATTTTAATCAAAACAAATCTCTTTATCTTTTTTATATCATCAAATCTTGTTATAAAAAAGAATCTTAAATATCTTGAAAAGCTCATAAATGATTTTGATGGAATTTTCACGTCATCTTTATGGTCATCGTTATTTCGAAACTTCAATGTGACTTTAAACGTGCTGTATTCAGCGGTTGTGTAGTGAGATCGTATGATTTGAACTGCTTATTTCGTATATTTTCCTTTGAGTTCATACAAAACAAAACGTGCTAAATATGTTACATTTATAAATTGTGCTGTTATTATTATTCTTTGCAGTTCATTCTTTTTCAAAGACGGATTGTATTGGAAGATTAAGTCTTGATTGATTCTAACATTTCCGTTACAAAATTTATCATGATTTTGCTCTTTGATGTGTTCAGCTGTAACAATCGATGATACAGTTGCTTTTCATGCGCATAGCTTACATCGTTTCCAGCATATAAATCTGGGTTCTTATTAATACATGAGCGAATTCTAATAAGGGTCTATACTATCTGTTTTTATGTCCAACTGATCTGAGTAAACAGAATTATTCCAAGTCCTAAATATGAAGTTCAAGATAGCAGCCTGCCTACACAGCCGCCATTTCCCACAAATGGTGACTCATTCGTACATTCGATGTGTACTTTTGTAGCGGAAAACGTAGAAGAAGATGGGATCTCTTCTTAGCGATTATGCGAAGTAGTATTTATCATGGGCAGTGGGCTTGAGAATCCTCATAAAACGAATGCTGCTGGAATTCTCTTAAAGGATGGCAAAGGCAAGTTGTTTGCTCAAAACATTCTACAGCGTGGAGGCAGTTAACATTTGTCTGTATGTCTTTCACCTACTTAAGATGGCATTTATCACTATAAAGTAAACCGTGTGTTTCTGAAGCTACAAGAAATAATTTCAGCGCGTTTGTTTTTGTAATGTTTATTTTTTACGTATGATTTCACTTCGTAGTTTAGAACGTGAAAATGACCATGCAGAGCTAGCAATCCTCTGAAAGATGTTCATAATGAGTAAGGCCCAGCTGTTTACTCTCAAATCGAAACCAACTCCTATCATTTAAATATAAAAATAAGACAAACTGTAAATTCCTTACTCTTTCGAACATATATACACTCCATGTTTAAATACGAGATTATCAGTGGACAAAAATCGGGAGTACATTTTCTTTACATGTGTTACCCACTCGAAAAGTGCTAGACCCTCCCAATTAAACTTAGACAATTTTGTTAATTTCTTAGCCGACGATTGAAAATTGGTGAAACCACATGACAGACAGAGGAGGAGGATTAGTATCTAATCATCGAACATTGTGCAAATTAAAACAGTACAATCTAAGTGGGCAAAATTAAACGACCAGTCAAATGGCTTGGCCTGGATCGTTTTCTGCTCGAGATGTTGGCAGAATTGTTTTATATCTTTTTCGTTTTTTGTTTTGTTTCTTGTTTTGCGAGCCTATCTCAGAATATTTTAATATGCGCCTAAAATTTAGTTAAATTTGACATTTCAGACAAATTGCATCAAGTGTAAGAAATTAACGCTCTGCTTCCCTTTTTTGTTTTACAACATCCGTTGCGTGCACCTCGTGTACAATATGCCATATAGAAGTTGTGCTACAGTCCACTTAACAAGCGTCACGCCATCGTTTCTCCAATTAATTTCGATCGTAGTGGTGATAAGAATTTAAAAGGTGGTATAAACTATTTCAGTGGTTTACTTCAAAGCAATTCTATTAGTTCATTTTATTGCAATTCCAATGGTTTAGTTGACAGTAATTCCAGTGGTTTATTCATAGCAAATAAAGTTCAACCATAACCATTGATGTTCCATTACATGTTTTCCATTCAAACAAGAGATGAAATAAATTGTACCTTTAGCTGATCATCGGAATGAAGTTGAAAGGAGCTTTAAAGTTTGATATAAACAGTACAACATATATGCTTTATGCACATGAGAAAAGGTGTTCTAGATCAAAGTTTATTAAGCAAATTCCTTTCTGTGTTATTGCATGAAACTGTATTTTCAGGTAAATATTTTATGTTGTGATTACCATTTAATTTGGACATTGTTTTGATTCAAATTTATCTAAGCTTATGCTTTGTGAATGTATTTTGCCGAACCAAATCTGTCGCAGCTACTAATCTATTATATCGGCCCTTTCAACCTTTTTGTGGACTGTCATATCCTGTGTTCTCAGTGTTGGTTAACTCTTTCTAGACCAAATATATATCTAATGGTGCAAATAAAATTTCATTATATCTTTAAAGATTACACTCACTTACTAGAATTATCCTACAGTTCAAAAGAAAACAATATTGCTCACCTTTTGAATACATCAAGCAACTAAGTTATATTTTTTATGTATATTTATGCTTATCTTTCTAAACTTCTGAGGCATATTTAAAATAAGCATCTTATAATTAAGACTGAAGAAACATTCATCTGAAAATGTGAACCAACAGTTTGATGCAAATTCGCATATTTTAATAAGGCCTTATTTGATTCCGAAAGAAGCTTTAATTGGCCATCGCATCCTTATATGAACGAACAGCCTGTTGCAAATTTGTTTATTTATAAATTTTATTAGGTATCTGTGGTTTATATATGTATGTCAGCATGATGATCCAAATGAAGTGCGATGGAGCAATTAGGGCGTTATCTGAACGAACATTTATAATTGTAAATCTGAATGGCTTCACGACTTGCACCATAAACATGCAGAATTATAATCCTATGTAACACCATGGGAAATTGTCAGGATAAACACCGATCCTCGCTACGAGTAGAAACAAAAATGCAAATTGATGAATAAATAATACATAGATCAGAATTTATTGTCACTTATGTGCTTTTGCATCGCAAGGTACAGCTCTCTGTGGTAATTCAGTCAAAGGCCAAAGTCGCGTTTTCACCACGCATAATCCTCCATTAACAAATGGAGATAACTGATAACTACCGATTCCTTTACGATGTAATCATTTGTACGTGTGGTACAAAAACATTTCATTAGGCATTGTTAGTCATACAAGTAGTTTTAATCATGATATCGTCCTTTCGTTTTGGAACACAAATTAAAACAAGCAAGCAATGTTAATGGCAACACCATCAAACCAACTAGTCCTGATATATCGACCATCATTCGGGATGTTCGTAATCAAACCAAAAAAGAAAATGCAGATACATCAATACCGAGCAATGCAAGTAACCAGGGCGTAAGCAATGCAGGTAATATAAGTGGGTAATATAAGTGCGACCCCATCGAGGTCCTCTCACTTACCACCATTATGCACTACCTAAAAGACCTCCTGGTGGGAATTACAACTATCTCTCAACAGCTATCACATACCTTGTATTCCATTCTTTAAATTAATATCTGACCTACTGGAGAAACACCTCCATACTACACACTAATTTGACCATTAGAATCTATTAAAATAAATTAATTACAACATCAAGAATAGATAAAACCAGGAAAAAGAAACTAATAATCTGGCAATGGAATAGCCGGGGACTAAAGATCAATAAACCAGAACTAATGATTAGACTCCAACAATCCAAACTCAAAACTGATTTGATAGTTATCCAAGAAACCTTCATCCACCAAAAATATAAAATATAAGTACATACCAAAAATCCCAGGTTATTCAACCAGTAAATTCACTATGAGAAATAATGAGAAAAGGGGTGGTGGGGTGGTTTAACCATCGTTGTCAGCGACGCACTCCCAAATAAATCATTCAAACAACACTGTATAACTACAAATGACTGACAATCCCACAACTCTTGAGCATCAATCGACAATCATTCACAGTGGGCAATTTTCATTCAAAATTTTCATTATATATGACTCTGGCAAGCCATGTGCTGTCTACTCTCTTAACTATGCTCAATTAATCAGCACAATGAGTGAATATATGATATGTGGTGACTTCAACGCACTTAGCAAATGATGGGGAGGAAAACACCAAAACAAGAGAGGCAAATTGATTGAAGAATGGGTCCTCAACAATAATCTGTTCATATTAAATGACGGTACTGAAACCAGAATTTCACCAGAGGACGAAACACTATCGGCAATTGACCCAACAATTTGCACACCCAAATTAGCATCTATGACTAATTGGGAAGCAGATAGACTCCACATTGGGTAGCGACCATTTCCCCATAATTAATCGATAAACCTTACCAATCCAGTTGCCACTTCCTCAAACGTACCCGAATGGAGACTCGACAAAGCCAACTGGCATGCATTCAATTCCTTACTTACCGGTATAACTACAGCAAACCTACGGAAAGACGACATCGACAAATACAACCAAAAAATCCTTGAAGGGATAAATGCAGCCGTCACTCAAAGTATCTCCATTACTGGAACTGATATCAATCCATATACAAAACAACCCATCCCAAGATGGAATGACGACTGCAAAAAATATAATCAAGGAGAAAAAGAAAGCCCTCAATAAATTTCGCCATACAGGACAATGCCGACTATACTGACTACAAAACAAAAGAAAAACAAGCGAAAAATATTATCAAGAGAGCAAAGGAAACATTTTGGCAAAAATATTTCTTTACCCTTGAAATCAATCAATGCAATTCAAAACAGGTTTGGAACAAAATTAAAGCAATGCGAGGCAACACTGGTAAAGTATTCCAGATATCAAGGGTGCATCAACTAATAAAGAAAAAGCAGAACATCTAGCGAAATATTTCGCTGGAATGATCAAGAATGATAACCATACAGCCAAATTCAAAGCCCATAGAGCAACAATATAGTGTAAATATCCCTACCTCTTTACTGACCTAGACTCCAGGATATCTCCTCTAAATAACCTGTTAAGCTTAGATGAATGAGATCAGCCCTTAGAAATAAGAAATACACCTCTCCAGGAGAAGACAATCTAGGATATTAAATATATAAGAACATACCATCCAATATGGAACAAATCATATTGGATATGATCAACCAACCATGGCAGACGGGACAAATTCCCCAAAAATGGAAACAGGTTATAGTTATCCTGATCCCAAAAGCTGGTAAGGAACCCACATAAATATCCTCTTACAGACCAATCTCACTCACCGATACAAAACCTAAGTAGCTTCCGCAATAAAAGATCCACTTAAGACAAGCTCCCAATAGGCGAACAATATTCAGAAGAATATGTGCAAGAGAATGGCACCCCACAAGGAAGTGTCCTAAGTCCGACTCTATTTAGCATCATGATAAACGACCTAGAACGCTCTGTTGACCTCAGTAAAAGCGATTTTCACAATTTGCTGACGTTAGTGGCATATGGAAAGCGGGCAACCCACGCAGCCAACAGCTAATTACTGCAATTTAACTAGCATAGGCAAGTGGGCTGACAAATGGGGGTTCAGGCTATCAAACGGACCTCTATTCTCAAACATAAATGGTACATTCTATAATCCCCAACCCTATACATTCAAGGCGAACTAAACAAATTTTTAGGTATGTATTACGATCAGCACCTCTCATGGAAGCATCACATCACCGCATTATTACGAAACTGTAATGGAGACCTTAATCTCCTGAAAAACATCAAATGTGTACAATGGGGTGCAGACCAAGACAAATTAGTTACACTCTACATGGCCTTAATTGGATCCGAACTGGATTATGGATGTCAGATCTACGCCTCTGCCAAACCATAAATTCTCAAACTCCTTGACATAATCCAAGCTAAAGTTATGCGCATATGTACAGGCATACTCCAAAATACCTCTAGAGAAGAACTACAGATCCTTGCAGGCGAAACATCTTTAACATTAAGAAGAGAATAATTAACATTAAGATATGCAGCCAGAATCTCCATACACAACCCCAGCCATCCCACAAATGGACATCATTAACAAATGCAGCATCCCACTGAGCCGGAGACTCGTCCCCCTCACACCATCTGGGAAAAAGATTAACTCATTATGTAAAGAACTACAACTCGACTGCCTTCGTGCAGAACCAACACGATGCCCATACTCTACTGCATGGACAAGGAAAAAAACTAATATCAACACCATAGCAATAACATTCGGATCCAAAGAAGAACAACCATTAGAAAACGATTTACGCCTGCGTAAGGACATTTGTGGGAGATGTGATTGGGTCTACAATTTCCCGCCAGATTTGTCGTGTAATGCGCTGTCAAAGTCCAATATATTTAAAGTTTTTAATCACGTGCTCTGCCCAGCCAATCACAATACTTTCGCACCCACTGCGTGCGGAGGGATTCTCTCTTCTAAGGACTTTGGCGTCATTTGAACCAATTTCCTTCTGTGGTGCGGGCGGGTTTTCTTTTACTGTGGAAATATTTTCTCCGCTGTTATCGGTTCACGTTGTTAGAATTTCCTCGTTTTTGTTATACTTTACGTCACTCTCATAGTGAGTTATTCCATCTGTAAAAGATTGCAGCGTCATTTGAAATCAGACGATCGATTGCGTCCCGATTTTAATATTCGGCTAGCGCCGAATTTCTAGAATTTATATACATGGTGTTGAGGGCAGAATATTCGACACAATTATCAGGCTCGATCTGTCTGTCGTACGCAAAATTAAACCAGAGAACCATAAAGCTATATGTGGATATACTCCCCATTGTCTCTTGCATAAATTCATTTCATCAACATTTGTGCCTAAGAGTGCTTTTTCAGTCCCATGTCCTTGTTTCACTGTTAAAATACTTTCGGGCAGGATTTGCAAATGAATCATGTCTTTTTTTCAATTGGTTCCGCTAGCTTGTGTTTACCAGCAGCTTCTGTACCACTGGATTGTGTTTTTAGCCAGCTGGTTCCATACTACTTGATTTTATGTTAGCCTTCTGTTTCCCAGTTAGTTCCGTACCATTGGAATTTATGATTACCAGCTGAATCCGTATCACTGGCCTGTGTGTTTACCAGTTGGTTCCTTACCTTTTACGTTTGCTACAATTTTCATGCTTGACATACATTGGTCCCGCACCTCACTGCTTGATACTTGCTTAGTCATTTATGCTTTCTGTTTCCACCACTTTGCTCCATGTCAATGGGCTATGTGTTGCCCAGCTCGTTTAGGCCCACTGACCTGTACTTGTTCTTTTGGAACTGGTTTTATGTTGCATTCCGCACCTCAAAGCAATGACCTATAATTTTCATAATGATCAAATTTTGTTCGGTTTTTTCATTTTCTTTCTTACTACTACCAAGTTCGTGCCTCATCTCACTACAGTGAACAGTGTTGTTCATAATATTACAATAAGGGTTATGCATTTGCAACGATTGCTACGTTGTAATAATTGTTAACTTTTTGTGGCATTCCTTACAGAATGCAGACAAACCTGATGCAGCACTCACTATCCCGGAATTGAATAAGGAAATAGGAAGCAGACTCCCGGATAATTGTTCAATATACACATAATAATTTTTGGCCATATTTAAAGCAGTGAATACAGCATAAAAACAGAAATTCCAGAAAACATTAATAATAAGCGACTCGGTTAGTGTGCTATAAACCTTGGAAACAGGCAACTCAAAGGGGAGTGAAAACCTCCTAAAAGAAGCAAACTTGCTACTTAACAACATAGAAAAACAAGACCAAATTGTAGAATTCATGTGGGTCCCGTCGCTTATAAACACCCCAGGTAATGACAAGGCCGAACTAGCAGCAAAGAACAAACTCAACGAACCAGAACCGGCCTAAATTGATTACAGCGTCCCTGAATTATACAGGATGATATAAAAAAAATCGCCACTAAATGGCAAACCCAATGAGATACATGACCCAAAGGACGCACGCTGTACTCGATACAAAAACAGTGAGTCGCAAAACCAAAACAACAAAAACTAATATTAAACATCATCAACGGATCATTAACCGAATAAATACAGGGAAAACCCTACTTGCAAGTAGTATGGGGAAATATGTCCTGGCTAATTGTGGAAATGGAGCAAAATGCCCCAACTGCGTTGATGATAAATACCTCCAGCATGTTTTCAACATATGCCCGAGATATGGAGAACAAAGGAAAAAATTAACCACCACGTTAAAGAAAATTGGTTCATCATATACCTACCCCGAACTACTTTATCAAACTAATCCTAACGCCAATCAAACAAACGAGGCCATGTCGATTTTCCTCAGGCACGTTGACAAGATATAACCATACCTATTATATTCAGACCGGCTTGACATCTCATAAATCCTATATATACTTACAAATAACCACTCACTCAACCCAATCACCCATCCGCTAGTTTCATGCATTGAAACAGGTGGGGAAGTAGGTGTGGAGGTAGTATACAGCTTACCTCGCAAGTAGGGGTGTGTACCACGAAACAAGTGCTGATGCTGCACCTTCACCCTGGGTGGTTATACAGCAATGCAGTTTAGTGACAGATTTAGAAGTAGGTCATAGCCCAGTACCCACTTATACAACATATGATTACATCACCGGACATCCCTCTTGGAGTGACTGAGTGGGAAATTAGGAGTGGGGGTTGCATACGGTTAACCGCCCAAGTAGGAGTGTGTACCGCGAAATGCGGGCTGATGCTGCACCTGTATCTATCACCCACTGCAACACCCTGGGTTGTCCGGATGTATAATCAGTTAAGCAATGCAATAGGTGATTGGTAACTAATTAACTATTAATACTCATACTAACAATATATATCTCTGTCCTCCAACCTGATGAACCATTTTATAAACCTAGACACTATAAGGTGGCTAATAACCCAAAGCCATCAGGACCAGCAACACAATGTGGCACCAAATTTACATAATTAGGCAATATTTCCTAAACGTTTAGAACTATAAGGTTGCTAAACCCCAATCATCAGCCCCCCTCCCCCTCCGCACAAGGCGGAAAAACTAATTATTAGAGTATGAATCCCAAATATTGTCAGACTAAATAAATTTCCCCTTAAATAGACTAGGAGATTCATCATGTCTTCCCTATCTTATCCTACAAACAGCACAAATGATTTTTCAAATTACAAATAGGCAAAACGACGCCATTTACTATTTGGAAACTGGAGATTCCAGATGTAGGGCGCATCCCTTCCACTCGGTCCGACATACCTTTGCCACTGCCAGACATATACCATATACGTGAGCGCGCGTGGGCCATTCCCACTCATCATGAGTCCCGTGAGACATCAATGTCTCGAAATCGAACTAATCAAATAGCACTTTCTAAGTGCATTAATGCGTTGGGGGAAGTGACACTATTCCTTCCCACCTCAAAATAATCAAAAAGCCCAAAGCGGGGCACTAACTAGTCGTAAATGCCAATATGGGCGCCATTCAACGATCTATAAGCCAAAATGGAAACTAACCACATTGAAAAGATGCAGAAGTTGCAAGACTTTCTAGACGATTCGGGGATGATAGAGGAAATGTAAACAAAACTAGACGATGGTTATTATTACATCCATATCGAGTTAAGATGGAGACCAACAATTTGAGGAAGTGTAACGAAATGTTGAGAGAGAGGATACAAAAAGAAAAGGAGGATGAAGAGGATGAGAGAATTAAATAATAGAATTGTAAAGGAAGAAGAAAATGAAAGGAATAAAGAGGAAGAGGAGAAAACAGAAGGAAATAATGAAAAAAGAAGAACTGCGATAACAAAACTAAGAAGATGGTGAAGGAAAAGAAGAAACTAGAAGAACAAGAAGAAACCCAAAGGCCCTTTCAAGGCCACTCCATTGCCTCGAAAGTATATATTTATTCTCTATGCCATATATATGTGTATCTTTATTTGTCTATATCTATGTACATCCAGTTATATGTCCCATCCCACCAAGCTTTCTAGCTTTTTCTACCGCTGTTTGGTCCGATTGAGGTCAGCTCCTTGTAGCATTGTTGCCAGTGGCAAGGATCATGACGTCAACTCCAATTGTCGCTAAACAGTCACATAACCTTGTCGCTATACTGTTTCAATATTTGTTGTTGCTCTAAACTCCCATCCATGTTAAATTTCCCCATGTAAATTCCCCTTGTCCCACCACGACCTTTTTGACTGGGATTTCCATTGTCGCTAAAGTATCCCTTTTAACTACATGTTTGTTACTGGGTGCTGGAAGAAAAAGCAATCTTTGACGTCCATCAGCTGACGATAGTTTGGAAAATATCAATCATCAATGTCTTGCTTTAGTATATTGAGTTACACAACGCTTATTAAATTCAAGGTAATGCAGTTTAAAATGTTGCGTTTGTTGAGGCTATTTAGTACGTTTCATTGATTAAATTAGGACAGAAAAGAAGATTTTTAAACATATATGAAAGTACACATTGTAGTTGAGGAACAAGATGTTTTACTTGAAAATGCTGAATGCGTTTGGGTTTTGTACCTCGCCTCTTCACTTACTTTAGGTTAGAAAAAGACATAAGAAATATAGGAAGTTGTGCGCAATTTATAAAGCTGTTCTCTTATACTTAACCCGTTCAAAAGCCTGATAAAAATTTAACAAAACTTTCAAATTCAACCCATTCATTGACAGTAACATGGGTGAATGGACCTGAAATTTCACGGAAATACAATTAAAGTTTCGCCATTTTCTGAGACATTTTGCCTTGTCGATGCTAAAATTGTCGTAATTCAGCCGTTGCAGTTCATATGTCCACACAAAAGTTCATCTTCACTAGCCAGCGGTTGTCAATCCAATCTGTTCTAAATTGACAAGCTAGCATATATTGTTAGCTGATACGATATTTGCTACTACGCTGTCTGCTTGAATGCAGCAGAAAGAAAATGATCCTTCAAATCGTTTTTTACGTTTAAAAGAAGATTGTTAGGAATAATCATAGCGGCCTTCGAATACAACGATACATGTCGCTCGTAAATTCCTCCGCTTTAAACAGTTCAAGCGATCTTTGATTTCGAGTCTGTGGGTGTGGCAATCATAGAACAAGCATAATCGAATGCCGAATATGTCACGTAACATACTCTCTGATTGGCTAATTGATTTCGTTTCATATGGGCACGAACTCTTTAATCCGCAAGATGGCGCTTAATCAAAACACAGTTTCAGCGAGCTAAATGTTCCAAAGGTTGATGTGGGTCGACGATTCATGGCTAGAGAAGAATAATGTTTAGCTCCAGTTGCTTTTCCTCATGAATGCGATTTAATCATTTACAAAAAGGACAGCCAGACCTTTGTCTGGGTAGTCATGCTCTCTTTACTTTGTGCTTGACCATACTTTGTATCTTTTGCAGCTTGGAGATTATAAGATGCCGTATACAATTAGCCATCATCCAGTCTGCACATACAAAGCTGTCAGCGAGCCAAGAACGGTAACTCTGGAGAACTGTCACCCGGATCACCCAGACCCAACATATAAAGTGTTTGATGCGACACAATGCGAGTGTTCCGTGTGTGAACCGAAATATACAAGCTGTGAAAATTACAATGGATGAAAAATATTATGGACGAAGAAATTACATTATCTTTTGCAGCTTTGTATATAAGATAGATAAGATTTTAAAGGCACAAGACTACGGCCGAAAAGACCCATCTGTAGCATAACAAAATCTTATCAGTTAACATAGAAAACGTGTGACTGTGTCTAATATCTCAGATCATTTAGTAAATTATGAACTCAGAAATGAAGATTAATTCAACTGTGATGACATGTAATGCATTGAATCTCAAAATATTTATGTGTATTTCTATGTATCTAAAATAATATATGAACCTTGAGAAAATCACTCAAAAATTGATATATACATTTATTCATAACCAATAACCTTACGCAGTCTATATGTGGCACAAATTTTACTTCTAATACAATGGTCGATAACGACTATAACATTATTAGTATAAGGTACGACAAGGTTAAAGCAGAATGAACTTTATTGATTGGGGGAGGGCAGAATTAAGCAATTATGATTAAACAGATAATTTTTCTTGCGAATTTGTTTATTATTTTTTACCTTTACATTGTCTATATCATTACCCATTAATCGGACATTCTTCTGTATACCACATTTGCTATAAGAAAAACTATACACAATATACTGATCGCCTCTATCTGCAGGCTGCAGCATCGATCTATAGGTTCATTTCTGTCTACTTTTTAACAAAATGAGAACTCAAAGAATGAATAAAAATATTGACCCATAAATTTCTCCTAGGATGTGATGGAATTTTGTGTTGTCCAGAGTCAATCCAGAGTAATTTGAAGAAAACTGACATCCTTACGTATAGCGGCATCGACATTAATAAGATCAATACCCCCGTTTCACCAAATACTTAAGATGCTTTATTTCAAGTTGACATTTTTCTTATGACTTGGTCAGAGTCGAAAAACTTTCAAAGAAAATTCAACAGTTATCAAGAATTTAAAAAAAAGAAGTTTAACGATGGAAATAATACCTTGAATCCACCTCACACACACACCAAAATTGTTCTCATACTTCTGCAACAACTGCAGTAGGGACTGTCATTCGCGCATAGGCCTGCACAGCCACAGCAGACGATGCCAAAGTCCATATTTCAGGAAAAACGTTATGATTTTCTCAAATTTGTGAGGAATTCCTCATATTTTCTCAAGACAACATATATTCCTGGTGTATAACTCTAAAATTTTGAAGTTATTTTTATCCGCTTTCCTATCACTACCTTTTGCACACACACACACACACACACACACACACACAACAATATTTTTGGATGAATTACCAGCAAGATAAACAATTTCAGTCCGAGCAGAAACGTTTAGAAATGTAATGTAGCCGAGGTCTACTTTTCAATTATTGTATCTATGTTCTTATAGAAGATGAAGACTTTTCAGTCTTTCAACTAGAACTTGAACTAAGTTCTCAAAAACATTTAAGTAAAGAGAATCAGGCATAGTTATAATAAAGCTTCTGATTTTAAGATTGAAATTTACATTTGGCAAAACATTTACAAAACTTCAGGCTATGGAAAAAGTCATTTTTTACTAGCTGAAAGCGGAAACTGAACAGCGATCTGAACTCGGAGTGTTATTTTCTGAACCCATGTGCATATTGGCAATATAATCACTATAACTACCCTAGGGAAGATTGACAGGTATTTCTTACTTACTTGGACAAAGTAGAATTATGTTTGGATTTAAGGAAAATATCATCCTGAGCACAGCTTACCATCAGAAAGTTTAAGACCTGCCTGTAGGAATAAGACAGGTGTTGACTTCTTGAGCAAATAAATATTGTTTAAGCTACCCACTTTTAAACCTAAAGGCATATTTGTTCTGTACTTGCACAATAACAATTCTGGCGCAAATGTTTGAGTCTATAGAAAGATGATTGCTGCAAAGTCACGTGGATAGTACCTGACGTTCGGAAGACACAGATTTAAAGTAATTGTAAACTATCAATATTAACAAACATTGCATGTAATCAATGTAGTTTACTGAAGTTTGCATATAATCTGCGTATTTACTGTTGTTTATTAGTATTGTATCTGTTTTGACAAATATAGTATTGCCTAGTGTGTTCGTTTGCATTTGCACTGTATAAACTCCATATCTAACAAAGTTTGACACTAAATTTTAAAGATTTTTTTTAAGCTTTCTTTTTATAGACTTTGAAAATTTTCTAAATTTATCTTTAAACATGTTTACATTTAGGCAGCAAGTTTTGTGTTCTCAAAGTTTTTCTGTGCAATTTTTTAATATTAAAACTTTTTAACTAATTAACCTTTAATCGGCACGTTAAATCCTGTATTGATGTGCTGACGTGCTAATCAATACATGTTCACTGTGACTGCTTCCATGTGTGTGTGTGTATATATATATATATATATATATATATATATATATATATATATATATATATATATATATATATATATATATATATATATATATATATATCTATCGTGTTTTAGAAATGAACTTTCAACAAAATTTAACCGGAGATGGTGAAGCGTGGAATATGGGTCGCAGTGACAGTTTATTCACCCAGATGTATTCTGTCAACATTTTTTAAGATTCCAGGTAAAACAGTGCTTAGACAAAGTGCAAAAGACCAAGTTTAGGTCGTCCTGAATGAAATGCAGAACTTAACTCTACCCAGTAAAATAGGTAATGTCGACCACTATTACCATTCGTTACTGTATGGGTGAAATATGGGTTACAGTGACTGGCACGTTTGCCCTGCTCCATTTAGTAAGTAGTGTATAAACTAAGTATTATTACAAGCCATGGTTTGATGTCAAAACATTTCCGCAGGCTAGAGTTAATCTCTTACGCAAGGTTACCGTGACCAGAGAGACGACCCGGCGCGACTTCCCATCTATGTGTTACAGCGTAGTCCTAAGATCAGAGGAACCCGCGAGGGACCGGGGCATGTTCTAAATCCGTCCCCATGTAGACATAAAGCGATAAGGATATTGTCCGCTAAGTTTAATTGGATCGGGTCAAAGCGACACCCAGTCGGAATAGCTATAACAATGTCGATCCGAATTATAACTTCTAACTAGCAAGCGAAAATTTAATCTCACCAAGGAAGATTTCTGAGCAATATAGGGTTACTCCAAGGAAGCCACTCGTAATGTGGCGTTCAAACTTAGCGAAGAGATTCTAAGGAAATACAACGCCTCGTAAAGGAAGCTTTTGGGGGGACAGAACATCCTGTTCAATTGAGTCCCGAGTTCTAAGAGTGGAGACGCCAGTAAGACTAGCAGAGCAGTGGGAGTCGACAAGTCTAGTCAGTGGAGAGAGTCGAGGAGGAGGAGGAGGAAAAGGAGTCGAGAAAGAGAAAGTGGAGAAGGAAGGGGAGTGAATAGAAGTCGAGGAGGGGAAGTAATTTAGAGAAAGTTGGGAGGAAGATGAGGAGGAATTGGATGAATAGGAGAGAAGGATTCACAGATGAGTAAAATACAAGGACAGGTGGAAATCTATCTCACACTACGAATCAAATGATGCAATAAGTTATCACATGGCCGAGCGGAAGGAGAGTACTTGGGAAATTTGAAGCACTTGACTATTGAATTATTATTAAATTGTTATTTGTTTAATTTCACTTTTTGTATTTTCAATCATTTAACCGTCGGCATTGCTGACTGGGGGCTCGAAAAGTTGCACCTATCTTTCACTAATTTAACTTCCAACCAACTGCTAGCTTGGGTGGGACTTCTATAATAATTTAAATACAATATTGAGAGCACCCCACCCCAGCCATAACACACCTACCTCAGTGACTGTAAAACTACTCATCACGTCACAGTGACTTAGCACTGTGTTCTTGTTGTAGTACTTCTCAAGGGCATCACGTCAGTAAGGTTTATAATTCCAGACATAACAGTATTTATGTAGTGTGCATAACCTGAGCAACGCGAAAAACTGAACAGAGCAACGTGAGCTTGATGTACATCTATGTACAGAGTTAACTTTAGTAGCTCCCTCCACAGGGGATAGGTGTTTTAGTGCTTTGAAGCCTACTCCAAACTGATGTATATGATCTCGGAAGAAGGGAAGGTTAAGAAGCAGTGAGGATGTAAATATCATAAAATATGTTTATGTTTTCAAAGTTGCCGACACCAAGACCACGCCAGTGATAGTAAAATATCTCTACTTCGTACAGGTGAGCTAAAATATTGAGATATAATAATGCATTCAAAGATGGCTGCCCAGTCAGTATTCATCACGTACAGTGAGGATTGTTTCCGAACATTCTTATCTTCTGCCCATCAGAGTCGAATGTAATTACTGCCTGAAAGTGGCTAATGGTAGAGATAATGCATTAAATGTTTTGTGTTGCAAAAGAAAATCAGACAGTATACTTGAATTAGCATTCAAAGAAACGCAACCTCAAAGCAACCGATCGGTAATGCAAAATAGACTTTAGATGTTTGAGGCAGTAACGAGAAAGATAACTATTTTGCATTTTAAAAATTATTTTAGAGGTTTCAGGAAATGTTCTAATGGAAAATAATTTAAATTTGATCGCCTTCGATACTTCTTGTTATCATCACTTTATCAGAAACCCAAGGACTAACGTAGTGCAAGATGTGTTTAATATTTTACATATAAGGCCTTGTAAAAATATATGGCGGCAAGGCAGAATATACCCCCACTGCGTGCAACATTTTACACATGGAAACAAAAGTGCTTGGAAAAATAGACAAAGCAACAGCATAATAAAACAACAAACCTTGAGGAAAAAGCAGTTTCAGCATCATTTGAGAGTATGGTAATACGGAATCAGGAATTGACAGTATCGTTTTCCTACCCTGGCTCATTTGCGTGTCGAAAATTGATAGGTATATAATATAAATAGTTATTACAGGCGTTTTGTACAAGGGTTACTTTATCTTTCTATCCGCAAAGCACCTTTTCATCCCATAAATTGACTCGAGGCCGCATTTCCTCAGGTGCAATGGAGCAGACTAAGAGTTAAAAATCAATGGTTTCAAGCCGTTTTCTACATCCGAATAACTGATCCGGATACTGGATACTTTGCTCTGCGGAGACTAATTACAATATTTTTGAGGGAATGATCTATCATTTATCTGAAACAAACAGTTATTATAGCTTTTTTCAAGCTTTACAAAGCAGTTCTATCAGCCAAGAAAATTTTCATTTTATAAATTGACTCGAGGCCGCATTTCCTCAAGTGTGTTGAAGATTAGTAGTCAAAAATCAACAGTTTAAAGCCGTTTTCTAAATGGGAATAACTGATCTGGATTCTGGACGCTTTGTTTTGCCGAGAATAATTACAATATTATTAGGAGATGTTACGTGTTTAGGCTCGAATAAACAGTAACAAAAGAACGAATAAAAACACCAAGCTTTGAAAATTTTCACCAATAATTTATTTCCCAGGAAAAATACTGCAAAAATGAAAAAATAAGACCTTATGGTTTTAAGAATCAAATCCAAAACAATTCAAGTATAACCCACGAATTAAATTTTAGGAGTCCTAATAATGAAAAGTTCTAATGAATGCAGGTTATATTCCCGACAAAGAAACCAATGATGGAAGGCGATGGCATATACTGTATCCTTTGTGGTGTTGGAATGTCTACAGTTCTGTGTTGTTCACAAACAAAAATCCGGTGTTTGAAGTTCCCAATAAAATTTAATTAAATGTCTTTGTCCAAGAATTCTGCATGAGAACTCAAATATTTCCAGGAAAAAAATTAATCCTTTTGAATCCAAATAATTTGAAGAAACATCAAAATGTAGTTCCCAAAATGACACAACAAAATAAACGCCTTTACGTCCCAGTGTTTAGAAGCTCAACTGTATATATCTCTATACACAATGAGTATACAGTAACTCGAAACGCAGAACAAATTCGCTGATGAGGATCAACTTTCTGGAACCTTCGAGAAGTATTTGCGGAGAACATACTTGTTGCTCAAAATGGCTAATGATAGTGATGAAACTCTAAATGGTTAGCTGAAATGAAAATCAGTCTGTACACAAGTCTACAAATAAATGCAACATCAAAACAACCGACAGATAATGAAAGATAGGTTTTTTGACGTTCGAGTCAATAACGAAAAATGGTAACTATTTTGCACTATAAATATTCTTGTTAAGAGGTTTTAGAAAAGGTATGATAGAAAATAATTCAGTTTTGTTAGCCTTCGAACACGTCTCGCGGTCTTCACGTTATCACAAACCTTGGAGTAACGTAGTTCATCGTCTGAACAATATTTTATATATAAGGTCACATACTAGAATGTAATGGGACAGGTAGAATATGTCTCCACTGAGTACAACTACTGACTAATGGAAACTAAATTACTTCAAAAAATAATCTAAAGCGACGACACAAAATATAATAGAAAACATTTCTTGGTTTAAATAGCTTGTCATCAATGATTGGTTAGATCTGTGCGGAAAAGACAACAATGATAAAGTGAAATTTGGAGGAGGAAAATACCAAAATCACTTAATTTCAAGTATATCTACCAACTTTTGGTATAATTCATATTATTTCGAAAATGGCTTATTTCCGATACGTTTCCATTCGACTTCAAGGGTTTTGGTAAATTGGTCTCAGAAAAAAGTAATATCATTATCATATTACGATGCAAATGCAAGAAACAGCGCATTATATCATTCCCTTAAAGTCCAAATATCCTTCGCAATTAACTGTCTAAAATAACGGATATATTTGTCCGTCATTTAGAATATGTCATTAGATTAATATGAACTTAACTTGTTAATCTGTTACTCTTTACCTAAAGGTCAATTTGTTTTTAACAATGACCATTAAACATCATATGCTTCAACAGTTTCTGTAGAAATTTCATGCATGGTTTGTTATTGGTAACAATCAAGGAGAAAAGGAAATGTGTTGCGCATAAAATATATTAAATAATATACGAGGAATTGTTTCCTCTTTAGAAACAAATGACACCTAAATGTACGAAAAAATAGTTTCTTCACAAACGCTATTCCCTTGCTCCGATATGTCATTCATCACTTACCTTAGGCCACGTTCTTTGTAATTTGTACTGAATGTTAGCTGCGTATTATCCTACAATATTCTTACGCGTGTAAGGAGAATGCTTGAAAATATTGAGCAATTCCTAATCACTGCGTTATATAATTTTGCTTGGTTAGCGCAACAGTACTGGCTTGGAGCAAGTCATTATCATCATTATCATGTTGCTCTGCCAGCTTACTACAATAATACAGTATTCGTGTATGGAATTTTGCCTTGACTGCCATACCCATCGTCAGACATAAGACATTTTTGAGTTTGTCTTCAGGAATGTTTGTTTATAATGTGGAGGAAACAAAGGCATCAAGAATGCTCATGGAAACATAACTAAAGAAAAATTGCATCATATAAATGTTAATCATCTAAGGCAAGAAAGTCCTTCATATCAGACGTCAGTTCGCAAGTACTATATTTCACTCACATTTGTGATGCGAAAGTATTCTGATTTGGTCATTTGATTTCTGAGTCTCTCTCTCTCTCTCTCTCTCTCTCTCTCTCTCTCTCTCTCTCTATATATATATATATATATATATATATATATATATATATATATATATATATATATATATATATATATATTCTCACATTATTGCGATCTTGATCTATTGATCACGTCGAGTTGTCAGAATCAGAAAATTCGGATCATTACGAGTTTCTGATGGGACTACAATATATTTTCTAGCAATCTAAATAAAATTAATATGACAATGAAATTTTTGTTAGAAAACTATCAAACTTCAGATAACTTGATTAAATCCAAAAATGTAACTGAAAAAAGAACTTTATATTTAATATTTCAACCTTTATGATATTAACTTATCTTAACTCAAAAACTGAATTTCATTTTCTAACAGTTAATATGCGCATGAATATCAATGTTATGAATGAAGCGTGTGTACACTCATTTTTACCACTATGACTGCTATATATATAAATATGGAGGAGATTCGCGTTTGTTCAGTTGTATCCAAGAAATCTTGACGAAAAGGTAGTTTCAGCCTCGTCTGAGAGTATGGTAATACGGAATCTGATATCGACAGTATCGTTTTACTACTTTTCGGATTTGTCTCTGAAATCTGGTTTATTCCCTTGGAGAAAATCGATAGGTATATAATAAAATCAGTTCCTATAGGTGTATTGTTCAAGGGTTACTGTCACAAACTGTCTTAAAATTATTCACTTATTTTAGTTATACATTACATAAGATCAAATTGGCAATATAGTAAGGACAACAACAAAAAATGTATCATCTAAAGTCGACTGTGAGGAAAAAGTATTATTAGGCGTTGACTATAAAATACAAAACCCATGAAAGCAATATGACCTTGATAGTGGCGTGATAGTTCTTACCAGGCGAGAACTTCATGCACTTCGTGACATCCAACCAATGCGACCATATGCAAGGTAAGACTTGGGTAGTCACATGTAATATTATCAAGACAAGAGCTAAAACCTGGACTTTTTATGGCTTTTGGTAATGCACAATTCAGTACAGGCGGGTACTCTGGATTGTTGTTGTTTTTGTAGTTGTTGTAGGGTTTAACGCCATTTTTCAGCACACGATAGGCTATGCATGGCGGCCAGTATTAATGGTGGAGGAAGAACCCGGGAAAACCCCGGAAAGAACCCCCGACCCACGAGAAGCTACTGGCAAGCTTTCTCACATACCACATTGGCTGAATCCATGACTCGAACCTATGCAGACAGAGGTGAGATGGCAGTGATCCGTAACGGAGAGCGCTTTAGACCACTCGGCCAATCTGATTGTTAAAATTATGGCTGAAAATTAGGGTAATAGTTATATCACATTTTTTTTTCAATTAAGTAGTATGTACCATTTAGCAGTGAGCGTGTGAAAGAATAACTTATGATAAGAACAATTCGATACATTCTTGTCCTCAGACTTTGATGCTGTGTACTTCAATATGGAGTCTGTATGTGGTGAAAATGAAATACAACTGACATTTATGAATAATCCATTTAGTGGCAAGAAAAAGAGATGGAGTTCGAATAAAATTTGGAGAAATTGAACATGAATTCTTTTCTTGCCCCATTATTTGCACATAAAATGGATTATAGTCCGACCCCAACAATCTTGACGGTAGTTCCTAAAAAATGCTAGCAAGGCCGTTATTGGCCATACGCAACATTTTATGATTAATACAGTAACACAGTTCTCCATGCATTTTGGCAATAATAATAATAATAATAATAATACTAGTAATAATAATGACATTATTTTAGTCCAAAACATTATGATGTTCCCCAAAATCAATGGTCTGGAATATTCATATTCTCTGCTCACATGTTTTTCTGTACATGATGAACTATTTATTGTACCACAATTGGTAATTCAGTTTCCTAAACCTCATTAATTATTGAATTCAGAATTTAAATCTCTAACAACTAGTTGGTATCCTAATAATGGGTTCAAGGCAAAATGTACGAAATCTAAAACTTTGGTCTTATATTTTCCCTTTATGTAGACCATAGGCCACATTAATCTGCCTCAGTGTATCCTGGTTTCTAAAGCACCCATGTCTCTGCAAATGACTACACTGTACAACGATAAAAATTAATGTAAACAGTCCAGTGTTCAAATGTCGTACAAAAAAACAGCACAGATAACTAGTTATCACTAATACATAAAAATTCCACTATTTCACTACTAATATGTAGATACATAATTGTACATATAAGCGTAAACTATTTTCCAATAGGTAACCCATTTCACGCACTATGCAATCCAATGTAGGAACTCAGATATTTAAAGGTAACTGTATTTGTATGGGAAAATATAAACGAGCTTTTCGGATGGAAATAATGCACTCCCAAGGTCGTGCAGTATATCCATCCGACAAAACGAGTTCATATTTTCCCATACAAATGCCATGCCCTTCTTGTTATATGCTCATGTTTTTATTCTACCTACGGCTTAATTATGTAAATAAAAATACACTACACGAAACAAAGTAACTGAATATATGCCGTATTCCAAACTAAATACTCAAGTGCAGATTTATTATTACACAACAACAACAGTGTTAATGCGCATATAACTCCGCCTATATAAATTTGAACTTGGTCGCGCGGTAAACATAACTTTCAAAGGAAAATGGCGTTTTGGTCTGCTTAAAATTGAAATTTCGTGTCATATTGTGAATGAATGATCATTGCAACAACTTTTCCATTTGATCACCACGTACCTACAGGAAAAATAGTGCATGAATTAACGAAACTACTCCCCATAGACATAAAGCAAAAAGAAAAAAACAATACCTTCGATCCTGAACCTTGGTATAACGAAGATCCAAACATCAATACCTCTATCACCAAACATGGAAATAAATTAAATCAAGAACTGCAGCTGCACACTATAACATCAGAAATTCTAGCAACTAAGTATTCAAACCATCTACAAATATACATAGATGGTTCAAAAACCACCAAACCCGCAAAAACAGCAGCTGTATACGTAGTCCCCAAACTTAAGATACAAGCTGGTCACCGACTACCGGACCACTGTTCAGTCTACACAGCAGAATTCTGGGCAATACTACAAGCACTAGAATGGGTGGAGAAAAATGACCCACCCCTAACAGTAATAATAAGCGACTCGCTCAGCGTCCTTACAACCATTCTAAATAACAGCACCAACAGCAGAGAAAATTTCCTAAATAAAACCAATTTAATACTAAAAAAACTAAAAAGCAATAAACAACAAGTAGAATTCCTATGGATCCCATCCCGCATAAACATACTAGGAAACAACCTAGCAGACGCCTTAGCTAAACTAAAGCTAAGCGAGCTAAACCACGTACCACTGGCATACAGTGTTAGTGAAATATACAGCCTAATAACAGTCATGATAAATCAGAAATGGCAGGAATATTGGGACAATAGTAAGACAGGTAAAAAACTACATAACACACTTAAAGAAACCATTAGAAATAGGAAACCACCTTTACTTAAAGGGAAAGATCAAAAAGTAATAAATAGAATTTATACAGGAAAAACCAAGTTGGCTAACAGCTACGGAAAACACATAGGACCAAAACCCCACAACACAAACTGTTTCTACTGTTGGGTGCCTGAAGATCTGCACCACATATTTAACATATGCTACAGATTAAAGAAAGAAATGGAAATTTTCAAAGCTGAACAAAATAAAATAGGATCGCCAAGTACATATCCAGAATTCCTTAATAGCACGAACCCCAATTTAAAAACCACATACAACAACATCATAACTTTCCTTAAAAAAACTGAAATATATAGAAAAATTTAAATACAAACCATAATTAATTAATTAAGCAATATACCATTTTAGATCAATAGCAGGGACTAGGATTCGGTTCTCCCGACCTCTCCATTTATGAAAGGCGAGTGTGATCGACGAGAGAATCTAATCCGAAACCAGCTAAGCAACGAAATTAATTAAATTATACTAATAAATACTTACATAAATTAAATATATTTGGACCAATGGCGAAGACAATGATTCGGTCTCCCCGAACTCTCCATTTATGAGAGGCGAGTGTGATCGACGAGGGAATCTAATCCGAATCTAGCCAAACGTATTACAAAATAAATACACTCATAAAACAAGTACCAAATTCTAACCAATAGAAAAACAATTTATCAAAACAAGCCCACTGACTGATAAAACTATACAAATAAATAGCGTAAACTAAAAAACACCAATTTCAAATACCAGGAAGGAATATACGGGGGGTAGGTGGTGTAAAAAACAACCTTTCTCCACGTCTCTTAACATACATCTCTCCTAACACCCTAACTAACAGCTCCAAAAGTCTATCTTCTATATAGGTGACAGCTATGACAAAAACTAGATATAACCATATAACCCCAAAATAGAACGTATAAAGTGGTCGCAAGAATAGACCATCAGGGATCCCAGTATTAAGACCCTAAACTTACACATATAAGGTAGTCGAAAAAACCCAACGACTATCAGGCCCGGCGGCACAATGCTGCAAATATAACAAATATATAGAATACTACCCCAAAAAATTACTCGTATAAGGTAGTCAAAAAACCCAATGACTATCAGGGCCAGCAGCACAAGGCTGCAACCAAAATTTACAATTAGAAAAATAGGACCCAAAATAATTACTCGATAAGATGGGGAAAACACCAATTCCATCCAGGGCCAGCAGCACAATGCTGCAAAACCAACCGACCAAAATGCTGTCACCTATTAGCTAACATCGACCTCAATAGACTCTGTCTCTCTTAAAAACAGCACAGAGTTTCTTATTATTCAAATTCCAAAGACGGAAATTTAGAACAAAATATCCTGGATCGGAAAAACCCTGCTAATCTGTGGCGAGACAACTCCGCCCGAGCCCGACCACTTTCACCCTTTACCACCGACAGACATCAAAACCCATACGTGCAGTGCACGCATCATAAAACAAAAATACGAACTAGATCGGGTCCAATCCCACTAGTCGCTAATCAATGCAAATGAATGACAGAGTGCGTGCTGGGTCCAATCCCACTCAATCAAAAATATAGGCCTTACAATCAGATCGATATGTACACAAAAGTACCTCGACCTGACGGCCCAATCAATAAGTGTTCTGTGAACACATAAATGCCTGGAGGAAGTGGCACCATTCCTTCCCCCAGGAGCAATCAAAAAGGTGCCTGTGGCATCACAAACCAGTGGTACATGCTCACACCACTATAATTCAACTCAACAACAACAACAATTTGATCAGGAATGAATGGATTTTGGCATTTTTTGTCGTTTCTACGAAATTTCATGATTATGGGCTGGATTTATGTGCCAATTCTATATGAAGTACATCGGATTTCAGCGGCGACGAAGCAGCGTACTGTTGACATCGGGAAGTGTTTTTCTGTTCTGCCATTGAATGTTTGAAATCATAATGTGGGGACAATATGAAGATTTTCAATTGCAATGATCAAAAATACGCTATGGAATACAATCTTTATTTCATTTTGAGTGCAGTGAAGAGGATGTAACTGCACTTGGAATATAGTCGAAATTACAGTACAATTTCGAAATGCGTAATCAAGCTTGAGAACTCATGGCATGGCTCTTGTAATTCGGATTTACAGAACTAATAAAGTACATTTTGAGAAAACTCAGGATGTAAAACTGTAAGTATAAGTTTTGCCATTCTTATTACCAGCTAAAGACAGTTTGTGCCTTGTCAGTAACTTGGATGTTATTTGCAAGGACCCCGTCTTTCGTCTATAGCTTGCCTAAATCCGAAACATAGTATCAAATAATAATTCTAGACATGTCATAATAATTGTACTTGTATAAACTGAGTACAAAGGCATTGTATGTATAGTCACTGTGTAATGCACACATATAGTGTAAATAACTTCAAATAGTATGACTCAAACGACTTTCGTTTTGTACACTCTTTCAACACTGGAGAGGTAAAGCCGGGTTGAGAGACTGCAAAACAGAGATTGTGCTAGCCAAGGAATCCTGCCACAAGAGAGGACAAACCCAAGACGTTCTAAGAACTTCGGGATATGGAAGTCCCAGCCACATGATGTATCCTATAATTCACTATGTAGTGCAGGAACCATTTTAGGGCGTACCTATACAGGTAGGAATCTATTAGATGGCGTACATGCACTGTGAAAAATAGTTTAGAGAGCAGCACAATTCAGGTCAAGAATTATCAGCCAACCATCCAGTGCTCTTAACAAATTTATGAACAGTGAATGATTATAAGAACGGTTTAACTATAGATTTTAATTCTTTTTTTTTACTATTATATATTAATTTTATTTTCAATTCATCATAAACTCATCATAAGTCTTTGTGAGTGTTGTCTCTATGTTCTTCATAAGTAGCAGTCATTCTGAGACAGTTACAGTCTATCTATTCAGCGAGCAAATTTCCATCCCATAAATGGATCCAGCGTTTCCTCAGGTGCATTGGAGAAGATTAAGAGTAAAATGTCAACGGTTTGAAGCCATTTTCTACATGGGAATAACCTATCTAGATTATGGATGCTCTGTTCTGAGGAGACCAATTGCAATCTTTTCAGTGGTGGTCTATCGTATTCTCCAAACTAGGTATAGAATGAAAACGGTTATTATTAGTGGGTTGCTTTCTAGGATTACAGTCTCTCTATCCGTAATGCAAAGTTTCATCACCATAAAGTGGCTCGAGGCAGTATTTCATCAGGAAGCTGAATAATAGTTAAATGTCAGCGGTTTAAAGTAGTTTTTATATATGGGAATAACTGATCTTGATTCTCGATGATTTGTTTTGCCAGGACTAATTACAATATTTTAAGGAAGTGATCTCTCATTTCTCTCAACCAACTTAGAGAAGAATAAGTAGTAATTCATTTACATTGTATAAACCACAAAGCATGTTACTTTTCATGTTGCAAAAATGGTCTTATAAACACATCCATGATGCTGAAATTGGATTGGACTATTTCAAGTACTTATGAAATGACTTTTTGCAATTTTTGGATTTGGCCGTTGTCATAAAAACATGGCTGCTCTACTACGCAGAAGCTACACATTTATAATTAGTATATGGTCAGTTTATCAATATATTCACATAAATTTATTCTATTTTCAGGCGACTAATCTTATTACTTATTTTATTGTTGTAATGTAATCAAGCTATCACCCTTTGAGACTGAATTGGATTTAAGAAATAACCAACACGCATGTTAGTGACAACGAAAATAAATGTATTATCCCCTCGTACTAATGATTAAAAAATAAAGAAACAGGACACTGAAATAAATACAAGAATACATAGTATGGACAAAATGGAAAACAACAAAGAAAAAATAAATAATTACTTGGAATATTCAATGATTCTGTGATATTATCCTTGATAGTAAAACACTACCGTGCCTCTTATCTCTATAGTCAACCACTATACTGACATTTCTCTTCATAGTCAAACACTATACTGACATTTATCATACATATGGCCATTACTTACTTGACATTTCAAATGATGCTCTTGACCCGCTTTTCCGGCTCGGTCACTTTAACCACCCAGGCCTTCCATGAGCACACATTGTCACTTCTCCTGGCGGCCATTCATCTCTCCTTACTACAGCGGCCTCTAGCTACATCTAATTAGGCCGTACCCAGTTTTCCACACCTAGTTATCCACACCTAGTTAGTCATCTTGTTGGTTTGAACTAGGCATATCATAATGGCAATCCCGTCCCAACAGCTAAACGTACAAAGAGCTTCCCTCTAATGGCTGTCCCTGTCAAGATCCCTAAGTAATATATATAGTTGTGCGCGGTAACATGTATTACGCACGTACCAGGTAAGCAATGTAGGCGTCACGCGATGCAAGGAAAGAGTACACTTACAAAAATACTCTAGTGTGCCAAAAACGTCACCTTAATAATATTAGAATTTATTGTGGTCTATCCAAGCCATATCAAGTATTTCGTAACCCACCCACCCAACAAAAGTGACCTACTTTTTAAAACTACGAAATCACATGATATGGTTAATAAAAATGGTTTAACTTCAACTGAGATAATATGCGCCTACATTTTCCGTGCCTTTTATAGCTTCAATCCGGAATCTGTAAGGTTGTAAAGCCAAGGCCCATCGCATCAACCGTGAATTATTAATTTTGGCCTTATTGAGGTAAAGAAGTTGATGGTCAGTTTCCAGATTGAATTCTCGGCCATGGAGGTAGGTTTGGAATTTATCTATTCCCCAGACGACTGCCAAGCACTCTTTTTCTATCACCGAGAATTTGTTTTCCCTCGCCATATCAAATATTTCGTAACAATCGTATTCTTTCTCAATTTTTATTTTGCCATTTATTCACTCAAACATTTAGTATTAACTATTCTACCGAAATTAGTAAAAACCACTCGACTGCAGTTTTACATACATTTGGAAGTGCTTGTCTTGTAAAAACAATTTCGGCAATTGTTTTCTTTACATCCTTATAATTTACATTTTCATTGGCACGCAACGATGGGCCAAGGAGGTCACTTGAGAGTGGCGTCGTTATTTCAGATCTATACAATGAGTCGATAATGACTTGTATATAATCAAAGGATGTGTATTAGTGGCTGTGCCAAAAGGTGTGTGTGATGCATCTAGTACAATAGTGGAGCTGTAGTTAGTGCTTGCACTTTCTGCTTTCAGCTGCTGAATCTGGCTAGTTTCGAAGCTAATGGGGAAAGAGGAAGCCAAGTTCTTAAGCACCCTCTCACTGCCACTAAATAGTCTCTCCACTACCAAGTGCATATCGTGGCAACACACGGTAACTGGGCATCATTCGACCCCAGGCTGAACTGAAGGGAATCTAGAAGCAGCAGTAGGCCTCAGAGTTGTGTTGACACGCCATGACGTCCCGCCAATCACTGTCAGACCTATTGATTAAATAGAGGGACCTGCCTACCCTTCCAAGTAAAGTATTGGATCATAGTCGACCATATGGTCACGAAGGCGGACCAACAAGATATTCTGGAGCGCCAAGTGCATTGATGAAGCACATTAGACGTCATGGACGTGCACTGCAGCCAACAGAGTCTCGAGCCGTAGCGACTCTTCATACCACGAAGAATCAGCTCCCTCAGCAGTGAGAATCGCCCTGTACAATGACTTTCTCACTTTTTAAAGCTCTCCCGCACAAGCTGTGTTGTGCAACCCATACGTGACTGAAACAATACTTCTGAAAGTCCTGCGGAGATGAGAGTGGCAAAGCAACAGGTGGAGTAGACCACTAGCAGTCGTAATCACAAACCTGCCCGTGACGAACCATGGATACGCGGTCGTTCTCTTCTTATCCAGGGCAGCCGATGAGTCTGGCAGCATTCGGGTGACTAAGTAACCCTTTTTAGGACAACACTGCTCATCCTATATCGAGAGGGGTTTAGAAAAGGTGACTTAAAGATTGTCAGCCCTTCATAGCCTGACCAGTTTACCGAGACCGGCAGATTATTCTCCAATGTGGTCGACACGCTTAACCTAAACAAATAAAGAAACAGGGTAAAAGAAACTTATTATTTGAGCATGGCATGTCCGTACTGTCATCGATATAGACACGGGGAAAAGACCCCAAATACGAATAACCCTTATCGCCAGAGAACTAGCACGATACAATATCGGCTTGGCAGCACTCAGTGAGGTCTGACTTACTGTGGGGGGATTGATCACATAGATAGGATGTAAGTACACCGTTTTTCTGAAGGGGAAAAGCAAAACAGAGGACAGAATCTGCATAGTGTTTCATGCCATTAGGACAAACCTACAGAGCTACCTGACAGACCTACCAACCAGTATCAACGAGAGACTCATAAAACACCGCCTTCCTTTGCGTGTCAACTCTTTCTGACAATCGTAAGTGCCTATGCCCCAACCATGTTATGCCAGGATTAAATCTAGTAACCGTTATGTACCAACGTGGACTCTGTCCTCACCGCTGATTCGGCCAATGCCAAGCTATTCTCGCTGGGTGATTTCAACGCCAGAGCTGGCATGGATCAAGCTGATTGGAGTCATGTGATCGGGAAAAAGGTTTGCAAAATGAACAGCAATGAACTACTTCTCCTGAGCAAACAGCCTTGTGATTTGCAGCACCATATTTAGATAAGCCGACAGGTACAAGTCAAAGTGAATGCACCAAAAGTCAAAGCATTGACACCTCATAGAATATGTCGTCACTAGGCAGAGGGGTATCAGAGATGTGCTCATCACAAGAGCCATGCACGGATCAGGAAGAGTGGTGGACTTACAAAAGACTTGACAGAATCAAGCTTAACCTACACATCATCCCTCATCACCACGTGCGACCCACAAAAGTGAGACCTGTCTTCAACACAAGAAATTACAGCACCCGGAGCACAGGCATTAGTTCCAGATCAAGCTCTATAACAAGCTGTCTGCGAAAGGACCGCTGACTGGAGGTCCAACTGAAAAATGGACACGGTTCAAAGAGATAGTGACGGAAACAACAAAATCAGTCCTGGGTCGTAGGACAAGTGTCCATCATGGCTGGTCTGATCATTATGATGAGGACATCAAGATCGTAATTGAAGAAAAGAACAAAACATAATCTGAGTGTCAGAAAGACCAAATATCAGTCTCCAAGCAAGACCAATTTAAGCACCTATAGGCAAGGGTTTAATGCAGGATCGATGGTGGAAAAACAAGGCTGAGGAAATCCAACAATATGCTGATACAAAGAGAACCAAAATATTATTTTGAGCATTTAAACTGTTTATTGCACACCCTGATCCGCCCCTATATTCTCAGAAGATGGCACTACAACCATCAAAGATGTAGAAAGGATAAATCAAGATGTAAAGAATACATTAGTCAGCCCTCAATTGCTTATCCACCGTCGATAGAGCTCACTACAACATATCCATCAACGACCAGTATGCGAAGAGCGAGACTTGCCCCCATCGGAGGAAGAGGTGTGGAAGGCCATTGAATAGATGACCTATGACAGAGCACCAAGTAAATTGGAATACCTGCAGAGGTATTCAAGGCTCTTGGCACAGAAGCATTTTCCCCTTGCCATGGCAGCCTCACCAGCAGCTAGGACGATGAGGAGATGCTTGTAGATCTACGAGATGCCACAATCATATCACTGTACAGGAATATAGGCGTTTGAGCTGACTTCAACAGCTATAGAGGACTTTTTCTGCTCTCCACGGCAGCGAGGGTTCTCGCCCACACCATCCTGAACAGATTTGTTGCACTTATCGCAAAGGAACTGCTACCCGAATCACAGTGTCAATTCTGTCCAGGCTGTATCACAGTCGACATGATCTTTATTGTGAGGCAAATACAGGAGAAATGTACGGTACAGCACATACATATCTATCCAGTGTGTATCGACTTCACAAAGGATTTCGACTCTAAGTAGAAAAGCCCTATGGTTTGTCCTTGGAAAACTTGACTGCCTCAGAAAGCTCACCATCCTTATCCATTTGTTCCATGACGGCATGACAGGAGAGGTCCTATCCAATTGAGAATACTTAGAGCATATTTGCGTCTCGACCTGAGTGAAGTGCGGTCTGTGTGCTCGCACCTGTTCTGTTTAACCTTTTCTTCACCTTTGTCCTACTCCATCCAGTGAAGGACCTGGACATTGAAGTTTACGTCAAGTATCGCCCTAACGGATCCATGTTAGACTTGTGTCTGCTGTCTGCAAGAACAAAGACACTGGAAAGACTACTTCTCAAAACTCTGTTTGTAATTCAATTTGCACTTATGACACACAAGGACAACCACTCACAGACCATTGTGAATAAGTTCTCTGTGGCATTCAGCCTGTTTGGTCTGACATTTAACCTGGATAAAACAGAGGTGCTCCTTCGGCCAGCTCCTTACACAAACCCACCACAACTCACCATCAAGATCGAGGGAAGACAATTGAAGAACGTGGTGAGCTTTACTTATCTGGGAAGCACAATGTCTTCCGTTGTGTTGCGGGACAATGAAATCAAGGCCAGGATCCGTAAAACAGACCAAGCTCAAGGAAAACTTTGTGTCAGAGTCCTGCAGCAAAACGACGTTTGGATGCCATCCAAAATCAAGGTCAATAAATCTGTCGACCTCACCTCTCTGCTCTACGGTTGTGAAACATGGACCATATACCGCCCGTATGTGAGGTAGCTGGAGCAATTTGACATGCGCTCATGCACATCCGATGGCAAGACAGTGTCTAACTTAGAAGTCATCAACAGGAAGGGTGGTCCTAGCAATGCGGTACTGCTTATGAAAGCCCATCGCAGATGGTCTGGCCACTTTATTATTCGGATGGAGGAGACCAGAATACCAAGACACCTCTCCTATGGTGAGCTCAAGTAGGGGAAGCCAAAACGAGGTCGCCCCAAGAAAAGGTACAAAGACAATCTTAAGTGTAACCTGAAATGGTGCGTAATCCAACCCAGCATGCTGCAAGCCTCGGTCATGGCTCATCGCAAAGGCTGTTAAAATAGTGGATGATGACCGCCACAAACGTCTCACAGTCACAAGAGAGAAACGGCACATCGCAGCATCCCAGACAATCACGTCTACAGATTTCCTATGCCGATCCTGCAACATCCCGTGTGCATCCAGCTTTGGACTCAGGAACTACACGCATAGTCACCGTGGGCTGCACAACTCGCATCATCATCGGACACGATAGACAACCGAATAAATAATCAAAAGATGTTAATACCGTCTGCAATAAGCTGAAAAACTGGCTTTTCCGTTTCACTGTGGCTTTCACTTTTCATTATGCACAGGGAGGATGCTTTAGGAACATTCTTATCTTCTGCCAATCAGAGTCAAATATACTTTTGCCTGAAATAGGCTAATGTAGTGATAACGCCCTAAATGGTTAGCTCTCCAAATGGAAATCAGACTGTATACTTTCTGCAAAGATGTGCGACCTCCAAACAACCAACATATAACGAAAACAAAAGTTTCTGATGTATCAGTCAATATAAAAATGACTATTTTGCACTTGAAATACTACCTTTTTGAGGTTTCAGAAAAAAGTTATGATATTAAATAATTCAGTTTTGTTAGCCTACCACAAGTCTCGTGGTTTCAACAAACCTAGAACTAACGTACTTCTAGTTGTGACCAATATTTTATATATAAGGTTTCATACTAGCATGCAAAAGGAAAAGCCCAAAATGTCGCCAATGAGTGCAACCGTTGTCACCTGGAAAAAATTATTCGAAGATATATTTTAAAGCCACAAATAGAAAGCATTGAAAATTTAAGTGTGGCATCAGCGATTTGTTAGATCTGTGCGGAAACATGACCTGGATAGAGGGAACTTTGGAGTATGAAAATATCGAATCACTTAGTTACAAGTATACCTACCAACTTTTGGCATAGCTTATATAGTTTCGAAACTTGCTTGTTTCCAATACGTTTCCATAAGACTTCAAGAGTAACGGTAAAATGACGTAGGATTAAAGTACTATCGTTATCATATTAAGACGTAACTTGACATGCAAGAAAAAGCGTATAATCTAATTTCTCCAAACCAATGGCACGTAAACGTACGAATAAAATAGTTTCCTTGACAAAAGCTATTCCACTTGCTCTTACATGTCATTAATCACTTCTTTAGCTTAAGCCACGTGCCATCTTAATTTTAATGAGTATTAACCGTGAAAGAGATTCCTCGAGAATATTGAGCAATTCCTAATCACTGCTTTATATAATTTTGCTTTGTTAGTTCAACAGTACTGGCTTTGAGTAATTTATCATCATCACTGTCATGTTGCTTTCCCAAATCGCTAGAATGATAGAGATTATTTCTTTATCGATGTTTGCCTTGGAAATTTAATACCCATCGTCAGACGTAAGAAACTGTAGAGTTTGTCCTCATAAACGCTTTGTCTGTAATGTGGAAGAAACAAGGGCATCAAGAATAATCATGGAAACATAGCTATATATATATGCATATATATATATATATATATATATATATATATATATATATATATATATATATATATATATATATATATATATATATATATATATATATATATATATATATATATATATATATATATATATATATATATATCATATTAATGTGAATCGTCTAAGTCAAAATCCTTCATAGCAGACCTCAACTCGCAAATTCTATATTTCACTCATATTTTTGTGATTCGGCTATATTTCGTTTTGGTGTTTGATTTCTGAATTATTATTAAAGTAATGCGATCTTGATTGCTAGATTACTTCGAGTTGACGGTATTAGAAAACCCATATCATCATGAGACGCGAAGAATCTAGTGATTCTAGAGAGCTTCTGATGCTGACAACTAGACGTAATCTAGCATCAAGATCAAGTTAATATGATAATGGTAGTTTTGATACATACCTATAAAATTTTAGATAAATCAATATAATCTGAAAACATAAATGAAAAAAGAAAGTGCTTAACATTTCAACATTTATGATACTGTTTTCATCTTCAGTCATAATCGGAATTTCGTAGTTTGAACAGCCGATATGCGCACGAATGCAGGTAAAGTTCGTTCAAACGCGATGCTCGAGGTCCAAAGAATAACATAAGCGAAATTGCGTTAACAAATGTTTCTAAAAACTTCCCAATTGAAAATGTGCATTGCAATTTCAATTCATCAATTTTATCTAACATCTTGATCATATAATCTGATAGGGATACGAATAATCGGCTTTTCCGAGAGCATGTATCTAGGATGTTAAAAAGATAGGTCACCTTACATTTAAAACAAAGGCAGCCATACTGCCATCGCGTTATAAGCATAATCGCGTTATAACGGGTTTTACCAGTATCAGTCAGTCATTTTCCTTACTATCACTGTTAATAACACTAGTTCTTCGATGGATGGGGCAGCAGACCCGTACTTATGATATGCAGCTCTCGTCAAATTTGGCATCACGGCTAGGTCGATCAAGTTTGAAATGTTTCTGGCGGGACATTGTGAGAGGCTCCGATTTCTATTGTTTGCCAAGCAAGGCTCAGGCACAGATATTGGCGCTTCTTCAGTTGTAACTAAAATCTCTCTAGGAATGGGTAGTTTCAGCCTTGTGTTCAGTATGGTAGTATTGAATCAGAAATCGATAGTATCGTTTTCCTACATCTTGTAGTTGCAGGTACAAAACTTGAGACGTATATATTAAAAACAGTTTTATAGGTGTTTCGTTCAAGGGTTATAAAGTCTTTATATCTATCGAGCAAATTTTAATCGCATAAAATGGCTCGAGGCAACATCTGTTCAGGTGTATTGGAGCAGATTATTAATTAAATATCAACGGTTTAAAGCCATTTTCTATATGAGACTAACTGATCTGGATCTCGGATGCCGTTATCCTTCCGGGATGAATTTTTTGAGGGCGTGATCTATCATTTCTCTCAATTTAAAGAAGAAAATAATAATAATATATTCACATCGTGTAGACCCCGAAACGTGTTACTTTTGATATTGCCTAACAAGTCTTTTTCATATATTCATGAATTAAAGTAGGATTATACTACTTTAATTATTTAGTTACTAAATCGCTTAGTGCAATGTTGCCAGAATAATTCCAAATTTCTACCACGGAGTAGCAAGCATACAGAAGCATTCTAAACCTTGCCCGGTTTTGACTCGCGTGTGTGTGTGTGTGGGTGTGTGTGTGTGTGTGATTTTGATTTTCAACGTAGCTTGTAACAATTTTTCATTCATATCGCTACGATGTCTGCAGTGTGGCAGTTTATAGTGATGTCTAGCACTGAGGCATCATGCCGCAGACATGTGGCATGATGTCCCACCCTGTCACATTATCCTGACACCGGGCCGACCAGTCCTAACACTAACCTCTTAATGCTGAGCGCCAAGCGAGGCAGCTGTTATTACCAGTTTTGTAAATCTTTGGTATGACCAGCCGGGGATCGAACCCACGACCTCCCGCATCCGAGGCGGTCGCTGTAACCACTAGGCCATCGGAGCTGTCACAACAAAAATAAAGGAAAAACGCAGGTTAAAATGTATCTATTACTTTTATCTCCTTTAGACGAAGATTTCTGAATCAAAATGCACATATTTCAACACTTTCTATTATGTCATATGACTTTTTGCGAAGGTGAGGGAGTTACAAACTAAAATCTTTTTCTTGTAAATAGGTATTAGTAATTTACGTAGGGGAAATTTTATTTTAAAAAAAACAATAGTTTATGGCCATCTTCTAACATTCAATACTATGGACTGGTTGCTTTATTGGAATGCCTCAGAAACTGTATGCTGTATACCTTTGCAACAAGCTTTCCTCGGAAATAGGTTGTAACATCGATTGTTCGTTTGTTTCTCCTTTTACCGGAAAACGAAGTCCATTCTTCTCGTTAGTTACTAACATATAAGGTACTATGAACATTTTCTGACGGTAATAGTATGATAAACGTCATTGAATTTCTCATGCAGTTTCATAACAGACAGAAGCCCATACATGGTTGATCAGTGTGACATTCAAAATGGCTGTGCACATGAATCATTTTATAAAGGAAAAGATCAGTGATAAATGTTTTCTCTGTTGCATGGTTTTGGATCCTCAACATTATGAATTTAGTAGTTTTTATTTATAAAAATATTTTGTCCTGAAATGTTCTTCATCACTTAGCACAGGGTGCGTTCAGTATTAATATTCTTTGTGTTGGTAGAGTATTCGCCAAAGACGCATGTACGTATGATAAGACAGCCCTTGAGAATATTGATAATTTCGTAATTTAAAATTAAAGTCCGTAATTTTATAAAACTTGGCGTAATTTGGGCAGTATTACTGGCCCAAAATACATCAGTTTATCATTAATGTTACTGCTGAAGCAGACGTATATAATGTTCGATTGATTTTGATACCCAGATGTCGAAGAACATGAAGAATTGCACAGTCTTCTGTGAAATTTATAATGTGAAGAGAAAATAAGCTCAGCAAGACTCATGGAAACACAATCGGATTACAATCAGATCTCCACTGTTCTACGTAAAAATCAGACAGCGACCGATATGGGCCATGTTCTGATGACCCATATTTTAGCGAATAGAAATGATGGTATTAGAAATTTGAAAGCAACGAAATCGTTCGGCACACATTGGTGATATTCAGCCATAATGACCAACCTCCCAGACTCGAAGATATCAGATTTTATCTGACTGATGAATAAAATTAGCGATTATGGTAATAGCATATGTCACCATAACATGACCCATAAACACTCGCTGTCAGTTTTTCACATAGACCAGTGGAGATCTGATTTTAATCAGACTGCATTACAAAATGCACCAAAAACACTTCACCTACAACTGTTGACAGGTGAGACGAGAAGCACTGAGGGAATGGCAAAGTCATCCTTCTATTTGTCAGGTATGATATCACCGAGTTATTACGTGCAAAACAAAGCGACAATCGTGTATACCATTGTTCTAAAAGAAGTTCGAGCCCAGCAGGCTCTTACTACATGACAATCATTCTTCCTAAGCATCTATGTATACAACTACCTATGACCAATGGAAAGGCTATCAGCGTTTGCCCGTTTTTTTCAGTTGGTATCATGTTCCATGTGGGAAAGATTCACACAGCCTGGATTAAATATTAGAAATATATTGTAACCTTGAAGATATATTTCTCTGAATCTACAGCATGGAGATTATTTAGTTTTAAACTTTTCTATATTTAACTGGTTAATAAGTCTGCAAAAATACATTTATTTCAGTGCACTGGGAACTGTTCTCTCGTGTAAATGGATGATGCGTGCAGGGACTAGAACAAGGTCCACTGAAAACACCCTGAAGTACGTTAGAAAGCAGGAGAGGGCAAAATACGGCCCGTGGGCCGGAGCAGGTCTGTGATTTTGTTTTATCCGTTAATTTACATCAGGGGGCAGGGACCAGTTTTTATGTACAAATTTAATACCGCAATCGGCGACCTAGTATAAAAAATCATAAAAAATCAAATACGCAAGTGAGGTCAAAAAGGTCCATATTTTAAGATACCTATATTAAAACAAAGCATAAGAATAGTATTCACTTGACCATAGAAGTCAATGGCAGTTCATAACAGAAGAAGTTTATGCACCCCAACCCCTATTTTATACATGCATTTTTCACATCCAAAGGCCATTTTTGACAGCATGTGGTGCTCACAGTGCAAACGCAAGCTCTTTCCCTGGATGAAAATTTTGAAAAACATTGTCTACTAAATAGTTTGATGCAATTCAGAATAGTTGTCATCCAAGCCGTTTTTGAGATACTCTACTTGCCTTGAACCCACGTGTCTACTGCTGTGGGAGGCTAGCTCTTCTTCCTAGCCGACTATTGGAATTTAACTATCGACATACTGCAGAGCAACTATGGAAGGTGTACATGCCTGACATCAGTTTCAAGAACAACACAAGCCCGAAACACCTAGTTCACAAATATATCCATATCTATAAATAGTAAACAGTAATAGCTGGAAAAGTCACACCATAGCCTTAAGTTAAGAAATTTGCCAGGGGCCAATTTACGAAACTGGACCCTGCCACCTTAAGAATTTGACTGAAAATGGTTTGTCAAAAGTTGTGTACATATCACATATTTAGATATTATCTAGTACAATGGTATAAAGGAAAACATTTTGTGCACAAAAGTAAAAATGGTATTATGCTTTTAAAAAAGTTACCTCTTTGCGGCAAAAAGCACTGCATTATTTACATTGTGAATTATGACTAACTGCATTTCTTGAAAGATTTCAAATTGTTTGCAACCTACAATGCTTTTGGTCTTTGTTTACCACCATAGCATCAGTACAAAATCAAAATTCCTTTACCATGTTTCATGAATGTCAAGAAGAGATATGGAAGTTATAAATTTTAGGAGGGAATGACAGAAATGCTGTGTTAGTTGCCAGTGACAAAAGTGAAAAGTTTCTATAAACTCCTCTAGCAAACTTAAAGAAATCACACATTTAAGTAAATCATGTGCTTTAGAAGTACTTCTTTTAGACTGATATAAAAGAAGCAGTTCCTAACTGTTCATTATCATTCTGCAGATGCTAATAGCAGCATCAGTGCTGTCAGTGTGTGTTGGGGGGGGGGGTAATTGCAACACAAGTCTGGCTAGTCTGGAGAAGTCAAAGTTTAATCAATTAACATTAGACAATGCTGGAATATTGATATACTGATGTGTGTGACCCTAAAACTTACAAAGTGACATATCAAATAAATTCATAGATACATAGCCAATGAAATTGACCATATATATATACAAATTACTCAATACAATTTAACAGAGAAATTTCTTCTCAGAAACCAATTTACTTACAACTGACTTTAATGTTTTATGGAGTTAACAAAATCATAGTAAATAATAAGATAAGGTATAGAACAAATATTTAGAGTGGAAAATTCAGTTCAAGGTAAAAAGCATTTCACCGGCTTGGCTTTTGATAAGCACATACCATAAAGCAACTCCTGCAGAAGCTAAATCTGTCCGTCAAAGTCACTCTCTTGTGCACTTAGATCAGAATGAGTATCTGGATGAGATTGAAGCTATTGTTTCTTTCAGCATGACTAACCGATTAATCCTAATCTCTTACCATGCAAAGTGAGACCTGCAAAAAGAAAAGAACCAAGTGATATTGATGTACTTTTAACATTCAGTGAAAACATAAGACTTTCAGAGGAGAAACTGAATGTGCATTGTCAAATGCATGAAACTGCCATTTAATTTTAAGCTTTTCCCCTTTGTTAATTGAACCTAGAAATTTCAAGATATATGCATAACACTGAAACATTTCCTATTATCACCCAAGTGTGAGATATGAATCTCTTATGTCAACTTCAGAGTGGGGTCATGAAGGTAGAAACTAGTCGGTGTGCGAAAACTTTCAATCTTCTCACCAAAATATAGCAAGCAATATTAAATATGCATCATTATTTCTAAGACCGTTCCACTGGTGACATTAAATATTCACAACAGTATGTTTATGTATGATTCCTTTGAATTCTCTCTGCTCCTGTGGAGTAAAATTATATTTAAGAATACATGCTGACATGCTATACAATTGTTTATGTGTGTCTGTATTGAAATGTGAATATTATTCATAAAAAATAGGGGTGCAACCTTGACAGCTACAGAAAGTGCAAGACAATACATTATAGTTACCATTTTGTTCCCATATTTAGTAAGTTAAGTCCAAAATATGCTATTTTGTCATGATGTAAACAGTTCTCACATTGAGGTACAAAACACAGTTACCTCCCTCTCCAAAGAGCATTATATACAACACTAAGTGATATATTGGAAAAAGGAAGGAAATATAATGAAACTAATGCATAAAAATTATTTAAATATACACAAAGAAACAGAAAAGTATAATAGATGTGGCTGACTGCACCATTAAAAAAATATCAATTTTCCTTAAGGGAACAGGGACCAGTTTTATGTACAAATTTAATACCGCAATCAGCGACCTAGTATAAAAAATCATGAAAAATCAAATACACAAGTGAGGTCAAAAAGGTCCATATTTTTAGATACCTATATTAAAACAAAGCATAAGAATAGTATTCACTTGACCATAGAAGTCAATGGCAGTTCATAACAGAAGAAGTTTATGCACCCCAACCCCTATTTTATACATGCATTTTTCACATCCAAAGGCCATTTTTGACAGCATGTGGTGCTCACAGTGCAAAAGCAAGCTCTTTCCCTGGATGAAAATTTTGAAAAACATTGTCTACTAAATAGTTTGATGCAATTCAGAATAGTTGTCATCCAAGCCGTTTTTGAGATACTCTACTTGCCTTGAACCCACGTGTCTACTGCTGTGGGAGGCTAGCTCTTCTTCCTAGCCGATAATTGGTATTTAACTATCGACATACTGCAGAGCAACTATGGAAGGTGTACATGCCTGACATCAATTTCAAGAACAACACAAGCCCGAAACACCTAGTTCACAAATATATCTATATCTATAAATAGTAAACAGTAATAGCTGAAAAAGTCACACCATAGCCTTAAGTTAAGAAATTTGCCAGGGGCCAATTTACGAGACTGGACCCTGCCACCTCATATCGTATAGCTTTAAAAGTCACTAAACCGGCCCGTGCCTGGAGGAAGCTGCATATTCCTGTTATAAAGAGTTAACGAGCTCACACCAGTATCAGCCAACAAACGATAATTATACTCTTATATTACATGTATTACTTGAACTGCTTAAGGTTCTCATAATATTCTCACCTTTTCTTTTTAATAGAATTGTTTTCCCCGTTTTCTTTTTGTCTCCTTAAGTTTTATCATGCTGCTGTTTGTGGGCAATGAATATAGATTAATGAATCACAATATTCAAAGAGAACGCATATGTCCAGAATCGTCATATGCAACCATATAAAACTGCTGTGCCAGGTCCGTTCACTTGCAGAGTGATGTGTGCCAAGTCATATTCATTCCTTTCATTTAATTATCTTTTTGATACATAAAATACAAAACTACAAACTCGTGCCGCGTGCCTTTCTAAAGTGCCTGGCGTGCCACCGTTTTGAATGCGTGCTATATAATGCTGACACGTGATCTGGAGTTTCGATTAAAAGTTATACTGTTTAAAAATTGCACCATGCCATCTCGAGATACTGATTTCGGCTGCATATTGTTTAATATATGTCCGTAATACCTCATGCTAGCCAAGTCTTTGTACTTTATAACATATAAGTTCTATTTGTAATTTTATAACACTGAGAGCCGAGTCTTTATTCCGGTAGTTAGCTGTCTGTATATTGCTTTGTAATAACTATAAAAAAATGTCACCTAGATCATTTATTACAATTGTAATACATGTGGAGTATATTTTTTTCTTGTTATGCTGAGTGACAAATCGGAACATAAGCAATTGAAGTAGTCTAAAAATAAATACAGTTTTCCACAAAATTCATGCATGTTTCATCATTCTTACTTTATAAATAATTCTTCTTTATACAAAACATACGCATATTAGTAGTAAAGTGGGGCACATTAGGGACAATGGGACTTAGCATTAAAAAGACCCCTGGGTCAGATTAGGGACAATGGAAATTTAACATGGAGAGAAATCGTGGGTCACTTTAGGGACAATGGGAATTTAACATAGAGTTTGGGTCTGTCTAGGGACAAGGGAAATTAACATGGGGAATAGAGTTTGGGCTTTTGGGATTTTTTTTTTTTTTTTTTAAATTTTGTTAAATTTAAATTTAAATTTAAAAAAAGGGGTAGGCAATGGAAAGGCTATCTCTTTTCGAGAAATATGGCTGGCCCTGAAAAGGGCCTTTGGGTTTATGTTAATGTATTCATTAACATAAATGGTACCGCATTGGTCTTCTTCTTGTCCTTAGGCTACGTCTCACTGTTGGTCCGTAAATCAGCACTCTTTTCAGGCATCCTTGTCTTTCTACGTAGATCCTACGTATCCACAGGCTGGTGTTTGTCCTGTGGACAACGGTCCACTTGGATCGGACATACATGGGTATGTCCGTCCGGAACATCATGGAAGACACAAGCGTAGAAGATTGCACATCGGTGCACATCTTGAAGCGACGAGAACAAGTGAATCAATGCACTGAACTGCGCTTATTTATAGGTAGAGGCAGGATTGAAACGGATTGAGTTCATTCACCAATCCAAACACGCGTTACAAAATTCAGTCAGCCCGCATCCAATCCGAAGAGAGTAGTCTGTGACGTCAGTTGGTCTATATAGATTCGCTAGTGCTTGTGTGCAGTCAATCTATGCGACAGTGATTCAACATGACGGAAACTCAGAAAACGATCCATTGGGGTGCACCAGCAGGGGAGACTGCCCAAGGGAACCCGGACTTACTTTCAGAAGAGGTACATTGGGATTTTGTGGATTTTCTTACCTCGCAAGAATTTGTTCCGGAACCTTCGTTACCTTCTTCATTACCGCAAGTGGAGAATTTTAGACAGAGACAGAAAGAAGAATTGGAGAAATTTATGCAACGACAAAAGGAAGCGGAACAAGCTTTTCTCCTACAGCAACAGCAACAGCAACAAGAAGAGGTAAGAAAAAAACAGCAGCAACAACAGCAAGAAGAAGTAGCAGCAAAGAAACAAGAGGGTGAAAATCAAACGGCTACGGTACTGTTGGACATTTTAGCGGAGTTAAGAAGTCTGAAACTAATGTATCAGACTTCTTTATCACGACCGAAGAGAATACGACCTTCCCGAGCTAAACACGCCAACCCTGTGACTAAGCCTGTCGTACCACCCTTAGTGATTTCAACTCAATCATCAGAAGTAGGCCTTGGCCGTGGCAAAGGCATAAGGCAGTTAAAGTTGATTGGTTAAACTCACCCCTACACCAAAATAAAAAGGCCCTTTTCAGGGCCACCCACATTTCTGGAAAAGAAATACAATTTCAATTTGCCAATAACTCAAAAATAAACCCCACCCATTTTACCCTTATAGTACGTGTCTGTGTATGAGTGCGTGAGTGTAGCTTCTTATTTTAAAATCAAAACTCAAAGACACTTACCTTATATCATTCATGTATTCTTTTATCCATTTTTTACAATCCAATTCACAATTCACCACAGAACACTTTAATTAAAAGTTCATTGACTTCTTCTTTCTCCTTGTTTAGTCTCTCTGTTTTTTGAATTTCTTCACCGTTTTTTCCTCATTTTCTTCCCTTCTTCTTTTCTTCTCCTGTTTCTTTGCTTCTTTTAAATAGAATTGTCTTCTTTCTTCCTCTTCTTCCTCTGAAGAATCCCTCTCTTCTTTCGAAGAATCCCTCTCTTCTTCCGAAGAATCCCTCTCTTCTTCTGAAGAATCCTTCTTTTCTTCTGACTCCTCTTGTTTCTTTTTTGGGCAATCTGGAGACCAATGTCCTTTTTCTTTACAATAATAACAGGTATCTTGACTTTTGTCTTTTTTAGCCCCTGTTTTTTTTCTTTTTTGACGGTCTGGACACTCTGAAGACCAATGCCCTTTCTTCTGACAGATATAGCAAGTATCCTGACTCTTATCTCGAAAGGAACGAGAGTAGTCCGTCGGCTGGTCTGAAGAGAATTTTCTAATGACCCCTCGCAAAGCTCTGACGAAACGTTCCATCTGGGTAGTCTCTTCCATCGTTCTCCTCGGTTTGAGAGTGAAATGAATAGTGAAAGGACAAGACACACCCTTTTTATATACGCTGGTTTGCCATGACTATAAATTAGTCTATGGTGTTTGAACTTGAGTCATTTGACGTTTTGCACTCAAGATGAAACGATCATATTCATTCGAGAAGAAAGAAGAAGAAGAAAGTAAGAGGCAGAAACGTGATCTATCGCCTCGTACCAGGGACGAAATCTTGGCACAAATTCATGCCAGTGATTTTGAAGAGGACATGAGTGAACCAGAATCCGAACCCTCTAAACCAAGTTCACCACCCTTAGTCAACCCTGAAAAGTACTATTCCATTCGAGAGACGGAAAAACGCTCCTCTAGAAAATTTAGAACCACGGCTTACACCTACACGGTGAAGTTTAAAGATTTCAAGGCCGACGTACCCTTGGAGAAAGCAGAAGGGTTTATCACCGAGATGTGGGATTCTTTGCTCACCGCACTCAAGCGACAATGTCAACCCAAAGAAGACGATCGCTTGACACTATCCATAGATCACGACGGTTTGAAATCCCCTGTTTGGATCGAGTTTAGCAGACTCGCAGAACTAACCCCTTCCAAAGTCATGGACAAGATTCAACACGTACAACAATCTAATGACCAGTTTGACATCACCGATGGTAAAGCCACACTGAAAATGGCTCACGTCTCTCTTCCTCAAGGGACAGGACGCAAAAAGGTCCTACTGGTGAACGACCTTCGCAACACCAAAAAGAGTCTCGTCCGAATTAACAACCCTCAAGACCAGATGTGCTTAGCCCGTGCCATCGTGGTGGGACGAACCTATGCCAACAAGAACGACACGGTAGAATGGAAAAGAACCTGGGAGAACATTCGAAAATCGAACCGAACCAAACAACGAAACGAAGCAGAACTCCTGTTGCAACAAGCTGGCATGTCCAAAGACACACCCTGTGGCATTCCTGAGATGCAAAAATTGCAAGATGCCCTAGCTGCACGCTACACCTTGAAAGTGCACCTTCAAGAAATGCGCGGGTCTCTGTTGTTTCGAGGCCAGGATTTTAAGGACGGAAAATACATTCACCTTTATTATTACGATGACCATTTCGATACCATTACCAGTATCACCGGATTCCTGGGATACAGTTATTATTGTGAGAAATGTGATTATCGTTATAACAATCGAGAGCAACACAAGCATTGTGGATTGAAATGCCCAGGATGTTTGGCCCTTCCACCCTGTCTGAGCGAAAAACCAGTGCCTTGTTCGACTTGTCTGCGTACGTTTGTCAGCCCTGCCTGTTACCAGCAACATTTGAAAACACAAGGTTCACAGAAGAAATGTGCTTGGCAACTCCTGAGATTGTGCCCTACGTGTGGACAAGGCATACTTACCAACAATGCCAAGGCACACGTATGTCGAGGAAAGAAAAAATGTCACATTTGTCACCACATCGTGGACTTGGAACACGAATGCTACGTGCAAAAATACCAACCCCCACCAGAGAAAGAGGACGGTCACAAGAAGAAAGGCAATTTCATCTTTTTCGATTTCGAATGCATGCAAGAGACTGGCATTCACATCCCTAATTTCTGCGTGGCTCATCGAGCGTGCGAGAAGTGCATTCAAGAACCTATCTTCAGTCATTGCCCTCACTGCAGCAAGATTCCTGGAGGACGTGAAAAAATCTTTCGGGGACCAAACACGTTAGCCGATTTTGCCCAATGGGTCTTAGACCCCATCGACAAGACGTGGAGCCAAGAGGACATCGAACGTTACGGAGATTGTCATCGTCATGCCACGGTGATGGCTCACAATTTCTCCGGATACGATGGACAGTTTCTTTTGAGGTACTATGCGGAACAAGGCACCGAGCGTCCTAAAGTCACTTTGAACGGAGCCAAAATCATTTTCATGCAAGTGGGACAAGTACAGTTTAAAGATTCGATGAGTTACTTGGCCATGCCTTTGAGTCGAATGCCTAAAACGTTTGGAATGACAGAAATGGCTAAAGGGTACTTTCCACACTTTTTCAATACGGAAGCCAATCAACACGCCGTTCTACCCCATTTACCTGAGGCTCACTATTACGACCCCGACAACATGCGTACCGAACAACGAGAAGATTTCTACGCTTGGTACCAGGCTCATGCCTCTGACCCCTTCGACTTTCAGGAAGAAATGTTAAAGTACTGTCGTTCCGACGTGGACATTTTACGACGTTGCTGTGGAAAATTTCGAGAACTGTTCATGGAACACGGAGGGGTCGATCCTTTGAAAGAAGCTTGCACCATTGCCAAAGCGTGTTCCTTAGTGTACCGCCAACGATTCATGCCTGAAAACACCGTGGCTGTCATCAGTCCTCAAACGACCCACTATGTCAAGCGTCAATACTCGGTCAAAGCCCTACGTTGGTTACATTACTTGTGCGACAAGGAAGACAAATGGATTCAGCATGCCCGCAACGGAGGAGGTGAAAAGACCATCGGAACGCATTCGGTAGATGGCTGGGACTTAGAAAACCCCAAGATCGTGTACGAGTTTAACGGTTGCTTATTTCACGGATGTCCCGTCTGTTACCCTGACCGTGACACTAAAAATCAGTTTTTGCAACGAACCATGGAAGACTTGTACCAGGACACTTGTCAGCGACGCCTAAAGTTAGAACAGCAAGGATACCAAGTGGTGGAAATGTGAGAACACGAGTACGATCACCGTTTGAAAACCGATCCCGAATTTAAACGCCTCGTGGAAAGTTACCAGTTCATGGACCCGCTGAACCCGAGGGATAGTTTGTACGGAGGAAGGACCAATGCCACCTGTTTGCTGTACCAAGCCGACGAAGAGAAAGGAGAAGAAATCAAATACTTGGACGTGTGTTCGCTGTATCCCTACGTGTGCAAATATTGTCGCTTTCCTGTAGGGCACCCGCAATTGTTCACGGAACACATCGACCTGAAAAAACATTCGACAATACGAAGGCTTGATCAAGTGTAAAGTTTTGCCTCCCACGAACCTATACCATCCCGTCTTACCTCACCATTGTCAAGGCAAACTGATGTTTCCCTTGTGCCGTACTTGTGCCGAAACGTGCAACCAGGACCAACCTTGCCATCACAGCCAGGAAGAACGTGCCTTGACGGGAACCTGGGTCAGCGTGGAATTGTTCAAAGCTCTGGACATGGGATACCAACTGTTAGAAGTGTACGAAATTTGCCACTTTCCCAAGACACAACAGTACCACAAGGGTGACCCTACTCAGAAAGGCATTTTCGCCGACTACGTGGATGCCTTTTTGAAACTGAAACAAGAAGCCAGCGGCTATCCTTCCTGGTGTCACACTCCCGAAGACCAAATACAATTCAAAGAGAAATGCTACGCACAAGAAGGCATCTCTTTAGACCACATCGAAAAAAACGAAGGCAGGCGATCGTTTGCCAAAGTGATGTTAAATTGCTTGTGGGGTAAAATGGCACAACGACCGTGTTTACCCAAGACGGAATATTTGACAGAACCTTCCCGCTACTTCCAGATGATTCACGACAAAACCAAATACATGAAACACGTGGACGTCGTTCGAGAGGATTTCATCTTGGTCAATTACGAAGAAGATCTGGACTTTGTACAAGACGACCCTTTTGGAAATGTCATCATTGCGGCTTACGTGACAGCTCATGCTCGCTCAAAATTGTACGAAGCTTTAGAACTGTTAGAAGAACGCGTCCTGTACTTTGACACGGACAGTTGCATTTACATCCATCACCCGATTCAACAGCACCCTGACATCGAAGGAGACCGTTTAGGAGCCTGGACAGACGAGCATGCCGACGACAAGATTCTAAGTTTCGTCAGTGGTGGTCCCAAAAATTACGGCTACGAATACCGTGACAAACAAGGAGAAGTGCACACGACGTGCAAAGTGAAAGGACTGACTCTGAATCATCGTACCAGTCGAGTGGTCAACTTTGGGGTATTGAAAGAAGCCTTGCAATCGGGAGAGGATGGAAACTTTAAAGTGACCACCTATCAACCGAACAAGATTGTACGTTTACCCACTCACCACATCGTCAGTCGACCCTTGGAAAAAGTCTATCAATTTGTATACCAGAAGCGAGTGCGACTTCCCAATCACTTCACCTTACCGTACGGTCACGTCGGTATTGGTCTGTATATGAAAAGGAACCCTAGGCAAGATCGATAGTTCATTGTTCATTGAAGTAACTTACCATGTCGTTGACGAAGAAGAAACCAGATTGGTTAGGAGTCAAATGTTGGACATCACCGAGACCATGGTTTTGAGGCTTGGATACAAGAGGTGGCCCAGTATGCACGAGAGTTATTCAAGGAAAAAAGTTACTTTTCAACCTGTGTTAGTGACGGTGCCAGAAGAACCCGTCACCCAGGACAGGACTGTCGTGGACAGGCCTGAAAGACCCTTTCGGGAGGACACTTGTGTGACCTTACCCCTACTATAGAACTGGTTAGAACTTTACCCAAAACATGTTGTACAGACACTTGTTTTTATTCCACGTTCATGGTTATCATGTGCCTTTTATTCTTGTACTTAAGCCTTTGGCTTTTATGCATTTTTGTCTTTCGTATTCATGTTTGAAACATTCAATAAACGTGTTCTGAAAAAGTATATAAACTCTTGTCTTGTTTGTTTTTCGTGTCACAAGTGACATTTCTCACACCATGGCTACCTCTGCTGTCTCTGCTCCCTCTTCCTCTACTGTCAAAGTCATCGACGAACACTTAGATCGTGCCAGTTGGGAGGCTTTGTATCTTCGCCATCCCTTTAACATGCTCATTGCTGGACCTAGCGGTTCAGGCAAAATCGAATTCGTCAAACGTTTGATCGAACATAAACATCATTTGATCGATCGACCCCCTCAACGAATCGTGTGGTGTTACAAAGAGTGGTAATCGGCGTACAGCCTCTTGCGAGAAAGTCAAGGCGATTCCATCGTGTTTGTGGAAGGCATTCCTAAAGAAGACGACGGCATCGTCTCTGACTCCCGTCTAACCCATTTGGTCATTTTCGACGACATGTTAGGAGAAGACGAAGAAGAAATTAAACTGTGGTTCACGCGCAAAGGGCATCACCGTAATGCCAGAGTCGTTTACATCACCCAAAATTTGTTTCAACAAAGTAAAGCCCATCGCACCATCAGTCTCAATGCGCATTACGTGGTCTTGTTTAAAAGCCCTCGAGATAAATCGCAAGTGCAAGTTTTAGCCAAACAGTTAGGAACGCCTTGGCTGACTCAGGCGTACGACGATGCCACTCAAACTCCACACGCCTATTTACTCGTCCATTTGAAACCTACGACTCCCGAGGATTTGCGATTTCGTACCCACTTGTTTCACCACTGGTGCCAAGACGGAGGGCCTGTCCTGTACACGCCTCCGTCCTCGACTTCATTTCACTCCCCATAAAAAAATCTATAAAAACCTCAGACCCTTTTTCGTCTGTCTCACTCTCAGTGCGAACATGACGTCCCTTCAGTCGCATCTTCCCGTCAAATTGATTCGTGCCTTGTATGGCATCAGTCGAGAAAAAGATCCACAAACACGAGCTCGTGTCTTAGAAGCTAGTCTCAAAGAAGTCTTACGATGGTTCACGGTGACGGCACGTCAATTACTCCAAGGAATCATTCAGATTCCTCATCAAACCAAACGCTTTTTCTATCGAAACAAAGTCGCTTTGGTCCAACTGGCCGATCCCCGCATCGACACTCAAACCAAAAAACAAATCATTTTGAAACCTGGAGGGAGCGGTACTCTAGGAGGGGTCATCATTCGCTCACTCTTAAGATGGGATCCTAATGCCCCCAAAGTTATACCCAAGACAAAAGTCCAACGAAGCCCCAAGAAGAAAAAGACCAGGTCCCCAAGGAGAACTTCTCCAGTGGCAGGACCCTCCTCTGACCAGACACCACCACCCCGGAAAAAGAAAAGAAGCCCCTAGAAAAAGAAAAGTCCACAGAAAACTAGCCGCAAAAGAGGCACTTCGGCCAGGACGCAACCTTACACTCGCAAACCACGACCTGCCACGGCAGTGACTGCGTCTCCGGGAGCTTCACGTTTGTCCACTTCTCCGTTAATGACACCCAGAACTGAAGAGTACTTGGAGACGTTGATCACACCAAGAACTTCTCCGTTGATGACCCCCAAAAGAACTTCCCCAGTGGCAGGACTTTCCAATTTAGTGGCAGTGGCTGCTGCTCACAAAGTACCTTCTCCCAAAATCAAAGTTCAAGAAAGATCGGACATGTTACAAAGTTTACTGAATTTGTCCAAGCAAGAACTGGCTCGATTTAGTCCGTTGCGTACCCCTGCACGACGTGTCATGCCTGTCCTCAAACTAATACGACGTCAAGACAATCAGTGGCGACGCGTTCCAGTATAAAAAAGGCCTGTGACCAAGTCGGGTATCAGTGTTTTTTGGTGCTCCTGAAGACTCAAAGATGTCACCCTCCAGAAAACCCCAAGGAAAGAAAAGGAAAGGACTGCCACCACGTTTAGCCAAACATGGGGACATGTTATCTGTCCTGTCCAAAGCTTCTCCACCCCTACGAAAAAAACTCATTCAAACAGCCTCCAAAGAGGTCATCGATACCGTGTGCGAACGTTGTTTGAACGTTTTGAAAGGCACGATCCCTTTGTCCAAACACCAGAAACAATGCTTAGGCAAACATCGTCACGTTCTTCGCCAAATGGTTCAAAAGAAAATTCCCATTCGTCAAAAAAAGAAGATGTTAGTGCAACGTGGAGGTATTTTACCTCTCTTGTTAGGCCCCATACTGAAAGGAGTCTTGGGAACCATGTTGGGAGGACTGGTGGGAGCAAGATAAAAAGGCCTCGGAAGTTCCAAGATCTCAGAATCGACCCCTGACAACCCCATGGAAGGACGAAAACTAGCTTTAGTGCCTTACAAACGATGGATGGAATACCATCGGTGGCAAGAACAACACACCCCGCATTTACCTCCCAATCCCAATTTGAGCGAGATGTCCCAGTTACAACACGAATTGCAGTCCTTGATGGATCGCCAAGATTTGTCCGAAACAGAAAAATCGCAAAAGTACGGTCAACTCTTGCAACGACTGGAACTCTTTCACCAGAAAGCTTTAGACGAAACAGCTCTACCCACTCTGAAAGATTTTAAGACCTTGATGAAAAGTCCAGCACCAGTACCAGTACCAGTACCAGTACCACCAGTACCCGTGACCAAGACAGAAAAAGGAGAAGAAGAGGAAGGGTTTCAAACTCCATCAGAAAAAGTACGCAAGTTAACAACACCACCTACCTCCAGAATTGGATGGATTAAAAAGATGATGGCCACTCCTTCTTCCTCACAAGAGAAAAAGAAAGTGAAGACAGAAGTGAAGACAGAAGTGAAACAAGAACCGATATCACCCGCTCAGACATCCTTCTCCTCTTCGACACCTATTGCTGGCCGCACACGCAAAGCATTGCAATCCAAGAAAGTACCCCAAGAGAAAAAGAGTAGCATCCTCCAAGAGTGGGTGTCTTATTAACACACCAACCAACACAAAAAAATGGGAAAAGTCTTAGCCAGCATTTACTACGATCCCTCCCACCCTGCAGGTTACGCAGGAGTTCAAAAATTGTATCGTGCTGCCAAAACGCGACTGAAAAGTCTCCGTTTACCTCAAGTGCAACGATGGTTACAAGAACAAGCTACCTACACTTTACACAAACCCATTCGACGCAAGTTTGCCAGAAGTCGCACCCGAGTGGAAGGCATCGATCATCAATGGCAAGCCGATTTAGCCGATGTCTCTCATTTGGCCAGCTACAATCGTGGTTACAAATATTTGTTTTGTGTCATCGACGTCTTTTTCAAATTTGCTTGGGTCGTACCCTTGACTTCCAAATCGAGCAGCGAGTTAGTGCGAGCCCTGCAACGGGTGTTGAAACAAAGTGGTCGTCACCCTCTTCGATGGCAAACTTACAAAGGCACCGAATTTCTGAACCAAGCTTTCCAAAAAGAATTAAAGAAACGTGACATTCATTTTTTTACCACCGAGAATCCCGAAACCAAAGCCAGCATCGTGGGACGTTTTCAACGCACTTTGAAAGAACGCATGTGGAAATATTTTACGCATCACCACACTCTGAAGTACATCGACATCTTACCACACCTGGTGCAAGCGTACAACCAATCTTACCATCGAAGCATCGGACGTGCCCCGCAAGACGTGACTCCCGACAACGAAGTGCTGGTGTTTGAACGCCTGTTTGGTACGTCCCCGACGAGGGCTGTCCCCAAGAAAAGTGGAGTGTTGGCCGTAGGAGATTGGGTGCGCATTGGCAAAACCAAACGCACTTTCGACAAAGGTTACTTACCTAACTGGACGACCGAATTGTTTCGCGTCACTGGACGAGTGCATGGCCGTCATCCTGCCGTCTATAAATTGGAAGACATGAACGGAGAAGTGCTCAAAGGAACGTTTTATTTGCCCGAGTTACAACGTGTCACCAAAAAAGAAGACGACGTGTACGACATCGAAAGCATTCTCGAACGCAGAACCCGTAAAGTGGGCAAACGACTTGTCAAAGAAGTCAAAGTACGTTGGAAAGGATATCCACCCAGTTTTGATTCTTGGATCGACGCTTCGCAAGTCATCGACTATAAAAAGAAGTGACCATCATGCCATTTCACACAGCAGACGCAGCTACGTCGACCACTCCTCCTTCACCTAGTTCTTCTGTGCAAGATTTACAAAAACAACCCTTGTGGGTGTGGTGTGGAGAACGTGTGCCTAAAACGCAAATCGTCTTTTTCTGCCAAATCTTCGTGGTGTATTGTGTCATCGGGGCAGCCATCGCCAATTTGAGTTTGCAACAAGGAGACAAACAATTGTGGACCATTTTATTAAGCAGTTGCATCGGTTACCTGCTTCCTAATCCCTACCTGAAATTCACCTCGAACGGGAACCCCGGGAACCTTGTGTCCAGTGCCAGTGCCAGTCACCACTTCAATCACAACCAGAACCCCATTTTGGGCGGAGACACGCCTCTGACGTCCAGTAACCCCTCGGACAGCCACAGAACTCTGGAATTATGAGTCACCAAAACCAATTTTACTTAACCTTACCCAGTGACAGTTCCATGGAGGTGTTTCCCAAGAACACGTTGTGCTGTTACACGGCCAAATTACCTCAAGCCATCCAGTTAGATCACGAAGCCCATTGGGAAGTGGCTTTAGTAGAAATGATTCACCCGACCCAAGTCCTCAATGTCCTTCCCAATCAAAATTTTTTTGATGTGGAAGTTCATGACGAGCAAATGCAACAGTGGCTGGATAGCAGTGTCAAATATGACAAGAAAACCCGTACACAAAAGTACACCACCTATCACTTGTTCATTCCCCCAGGCTATTATTTTAGTGGTCAACATTTGGTCAGCACCATAACCTCCAGGTTTAATGTCGTGTTTCTGAAAGCTTTGGAGCATGTCAACAAAAATGTCACCATGGAGTACCACAAAGCAGCTCGTCGCTTCTTGATGAAATTTGAACGGAGTAAAATCCTGTCCATTTTATTTTGTCCTGAATTGTTTGACATGTTGGGCGGAGACATGGACATGAGAAAGACCATGATGAAGAAAAACGAATTACCTATCGTTTACGACAACGAGTCTTTTAGCAAGTTATTTCGTGCCCCGGTAGAACTGAACCAAGGACTGAATTTGATGTTCGTGTATTCCGATGTGGTGGAGTACAACGTGGTGGGACACACCTCCGTACCGTTACTGCGTGTCATTCCTTTCAAAGTGGATTCTGCCACGAACACTGACGAGGAAGGTGGAAACACTTACCACGTCCACCGCGAATTTGTCCATCCTCACTATTTGCCTGTCAGTAAGTCGTATTTGGACACGGTCAACATTGCTATAAAAGGAGATCTGGGACAAAATATTCCATTCACCAAAGGAAAAGTCACGGTGAAACTCCATTTTCGAAAACGGTTCTCTCACGACACTTAAGTCATGTATCCAGTGTACCGAGGGGTTGCTCGACAGCGAGGACACGGCTTAGGAGATATGTTAAAATCGGCCTTTTGTTCGGTGGCCCCGGTGTTGAAACCGATGGTGACACGCGGATTGCACGCCTTGAAAGATGCGGCACTGACGCAAGGCAAAGAATTTCTCCAAAATGTCATCATCGACAAACAAAACCCTAAAGAAGCCTTCATGAGGGCAGGCAAAAATGTCTTGCTGCAAACGGGCAAAGACATTTTAGGCCAACGAGAAACACCTATAAATGCCCTGCACGCTACCGAGTCAGGCATTCAGCAAGGACAAGGCAGAAAGAGACGACGAAGAAAACACCCTTTCACCAGACTTCAAGCGAGAAAGGCCAAGAAAAGAAGAACCGTTCGAGACTTAGACGTTTTCGATTATTGAGAAAAGAGACAAAAAAATGATGCACCGAGAATCTTGCGCTTATTCCAAGACGGAACTGGATCTGTTTGCCATGCCCCCCACAATGATGACGATGCAAGAATCCCAGTGGGTGGAATTTCACCCCGTCTCCTCACTGACCGATTCCGCTCCCATCGAGTTTGAAATCAAAGGACAGCCCGAAGATTACATCGATCTGAATAGCAGTTACTTGTACCTGAAAGTCAAAATTCTAGATAAGACTGGAGGTGCTATAGACGATGAAGCAGTAGCTCCCGTCAACAATTTCATGCATTCCTTGTTCAGTGTAGTGGACTTGTATTTGAATAACAAACTGGTCAGTAGCAGCATGGATACTTACCCTTATCGTGCCTACCTGGAAAATCTCTTGACGTACGGAATAGATGCCAAGAACACTCATCTCAATGCCTGTGTGGTATGGGAAGCTGACGAACCTACCAAGTTTGAAATATTGGAAACTGATGAAAAGAAAGACAACAATGATGGATTTGTAGAACGAAGAAAGAGAATCACGGGAGCCGACACAAGTTTAGAACTGATGGATCGTTTGCATTTGGACATGTGGTTGCAAGAAAAGTATTTGCTGAACGGGGTGGATGTCCGCCTGAGACTGAATCGTAGCAGTGCCGCTTTCCATTTGATGGCTGATAGTGACGGTTACAAAACCAAAATCCTAGAAGCCAGACTCTACGTACGCCGTGTGGAAGTGTTACCTAAAGTGGGAAACGACACCAGTCAGACGTTGAGCAGAACGACCGCCAAGTATCCCATACGACGCGTGGAAGTGAAAACCTTCACCATTCCCAAGGGACAGCGATCCATGATCGAAGATCATCTGTTCCAAGGACAGTTACCCAAACGTTTGATCGTTGGTATCGTCGAGAATACAGCCTTCAACGGAGCTGCCGAAAAAAATCCTTTCCACTTTCAACACTTTGGCGTGTCCAAAATCGAAGTCAGTCGCGATGGCAAGACCTTGTGTACCCGACCTTTCGAACCTGACTTTAAAAAGAAGAATTACTTGAGATCGTACTTGTCCTTGTACGAAGCCACCGGACAGTTAGGAACCAATACCAGTCACGGTATTACGTACGAGGATTATGCAGGAGGCTACGCTTTGTGGGCTTTCGATTTCACTCCAGACCAAGGCGGCGACGAGGGACATTTCCACCCTATAAAATCCGGCCAGATTCGTGTGGAAATTCAGTTTAAAGACCGAGACCCTGATGAAACGGTGAACGTCACCCTGTATGCAGAATTCGATAATACCATAGAAACAGTTTGAGAGAAGTCATCCTAGATTACTAGAAACCATGGAAGACTGTTATCCCTCTTTACCTAGTGGAGAAACTTTTAGTGTTGCATTGTTGTTAAAAAATGTTAGAGTTGTTGTTGTTTAGTGCTAAGTGATTTTTGAATAAAAAATGTTGTGTTTTGAAAAAAATGCCTTTGTCTTTTGTTTAGCTATAAGAATGTTGGATTGATGCTCTTTCATTTCTTACTATCCCTCTCATGACACTCACTAAACGTTGCGACTCAAAAACCGTGTGGGGGATGTTTTCCTTCACGTCCGCGCTTTGACTTTAAGAACCGGGTTGTTTCCAGTCTAACCATCCATTGTCGACTCATCCTCCTAAGAAGATGTGCTCCAAACTAGCTAAACTCAACGAAGCCTACGTGAATTTGCATAGGGTCAGACACAGTCTGATACCGAAGCCAGAACAAATAGAGAATGTGAGAATGTTAAAAATCACTGAAGACCTGATAGAAGAGCTCTTCAGAGAAGAAATGAACAGGGAAAAAGAAGAATGGACAGAGAAGTACAGACTTCAGAGACAGCAGCAACAACAACAACAAGAGCAGCAGCAGCAACCTGAAGCTGACAGAGGCTTTGTCGATTGTCGTATCGACACCAAAGAGTTCTTCTTCTCTTTCCGAAGAAGCAGACCTATTGACAGAAAGTCTATCCTCAGAGGACATCGCATTCTTAGAAACTAAAAAGACTGCCATAGCAAACAAAAAAAAACAGCCCTTTTCAGGGCTACCCAATACTCTAGAAAAGAAATAACAATCGATTTGCCAATGTGTGTAGGTAGAGTAGTGTGAAAATAAACACTAACTCTTTTTTATAAAAAATGTGAGGGTATGTGTTTGTGTGTTTGTGTTTGTAAGTGGTTAAGTAAGTTGGTATGGATAGTAGATTAAAATGATGTCTTTTTTTTTTTTTGGTGTTTGAGGTGTAAATTTGGGGTTAGATTGGATTGCTTTGCGTATGTGGATAGTCTATTGAAGTGATTTATAAAAAATTTTAAAATAGTGATGGGTAGCATAAAAAGTGAGTGAGTGTTTCTTTTAGGTCCGCGCGTTGTTGTTTTTTGGTCATGATGTAGGTACGATCAATTTTATGTTTTTAGGGGATGTTTTCCTTCACGTCCGCGCTTTCACTATAAATTGAAACTCGTTCGGCAGTCCAGCTACCCTTGTTGATTGATCAACACCAAAAATAAACACGAGACTGGAGAAACTGTTGGAACTTCATGTGCATCTGGAATATGCCAGGCGCATATTAAATGAACTGGCCGCGGAAGCCATTGTGGAGGAGGGAAGGATAAGAGAGGAGGAGGAAAGAAGAAACAAAGAAGAGGAGGAGAGAAGATATAAAGAAGAAGAGGAAAGAAGATACAAAGAGGAGGAGAGAAGATACAAAGAAGAGGAGGAGGAGGAAAAGGAGAGAAGAAGAAGAAATTTCAGAATCCCAGAGAGCGAAAATTGGGATTCTGAAGCGACATATCCTGCCTCTGCTGTCTCCCCCAAAAAGGTAAAAAGTAACTGGGGGACAAGATGTGTATGCGGCGCCAGGCCTGGAAGGTGCCACCATTAACCAGGTGTCCATGAAGTTCCAATAAAAAAAAACAGCCCTTTTCAGGGCTACCCAATACTCTAGAAAAGAAATAACGATCGATTTGCCAATGTGTGTAGGTAGAGTAGTGTGATTATAAACACTAACTCTTTTTTAAGATAGTGTGAGGGTATGTGTTTGTGTGTTGGTGCTTGTAAGAGCTAAGGTATGTTTGTGGGAATAGTAGATTATGGGTTTCTTTATTGTTTCTTAGCGTAGGTGAAGAGTATAGTTAGGGTTCTGTAAGCGCTCACTTACGATTGTGTGGATAGTAGATTATGGATTAGTTTATTGTTCTTAGCGTATGTGGAGAGTATAGTTTGGGTTTTGTAACCGCTCACGTACGATTGTGTGGATAGTAGATTATGGATTTGTTTATTGTTTCTTAGCGTATGTGTTTGTGTGTTTGTGTTTGTGTGTCTGTGTTTGTGTGTTTGTGTTTGTGTTTGTACCCGCTCACGTACGATTGTGTGAATAGTAGATTATGGATTTGTTTATTGTTCTTAGCGTATGTGAAGAGTATAGTTTGGGTTTTGTAAGCGCTCACGTAAGACTGTGTGGATAGTAGATTATGGATTTTGTTTATTGTTTCTTAGCGTATGTGGAGAGTATAGTTTGGGTTTTTATTATATGAAATGAGAAAGTATAGTTTGGGTTTTATTATATGAAATGAAAAAGTAGGGGGATGTTTTCCTTCACGTCCGCGCTTTTCGTATAAGAACCCACAGTATTCGTCGTTCAAACCATTCTGCAAAGAATAAAAAAAGAAGATGGCTTCTAACCAAATGGACAAAATGGAAAAATTGCAAAACGTCCTCGACAATTTAGGAATGATAGAGCAAATGTTGGTTAACCTAAACGAGGATCACTATTCTTATAGTCCCCATCGAGTGAAGATGGAGATAAACAATTTACGAAAAATGAAGGCAATCATCAGTGATCTGTTGAAAGAAATAAAGGAGGAGAAGGAGGATGAAGAGGAAAGGATAAGGATGAGAGCATGGAATGAAAAAATTGAAAAAGAAGAAGAAAATGAAAAGAGGAAGAAAGAAGAGGAGGAAGAGAAGAAGAAAGAAGAGCAGGAGAAAAAAAAAGAAAGAAAAGAAGAGAAAGAGTGTTGGAGATAAAATAAGAACTTGGTGGAGAAAAAGAAGAAACTAGAAGCAGAAGAAGAAGAAGAAAACCCAAAGGCCCTTTTCAGGGCCAGCCATATTTCTCGAAAAGAGATAGCCTTTTCATTGCCTACCCCTTTTTTACATTTAAATTTAAATTTAAAAAAATTTATAAAAAAAAAATCCCAAAAGCCCAAACTCTATTCCCCATGTTAATTTCCCTTGTCACTAGACAGACCCAAACTCTATGTTAAATTCCCATTGTCCCTAAAGTGACCCACGATTTCTCTCCATGTTAAATTTCCATTGTCCCTAATCTGACCCAGGGGTCTTTTTAATGCTAAGTCCCATTGTCCCTAATGTGCCCCACTTTACTACTCATATTCCATCAATATCACTTTGTTAGTAAATATAGTTTCTAAAAACTAGTGTAAACTCCACGTAACACTAAAAAGCACATTTTTTGAAGGACTGTAATTCTAGACAGGAATCCTTTACTACGGATTGATTTTAAATTCAGCCCACATACAGTATCTCATATCAAAAGATATTGTGAAAGTCTGTCATTCTACACAGGAATCCTATATTAGGGATTGATTTTATATTCAGTCCACATACAGTATCTCAGGTCCAGATGCATTGTGAAAGACTGTTATTCTAGATAGGAATCCTATATTAGGTGTCGATTTTATAGTCAGTCCACATACGGTCTATCAGATCAAACGAGATTATCTCAAATCAAAAGAGATTATGAAGGACTGGCATTCTAGACATGAATCCTGTATTCAGTTCACATTATCTCAGATCAAAAGAGATTATAAAGGACTGGCATTCTAGACAGGAATCCTGTATTTAGTTTACATTATCTCAGATCAAAAGAAATTATAAAAGACTGGCATTCTAGACAGGAATCCATGTATTCAGTTCAAGTTATCTCAGATCAAATTAGATTGTGAAGGACTGGCATTCTAGACAGGAATCCTGTATTCAGTTCAAGTTATCTCAGATCAAAAGAGATTATGAAGGACTGGCATTCTAGACAGGAATCCTGTATTCAGTTCAAGTGATCTCAAAAGAGATTATAAAGGACTGGCATTCTTGACAGGAATCCTGTATTCAGTTCACATTATCTCAGACCAAAAGAGATTATAAAGGACTGGCATTCTAGACAGGAATCCATGTATTTAATTCAAGTTATCTCAGATCAAAAGAGATTGTGAATGGTTGGCATTCTAGTATCTTCATTTTATTAACATCAAGAAATTCAGAATACCTCCAACACAGCTAATAACATGATCTCACAGACGTCGTGTAAAACAGAAGATGGGTATTGTAATGGGGGAAAATATTATTTTTTATATGCTCATTTTATTTCTCCGTTAACATGGCATTGTCAGAATCGTTCAGTATTTTACAATATTGCACACCTCATAGTGCACTCACACGCAGGACATATGCCCAATAGTGTATTAGGAACTACTTTGTAAACAAATCATGTACTCTCGTGTAGCAGACGTTTTATGGTTTGGTTGATTAAATTTGTTTCTGAATTAACTAAAGCAGATGTTTCGTGGACTGCCACATACCAGCTGCTTTGCTACATTCCGCGTTAACTCTTTTGATACAATCTTTCGGATTTTGGCGATAGATGCCAGATTTCATAAAATTGCTTGGTACCTACAAATAACGTGCAAGTTATAAAGGCAATAAACTGTCTCCTTCAGCTGCTAATAAGAATGGCAAAACACATACTTACAGTTTTACCTTCTGAATTTCCTCAAAATGTACTTTCTTAGTTCTGCAAATCCGAATTACATGAGCCATTTCATGAGTTCTAAAGCTTGATTACACATTTCGAAATTGTACTGTAACTTCAACTATATTCAAAGTGCAATTACATCCTTTCTTACTGCACTCAAAATGAAATAAACATTAAATTAAATACTTCATATTTTCCCCACATTATGATTTCAAATAGTCAATTACAGAACAAACACACGAGCAGATGTAAACACGCTTCTCCCGCGCTGCTTCAATCAGATGTATTTCATGTACAAATTGCACAGATGAATCCAGTCCATAATCACGAAATTACGTAGAATCGATAAAAATACCAAAATCTATTCGTTCCAGATCAAATGCAAACTTGTTGCAATGCGCATTCATACACAGTATGACTCCAAATTTCATTTTTAAGTAGATAAAAACGCCATTTTCTTTCGAAACTTATGCCTACCGCGCGACAAATTCAAATTTATCTGGGTGGAGTTATGTGCGCATTAATAATGTTGTTGTGTAATGGTTAATCTGCGGTTGTTTATTTAGTCTGGAGTACGGTATACATTCATTTACGTTGTTTCTTGTAGTGTTTTTTGTTTATATAATTAAGCCTTAGGTAGAATAAAAAAAATGAGCATATAATAAAAAGGTTACTGCATTTGTATGGGAAAATATGAACTCGTTTTGTCGGAAGGATATACTGCACTCCCAAGGTCGTGCAGTATTCCATCCAAAAAACTCGTTCATATTTTCCCATACAAATGCAGTAACCTATAAATACTATAGTGCAAGAGTCATGAGAATTATGAACCTAAATACAGTATTTGAAACATACGAACATTTCTCATTTTCTTACTTGGAATCCTCCCAGCGAGACTACATAACTTTAATATGCCCTGTTCTGCGCGTTGGAAAGACATATTGGTAATTAATCAGACACATTATTCGATTATTTTGCTTTAGCATTACCTCAAGGCACGTTAGAGTTCCTATATGTTTTAGATATAATTAATACTGGTTATTAATTTGATAATTTTGAGCTGCGCTTCAGTCTAGTTACAGAAGCCATGCTTGGGATGTAAAAGAAAAGCAGCCAACCTTACAGTCAAAAGAGATTTTTTTTGTACATAAACCTATTTAATAGTTTTGAACAGCTAGTGCAATTTTTAGTTTATTTCGATATAATATTTCAGGCTGATTTCATCAGAACGGGTATATGGTTCAATCTAAAGTTACGGAGCATTCCGTTTTCATCATATATTTTGCGCAGTGTCTTAGTGAGATAATGCTTCACGAGGAGAACCATTTATTTAGCATTCCTTCTAAGTTCCTTCTTTTTAACGTCAGTGATTTCAAGGGAGGTTTTATTTTGCGTATTATTTCTGTATCTTTCTATGGACATTTTCGACGTCGTTATTTCAATAAGAATTTGCAAAATTCATTTCCGAGTAATTTCATTAAACATTTCAAATTTTAAAACTTAAAAGGTCGCATTAGAATGAATTACTTATTGTCTTAATGGTTTTATTTCACTGAATAACTGGCAGGCATATCTAATAAGAATGCATTCTTAATCTTCCGTATCATCCCGAACAGAACAAGTTTTGTCTCTAAGGAAAATTTACGGATTCTTTACATTTAAATAATTCCTGGCTTCCTATTTCACCAAAAAATCGATTTTCATGTGCACCGTTTACAAACTTCATAAATACTTTATGTCCTTTGTAATGTCTCTATCTGTAAAAAACAATCCCAATGTTTCCAGATGCATCAAAAACGAGATAATGAAAATTCAGAATTTAAGGAACAATTTTAAGGATTTAGCACAATTGGAGACCGATAACTCGTTCTTGTAATTGATCGATGTCAGAGCATTAAAAACTTTGCAGAATTGAATACAAGAATAATGTATCAAAATAGAGGTCCGGCACAATAATAACACGACATTGATGATAAATTGTCTAATCGGGTAAATCTGCACTAACAAAACAGGGCTATGCAGTATCACGGACATTAATTTAAAATATTATTATTATTAATTCCTCATCATTTACAAAATTTCCCCGTTCACGGACCATAATGTGTTCTGTGCCATTACTTTGTCAACACTTCAAGAAAATGAAGATTAAACGTAACCGTGGCAAAATCATAAATCACAGTAAATTGCATAGATAATTGGTTTGGACAAGAAACGGCTCCATTCATTATTTTAAAATATAGGATAATGATTTTACAGAGAAAAATATATATATTCCTAAACCACCTTGATCTTCATTTTTATGCCAAATATTCCAACTCTAAACTTGTAAAAGTACAAACAAATAAATATACTGCGAACTTTAGAAAAGTGGACAACTTTCCTACATCTACATTTAGTGTAGTTATTCAGTTTTTCCATATAGCCTTCGGATTTCTCCCAAAGATACATGCATATTTAACGTTGTTGCTAACTGTTGAAAGTGATGACTTGTGTGCAATTATTATAGAAGCGAAAACGAGATTGATGTAATCGAGGCAGCATTGAGTATTGAAACTACAACTTGAGATAGGAAAAGTAATTTTTCTGACTACTTCTGTATCTAAATATGTTTTTCTACGATACAATTCCATGAAGAATTACCGGATTTAACATTTTTATGCGACAAAGAGATATCACCTCGTCTATTTTATATCCATGTTTAGTTAATAAAATGTGAATTGCTTACGCAATCTTTTGAGGAATCAGTTCGCATTAAATGTAACGATGACAATGTTTCAAAATTCAGAATTTAAAAAAGGCAGCAAATAAGATCTGCAGATACTTGACTTGAGGCAAGGAAGTATTGAATTACCTGGTGTTCAATATCCGCTGTGGAGTGCTTTATCAAATTTAATTTATTTATAGATCCTGTTCGCCTTAGATTGCATTATAAGATCTCCAAATGACTTGCAAACTTGGAAGAGAGGTTCTAATAACTAAATGAGCAAATGATAACCGAGATTCAGTATCTCAAAAAAGATGTAAGTTCAGTGAAGAAGGAAACGAAGACGATTAAAGAAATGATGTAAGGAGTAGAAAGAGAAATGGCGGTAGTGGCAAACTGGATGAATGAAATATATATATATATATTGGCACTCATAAAGTATCTTCTGATGCTTATATTTTGTGATACAGTCTCACGTTTGCAAATCATTCATTTTGAACTGGCTTTTAGTTAGTATTTATTTATTGAAAAAGTACTTGACAATCCGGTTCAGTTCTATTAATTATATTAACAAGCCAAGACCAAGAAAGCAAATTATGGTCCTAACACATTTTTGTTGACTAACGATAGCTTAGGTGACGTTGCCTTATAGAACGCCTCAGGCGATCCGCTCAGTGTCACTTTTGAATCACCGCATATTCAGTCAGATATATTGTCTTCCTCGTCTATTTAAATAATGATGTTAATGCCCTTTAGTGCAGATGCAAAGTTTTAAGTGAACATATTGCCTCCCTTAAGTTCCAGGTGACGCTCACGTGAAACAAGATAGGCGGTCATCGTTTATCTGAGTGTTTAATTTCATATCTCTCTAGCCGACAGCAACAATTCTAACTCGAACGCATTTGTCCGATTGCATAAATAACGAGAATAGAAAGGATGGCGCTGATCTAGAATTTTTTCAAGATGGGTCTATTTTGAATTGGTTGTTTTATATTATTAAGAATGACAAAAGGTATAATTGTGACTGGAATGAGGTGGTCCATTAAACTTCCCGAGCCCCCTCTAGATTTCCATCTATGTCACTATAACTGTTTTAGCTTTCATATGAGATAAATTCTCATGTGATCGGTCTGGATAAGACACAGGTTTGTTAAGTCTGATTAGATTTTTTATTATGATTATTGCTTGACATTTCATAATGGTCATAATGTTTGTTCCAAGACACAATCCCAATCATTCAAAATTATAATAAAAATCTTTCTCCTTCGCAGACGTTGAAACAATCACAGGCTTCTTTAACGGGTACATTAACGATTGCCGTATTCGTGTTCGAATCATATATATCAGAACCGACATAAACTGCTTTTCGGAAATAAAAAATAACTGTCTGCAACCAGACGTATTGAAATGAAATATACGATTATTCTCTTGGATGTTTTAGAACAACACTTTATCAGTTAAGGAGTTTACGAACTGTACTGGAAGTGGTTTTGTTGGCTTTTTTTCCAACTGTCAAAAAAATCTTTATAACAATTCAAACATGCCACTTCTTGATGGATCGGAATTCAATCGCCTAAGACGCCGACTGAAATAATACGACAGAGGGGTCACTGTGGATGCCGTGGAGAGCTGGTTATGCATCATTTAGTACAGCAAATTGATTGACGTGGTATCATAGTTTTCACTCCCTTCAACTCTAAAATGGGATTTGTTGTCAGCTAGCATATATGCGAATACTTTTGTAATACGAGGCTAAAATTATAATAATAGTTTATTTTTTACCCAGACCTATTTTGTGTGATAGAACATTTCCAGCATAACAGATTGTTGAAATTCGGGGTCAAAAATGTAAATTATTAATATTATTTCTCGCAACGTAAATATGACTTTCCAGAAAAAGCTGTCTTCAGCCACGTAGCATTTATTAAAAAATGAAAAGAAACACTCGATGCCTTCTAACTGACCACTTGCATTTTCAAAGATAATATCATCAAAAATGTCACCTGCTAAAAAAATCCATTAAATGAAATGTCGTCTCCTATATTATTGTCCTTACACAAGTAATATTTAGCCTGCAGCATAGAGCGTGATAAATAAATTAAAAATATGAAAACATACAAACGTGACGATGTGCATTGTCTCTGGACTAAATAAAAAGTCAAGTTTAAATACATTTATTGCATGAAAATTACAGTCATCTCCAAAAGGACCTTTTTAATATATATTCATTGCTTTTAAACATTCCCAGCAGAGTTGCTTATGTTCTTTATAGAAAATTAGATAAACAATGAAAATACTATTTGACACAAAATGCGATCTGAGATGTCAACAATTATTTCATATAAAATACGATTAGAAATGACAACAATATTTTATACAAAATGTGATCATAGATGACAAAAATCGTTTGATATGCAATGCGATCAGAGATGAAAACATTTATTTGATCATTGATGACAACACCTATTTAATATAAAATGCGATCTTAGATGATAACACTTATTTGGCATAAGATAAGATCAAAGATGACAATACCTACCTGGTACAAAATGAGATCAGGGATGACATGACCTAATTGATAAAAAGTACGATCAGAGCTGACAATATCCATTTCATTTAAAATGCGATCAGCAATCACAACACTTATTTCATACAAAATGCGATCAGCGTGAAAACACGTCTTTGATATAAAATGGAATAAGAAATTAATACCGATATATCAATTAATCACAAAATTTTTGGTCATACGTAATGTATCTACAATAAACACTTTGTTTAATAATAGCAATACTTTCTTGTCGAAGTATTATGGTACACAAATAAAGTAATGTTTATTTGATGTAGTTTCATTTTCTGTATAAAAAAATTAAAAACATTATTACATATTTAGGTAATGTAATTTTGTTTACTGGATTTTTGACAGTTTCCAGAAATTAGATTGACCTGGCTGTTTTGTCGTCAACACCTAAAAATAAACCTTTGTATATAAATGCTGACCTAGTTCCAGTCCTTGATTCAAAAGTAGTAACACTTCGAGTAAACACCTTCTTTTTATTCTTAACGTGTGCTTGATAACAGAGAAATCTAGACTGACTCGGACGACGTGACTTTGGTCGTAAATATGTTCTACGATGTTCTAGAAATTCAGGTTTTTCCGGAAGGTTGACCCTCATCCGGGCATCAGTTCTCATGTTTCGTTTCAATGTATATAGAGAATATAGTTAGCTGGGCGTTTAAACGCTTGATGTCAAGGTGTTCGTTTTGTTGTGACCAGTTTGGAGTTACATTTTAATTTTTATTCAAATCATTTGGACTCTAAAAAAATTAATTCGTTTTCCTGGAAATATTTGAGTGCTCATACAGACGTCTTGGACAAAGACATTTCTTTAAATTGTATTCGTAATTCAAACACCGGAATAGTATTGTCTGTCAAATAACAAAGAACTGTACACTAGAGAGCACTATACCAGCTATAGTATACGTCATCGTCATTTTGAACTTTTCGTCAGGACTCGAAATCAAATTTCATTAGAACATTTTCTTACTAGGACTAATAATTTCTAACACCTGGATTTGTAAGTTTCGTGTTTTCATTTTTACTTTGTTTTTCTAGTGATATAAATTTTAGTTAAATTTTGCAACGCTTGTTGTCTTAAATTTTTCTTTGTTACTTTTTATTTTTCCCTAGACACGTAACATAGCAAATTGAGCGCTCGTCCTTGGATATTTCAAGTTTGGCTAAATATTTCAGAAACTATTTTTTTAAATTTGAATTACTCTAGGATGTTGAAATCTTTTAAAGATCCAAAGTATTCTTTTACAATTTTGGAATCTTTAGTGAAATAAGTAAACGTTTCCAAAATGTCATCAAACGTGGAAATCTTTTTTTTTAAAATCATACCCATGAACAGTTAGATCTTTTCGAGAAAGATGAATTAATTTAACTGTCAGAAAATATGATCTCTCTGGGGCAAAGGCTTCCTTAACGAAGCAAGAAGTAAAAAATATTGTGGTTCAGTATTTGTTAGAAAAGAATGTGTTGGATAAAAGTGCTTTGGTTTCAATCAGTAAGTCTATATCAGACTGACACAAAAGGTAAGGAATTAGAATTAAAATACAAGATGGAATTAGAGTTAAGGATGCTGGAACTTCAGAAAGAAGAAAAAGAGAAAAATGACAAATGCATTGACAAGAAAAACAAATGCAGTTACAATCTGAGAAAGAGGAGAGGAAGACAGGAAGGATAAAAATAAAAAACAAATGGAATTACAAGCGGAAGAAACGAGAAAGAAAGACAAATGCAGTTACAAGAAAACAAATGCAGTTATAAGAAAAACAAATGCAATTAGATAAGGAAGAAAGAGAGAGAATCTCAATTTACAATAACAGAAATGAAGATGTGCAAGTGATAAACACATTACGACTTCAAACACAAATTTAAGTTTTGATGTTTCAAAGAATATTGTTAGGGCCCCCTTTCAAACAAACAGAGGTGACAGTTGGAAGAGTGTTTGCTTTACCCGTTGAGGGCAAACATTTATAGTACGCAACAGCCTAGCTGAAGGCAAAGGTGTGGTTAATCCAACTGTAACCGATCTGCAATCTATTCCTGCATCTGAAGAGCCATTAAATAGTATTGTGGTAGATTATGTCGTCCCCTTACCCAAGACTTAGATAACCAATACTTTTTGACCATTATGTGTGCGCCAACAAGGTTTCCAGAGGCATTTCCTTTGAGGAATATTAAAGTTAAAACAATAGTAAAAGCTTTAATAAAGATATTTTTACTCGATTTGGCCTTCCCAAATCTGTCCAATCTAATTAAGGCTCAAATATCTTGTCTGGGAGTTTCCTGCAAGGTATGTACAAATTAAGCATCAAACAATTAAAATATTCTGCCTATCACCCAGAAAGCCAAGAGGCATTATAAAGATTCCATCAGACTTTGACAAATATGATTGAATCATATTGTTTTGATACGGGTAAAACTTAGGATGAAGGCGTTCATTTACTATTGTTTGCTGTTAGGGAATCAAGGAAGCAATGAGTTTTGAAACTACAAGTTCAGATGGGAAGAGTGATTTTTCTGACGAACTCTGTATCTAAATATGTTCTTCTACAATAACAGTCCATGACGAATTACCGGATTAAAAAATTTTATGCGATAAAGAGATATTACTTCATCAAATTTATATCCATGTTTAGTTAATAAAATGTGAATTGCTAATGTAATCTTTTGAGGAATCAGTCCGCATTAAATGAAACGATGAAAATATTTCAAAATTCATAATTTAAAAGAAGCAACAAATAAGATCTGCAGATACTTGACTTAAGGCAAAGAAGGATTGAATTCCCTGGTGTTCAATATCCGCTGTGGAGTGCTTTATCAAATCTAATTCATTATAGATCCTATTCGCCTTAGATTGCATGATAGGATCTCCAAAGGACATGCAAACATGGAAGATATATTCTAAAATCTAAATGAGCAAATAATAACCAAAATTCATTATCTCAAGGAAGAAGTAAGTTCAGTAAAGAAGAAAACGAAGACAAATAAAGAAATGATGTAAGAGTAGATAGAGAGATGGCGGTAGTAGCAAATTGGATGAATGAAATAAAGAAAACCATTAAATTCCAATCACAGAGAGTATATATTGGAAAACCCAAATGTAACGCAGCTAAAAGATCAAATCGGGCAGAATAAGATAGGGCTACAAAAAAACTCTGATATTTAGGAAAAACGCGAGAGCAAATATGACTTTTTAATAATGATGTTAAGGAGATCACTAAGGAGAATGCATATGATAAGCATATGGATTCCTGAAGGCGTTACAGAGGCAACTAATGTTTAAAATGTGCTCTTCTAGGCTAGGATTGTTTACCATGAATGTTCTGACCATAATTATCATATGGTGTGCTGATTTATGGCATTAAAGATACAATAACAACAATAATTGCTCAGGGGGCATCTGTATTTCAATCCCCAGATGCATATGGAATTCTATACGCATTACAGAGATCTTTGTACTTTGAAATTTGAACTCCCTCAGGTTTTAAAATCATTAAAAATGCAAAGTTATTCGTTTACAATTCTGGAAACGTTGATGAAATCAGTAAGCTTTTCTAAAATGTCATCAAACGTGGAAATCTTTCTTTCAAATCCTATCCATGATTATTTAGATTTTTTTCAAGAAAGATGGATTAATTTAACTTGCCAGAAAATATGATCTTTATGAGGCTAGAGATTCCTTAACGAAGCAAGGAATACAAAATATTGTGGTCCAGTGTTCGTTTAAAAGAATGTGTTGGATAAAAGTACTTTAGTTTCGATCAGTAAGTCTGTATTAGACTCTGATGCAAAAGTGAAGGAATTAGAAGAAATAAAATACAAGCTGGAATTGGTGTTAAACACGAACTTCAGAAAGAAGACAAAGAGAACGAAAGACAAATACAGTTACAAGAAAAACAAATGCAGTTACAATTTGAGAAAGATGAGAGAGAGACAGCAGAGAGAGAGAAAAAAGAACAAATGGAATTACAAGCGGAAGAAAAGAGAAAGAAAGACAAATGCAGTTACAAGAAAAACAAATGCGATACATAAGGAAGAAAGAGAGAAGGAGAGGGAATATCAATTTAGAATAAAAAAAACTGACCTGGCATGTGAAAAGCACATTCCCACTTCAAATGCAAATTTCAGTTTTGATATTTCAACGAATATTAGGTTAGTGCCTCCTTTTAGAGAAAGAGAAATAGACAATTCTCTAACTTGTTTTTAAAAAGTTGCTAAAAATTTGAAATAACCAATGGAGCATCGGATTCAGTTATTACGATGTTTATTTATTGGTAAAGCTATAGATATTTACCATTCACAGTCAGTTCACCAAAGTGGTAACTATGATGTTTTTAGGGAATGCATCTTAATGTGTTATGAGTTAGTCCCTGAATTGTATCGGCGAAAATTCAGAAACTATAATAATGAAGCTGGACAAAATCAAGTCAAATTTGCATGAACAAGAGAGCAGTTATTTGATAATTGTTTCTTAGCTAAGATTGTTGAACAATATTATGAAAGTCTCATACAACGTGTAGTACTTGAGGGTTCAAGAATTGTGTTCATAGTGACATTAAGACTTATCTTGCTGAGCATACGATGCAAACCTTGGAAAATGCTGCTCGTGCGGTTGACGAGTATTCATTTACTCATAAAGTTTATTTTGTTAATAACAATTCTACTCAACAGTCTTCTGGCAGAATTGTTTTAACCTAATACAAGTCCTGCAAAATCTCAATCTGGCAAAACTTTTAAAATCAAACTATACATATGCTTGATCAAAGATCATTGTATTTTCCTACCTGTGCCTATTGCGAAAAGAAAGGACACGTTATATCTGGTTGCTACATATTGAAAAATAGGCATTAGAATCAAGACAAACCTATTCCAATGCTCTTATTTCTAAGGGGCCATTGTCAAGGTCATGTACTGAACGCAATACATTTGTTGTGTGTAATAAACCCCAGTCTGATTTTATTATGGTGAATTATGAACTATTCATATAGAAGGGTTAAATTTCACTCTTAGGTGATTCGGGAAAATCATATCACTATTAAACTTTTAAGAAACACGGTAGCTTATCAGAGTCTTTTTGTCAGGATATTTTTCCTTTTTTCTGAAAATTCATCTAATGAGAGTGTTCTTATTCAGTGAGTAGAGTGCGCCTTCGTCAATGTTCCTCTCTATAGTGTAAATTTGACATTAGACTTAGTTTTTGGTCCAGTGAGAGTCGGAATAGTATATGTTTTACCCGTTGAGGGCATACATTTATTACTACGCAACGGCCTAGCCAGAGACAAAGTTGTGGTAAATCCACCTGTAGCCGACAATCATTGTTTGGATCAGAAAGTCGATCCAATTGAAAAAGAATTCCTTGATTAATTTCCACCTTGTGCAGTTACCAGCGATATGGCAAAGAAAGCTATTGAGAACAATGCTGATAAGGAAAGTATTCCTTTAGCTGATACACTTATTGGTCAGGCTTTTGATGAGGTCGCTTACACTCCTTGATCGGATCAATCAAAAAGTATTGATCACAGTGATTCTGTTTTAACTACTCATTCTCCTTAGTCTAATCAGGGTGACAAATGACAATCACTTGTCGCTAAACAGGAAAACGATCCTGAGATCTCATGTTTGTTTCTAAGTGAAAATGAAGCCGCTGAAGTTCCTGTCTGTTCTTTAATTAAAAATGGAATTCTTATGAGAAAATAGAGACATTCCGAAGTACCTGCTGGTGATGAGTGGTTAGTGATCTATCAGCTTGTAGTTCCGAAACCTAACAGGCAGGAAACACTTAGCCTAGCCCAAGAAACTCATTTGGCTGGTCATTTAGGGAGCAATACAGACTTTATCTCAGGATCTTGACTAACCTTTATTGGCGAAAAATCAAATGTGATGTTTGTAAATACTGTAGATCTTGTCATACTTGTCGAATGGTAGGAAAACCCAATCAGAAGATACCTAAGACTCATCTGCAACCTATTCCTGCCTTTGAAGAGCCATTCAATTGAATTATGTTAGACTGTGTTGGTCCCTTACCCAAGACTACGTCAGGTAACCAATACTTGTTGCCCATTATGTGTGCGTCAACAAGGTTTCTAGAGGCAATTCTATTGAGTTATATTAAATATAAAACAATAGTAATAGATTTAATAAAGTTTTTTTTATGACTCAGTTTGGCCCTCCAAAATCTGTCAAATCTGATTAAGGCTCAAATTTCATGTCTGGAATTTCCCAGCACGTTATGTAGGAATTAGGTATTAAACAGCTCGAATCTACTGCCTATTACCCTGAGAGCTAAGGGGCATTAGAAAAATGTCATGAGACTTTGAAAAATATGATTCGATCATATTGTTTTATACGGGTAAAGATTGGAATGAAGGCATTCCTTTACTATTGTTTGCTGTTACAGAACTAGTTCAAGAACCTTTAGCATTCAGTCCCTTTGAACTGGTTTTTGGACACACAGTGCGTGGACCATTGAAGTTGTTGAAAGAGAAACTTCTTTCTAATGAAGATATTGAAATTATTCTTCTTGATTATGTTTCCATTTTTAAGTATAAGCTGTCAAATGGTTGTCAGGTTGTAAGAGCAAATCTGCATTCAATCACAAATGATGTAAAAATATGATACAAGCTCAAGGGAAAGGAGTTGTCAGCTTAGTGATAGAGTCGTGGCTCTCTTGCCCATACCACAAAATCCTCTTCAGGCCAAGTATTAATTATGGTCCCTACGCAGTTGACAGAAAGGTAAATAACTTAAATTACATCATAAATATTCCTTGGAGGCGAAACCAAAAACAAGTTTGCTACATAAACATGCCAAAGGAGTATATTGAAAGAAATAGCAAGGTTAAACATGTAATCTATTTAGTACCTTTCCCACTCAGTAAAGATTTAAGTGAAGGAATACAATCGGATTCTACTGATATTGGAGTGACAAATCTTCGTAATTCAGAAGTTATGAAAGTCCTGGACCACAAACGTTCACATTTTGCAAGAGCAAGTAAGAAATGTACTTACACCGTTATTAGTTGAATATGAGCACTTATGTCTAGATGTTTCTAGATGAGCAAGCAACATTTTCCATGCCGATGAAATTGTAAATTCCAAACTTGTGAAACAATACCCGTACAGGATGAACCATTTCAAACACGATTACTTAAAAAGAAAGAAATTCAATAGTTTTTAGAGTACAATTTCATAGAGCCCAGTAAAAGTGACTGGAGTTCATTATGCATACTTGTTCTAAAACCAGATAAAACTTTCCGTATGTGAATTGATAGGAAGGTGAATAGTGTGACAACAACAGACTCATTTCCATTACCAAGAACCGATGACTGTATTGATAAGATCGGAAATGCCAAGTATGTCACCAAATTTGACTTTCTGAAAGGATTTTGGCAAATGTCACTAACGGAAAAAGCGAAAGAACTTTCGGCATTCGTTACTCCATATGGACTTTGCCAATATAAAGTAATGCCGTTAGGGATGAAAGTGTCGCCAAGTACTTTTCAACGTTCTCATGAATACGACGATCACTTCTGTTATAGATACTTGTGATGCTTATATCGATAATGTCATCATCTACAGCGACACATGGAAAGAACATTTAGCAACAATTCGGAAATCCTTTGACAGACTCAAAAAATGCAAGTTGGACAATTAATTTATCAAAACGTGAGTTCTGTAATGCTAGGATATATCGTGGCACAAGGACAAGTTAAACAAATAGATGCAAAGGTACAGGCTATCTTTGAATTCCTTGTGCCTGTTAGTAAAAAGCAGCTGATGCAATTTTTAGATATGGCTAAGTACTATCGGAAATTTTGCTTTAATTTGTTTATAATTGCTGAAACCCTGAAAAATGTATTGAGTAAGAAAACCAAGTTCCTTTTGATTGAAAAATGTCAGGTGGCTTTTGAAAAGTTGAAAGCCATACTTAAAAATGCGCCAGTTCTTACAGCTCCAAATTTCAGCCAGGCAGCTCAACTGTCTGTTGATGCAAGTGATGTTGGGGTTAGAACAGTTTTGATTGAAGAAGATGAAAATGGAGTTGATCATCCAGTGTGCTATTTTTCTAGGAAATTAAATAAGTACAAAAGAAATTATTTAACAATGGAGAAGGAATGTTCGGCTTTGATATTGGCATTAGAACATTTTGAAGTTTACATTAGTTCAGCTCCTTCTTGTATTATTGTGTTTAGTGACCACAACCTCTTACTTTCATTGGCAAGATGAAAAATAAAAATCAAAGACTACTAAAGTGGAGTTTGTTGTTACAGGAATATGATACTGATATCAGGCTCATCATGGGGAAAGATAATTAAATAGCAGATGCAATTTACCCCGTATAGAAATGTATTATTTTATGCACATTGTGTATAACTCATAAGAATTCTTATTTTTTAACCTCATGTATAATTAATCTGTGGTAAAAAGAACGCTTTATCATATAAAACATTCTTTTATGGGGGAGTGTTATGTATGTTTGATTTAATTTATTTTTGATATAATTTAATTGTCCGTAAGTTTGACATTTTTTAATTACGTGTTAAATTTAAGTAATTTTGTTTACTAGGTTTTTGACTTTTTCCAGAAAATAGTTTGACCTAAATGTTTTGTCGTCAACACCTAAAAATATAACTTTATATCTAAATGGTGATTTATTTCCTGACCATGATTCAAAATTAGTACCAGCTCGAGTACACAACTTCTTTTTATTCTTAATGTGTGATTGATAATAGTGAAATCGAGGCTGACTGGGACTACGTGACTTTGGACTTAAATATTATACGATGTTCTAGAACTTCTGCTTTTATCGGAGAGTTTGCCTTCATCTTGGCATCAGTTTTTTGAGTATTCAGGTTTTATACCGATGTATATAGATAATTAAGACAATTAGGCGTTTAAACACTTGATGTCAAGGTGTTTGTTTTGTTGTGACCAATTTGGAGTTACATTTTAATTTTTATTCAAATAATTTTAATTCTAAAAGATTAATTCGTTTTCCTGGAAATATTTGAGTGCTCTTCGAGAATTTTCGGACAAAGACATTTCTTTAAATTTTATTCGGAATTCAAACATCGGAATATCATTGTCTGTGGAATAACAAACAACTGTAGGCATGAGAGCAATATACTGGCAATAGTATACGTCATCGCCTTCTATTTTGGATTTTTGGTTGGGGCTCGAACTCAAATTTCATTAGAACATTTTATTACTAGGAGTAATAATTTATAACTCTTTGATTAATCTTGGATTATTTTTGAATTCCAACTGATTTTAAACATTCATCTGTGAGGCGGAATAATTTTGACTGTGAGCAGTGGCAAAGGGTGTAAACTATAGAACTGGATGACATTAGGTAGCAGCAGTAGCTTACTAGACATGAGAGGTCATTAAATAATCAATTAGGTAAATACGCACACCCAATAATTACGTGAAATATTGCATTATTGAAAATAGGCATGGATCTGTTCAATTTTATACTTTTTCATAATCTATTATTTATATTCTCATTTAGAAAATAAACTTATTTTGCTAATCGCACTTTGTTGGACTGATACTACAACACACGATTATCTCGTTCAACCATTCGCTGCGCACTCCTTTGATGTCGTCGTACTCTTATGCTAAGCTAAGTGTTACTGTTGGTGAGACGCAGATTTAACCGAAACAACGGCGTCACACTTTTGGTACACGTAAGAACACAGATAAATATTAACCCAATCTTTGAAACAAATGCGGATATTGTGTGCTTTATACCCATTATGTATGGCGCCGTTTTTAAGTTGGCACGGGACAATTTCGTAAATTTCTTAACTTAAGGTTATGGTGTGACGTTTTCAGCTATTATTGTTTAGCAATTAAAGATATGGATACATTTGTAAACTAGGTGTTTCGGGCTTGTGTTGTTCTTGCAATTGATGTCAGGCATATGCACCTTCCATAGTTACGCTGCAGTATGTAGATAGTGAAATACCAATATTTGGCTAGGAAGAAGAGCCAGACTCCCCTAGCAGTAAACGACTGGGTTCGAGGCAATTATAATATCTCAACAACGGCTTGGATGACAACTATTTCCAACTGCATCAGCCTGTTTAATGCACGCTGTTTTGCAGAATTATCATCTAGAAAGAGGGCTTGTGTTTGCATCGTGAGCATCGCATGGCATCAAAAATGACCTTCGAACGTGAAAAATTCAGGAATAAATTTAGGTTGGGGTGCATAAAAAATCATATGCTATGAACTGCCATTGACTTATCTGGTCAAGTGAATAATATTCTTATACTTTGTTTTAATATAGCTATCCAAATACATAGACCCTTTTGACATCACTCGTGTGTTTTTTTTATACTAGGCCATTAATGCGCCATTAAATGTGCATAAAAACTGTCCCACCCACCCCCAAGCTACAGAGAAATCACTGCAGTTTGTATGTAGTCGTGTGTGAGTCCAAAATAGACAATACGGACATTACGTCACTGTTGTGAGAATTATTAGAATCCATATGAAGCCTCGGTGTAGAATTGGAAACGTCTACCTTCGGGTCAGAAATATATGTCAGATACGACGCTTACATTCTGATCCAAAGAGTGGATTCGTCTTAACCGAACACCGAGGAATGATGAAATATTATTTTTCTCACATACGCTATAAACAAAATGGCCACTGGTCCGTACAGATGAAACATAAAAAGGAAAACAAATACATTAGATAGGTTTTCAAGTTTAAAAAGAAATATTATTGGTTTCTGTAAACTCATAAAATCAGATAATTACATAAATTAAGGTGATGGACTATTAGCAGATAATTGTGATCTCACGTGCATTGTGTCGTCATGAAGATAAGTCCAAATGACCATGCGCTTCTCTACGGGCTGTTTAGATGTAATGTGACGTAAGACCTCGGTCAAGTGATGAAAGAGTAATAGAATTATTATTATGAACTGGTGTATGATAGCAACATTCAGCAATGTTTTGTGTCTGGCGCATACTTCTAGTCCCGATGATGGAATTTTCGTATCTAACACGGATGCATACGAAGTATTATTGTTCTCACATTCCTGAACGAAAAATGATGGTCGATGTTAAAATGACGTATTATGAATAGCTATGTAATTGTCGAACTGAAAACATTAATTTAATATTTCCTCTCCTTAAGATAGTCCTTAACATGTTCTGTTTAAGTTGACACGGAATAATTCGGTGTAAATTTCAGATGACGCTTATAATTCGGTGTAAATTACAGATGACGCTTAAACACGTGTCAGAGTTCAAGGAACGATGTTTGATACCGCTAATGTAAAAACAGTAAACAACGTACGAATTGTGCACTGCACATGTTAATAAATAAAGAAGAAAGTCCACTCTTATCCACAAGAGTAAATGAAACAGACAAAATAAAACCTGCGGTCCTTGAATCAAGTTATGATAACGAATTGATATTCCATTCTAAATAAATGTTAATATGAAGTTTTTTTAAAAATAATTTAAAAGAACGACTCCTTCGACACCAAATTGGACCACAAAATCTGAAGCCGCAGCTAGGTGGATCAGTGCTAAATGTTGTATGTGGACCATAAGCTTCAGCAACTGCTCGTGTTATTACTTAAAATTGTTGCAGTTAAGTTTTTCTTGGTTATTATGAAATAATTATCAGCTGATGAGAGACAACAGTACGTGATGAAAGATAAATATTCTCCACGGTTGTTCTATAACATTCTAAAGATAAAAGAATGTGAGAAAAATGCATATTTTTCCTCAACATTAATAAATGAAAACGAAACGGATTTATTTGGGGTGTGGGGTAAGAAGTAAACGATTTATTGATTAATCATATATTTTCTTCACTGCATCAGTGTTTATTTTCCAGTCTCTGTTGAATGGACACAATTGATTTTTGCTGTTCTTTATATCAGGCGACGCTCGATAACGCAATCGAAGTCATGTCGCATCAAATAAATGTCTCCTCCGCAAGCAAAGAATGGTTACTAGTTGAAACCTAATTAAGTTTATTTAGTATTATTTTCATTTGAGGAGCACTTATCTATTGATATGAAGCCAATGTGGTGGTAATAAAATCTTGTTATTGCACGTGTTTTCGACATTACTGACCACGCACAATTTGAGTAGCCAGAGATACTGTGGGTCATATCTCTGGAACGGTATCGAGATGCGGTACAGAGTCTCAATTACGTTTGTTTCCGTTCCTGCGAATCGCATTTGCTTTCAGATTAGCCTAACCAGAGCCATTAAACATTCCGGGCAACTTGATAAGTTTGCAAATAAACGAGTATGGCGAAAGTAATAAATTTGACAGTCATACCCCCCGGAAAATTTATGAGCTACATAAAAACAATTAGGATATTTGACATTGGATTTATTCTACTTTCCTGATATTGTTAGAAAGCATGTTCATCTGCATACAGATCGAGTCTTTATCCATTTCAATATTAACTTCCTGTGAGCATTAAAAATGTTACTTTTTGCGTCTTTTTTCACCTATGTTTATCACAGTTTTGCTGGATATTGATAATCTATCAATCATAAAACGTAAAAGAACTGAAAATCAGTAAATTGACGTTTTAAAGCAATAATTATATTTGTTTAAAATTTTCGCAAATGCCATGCTATGAGTGTTACCTGCTGTGGAAAACCATGTTTACATACCGTAACATTTTATCTTTTTCTATACTGCCTTTGAAACTGTCCAAGTGAAGGCAATGGCAAAAGAATCCAGAATTCGGTTCAGATTTCACAAAGTCTGTGTTACTAAAGGAACAAAAGACGGGAAAACATGACAGAGGTTATTGAAGAAAAAAAATGAAGATTTTGTTTGTTTCCAGTCTATTCTCTTGAACTCCAAATATGCTGCAGGTTTCTATCATAATTCAATCAAAGCAATTGATCCTCCAGACATTCATCGCCAGTTTTGTCATCATTAGCGGTACAACTAAGTGACAGAAAAGAACGAGAACCAGCAAGTACTGTAAAATTGAACAAACAATTTATTTTCCTAGAATTCAAAAGTAAAAAAATTTAAACAAAAATTAATAAGAAAAAGTACAGAGAGACACGTACAGACAGATAGACAGAGTGAGTGAGAGTCAGATTAGTAGGTGGAAAGGTAAGCCAGTGAATTTCACACACATATTCAGAAAGAAAACGCATATATTTATTACCTTATTTTATGTATCTGAGCTCATTTCATCCTGAAAATTACCTTTTTATGATAATTCTATAAAGCTTAACCAACAGGTGTCCTTTTTCGATCATATAATTTGAAAAGACAACCATGGACTAGAAAATCAGTTCTTATTACTTATAGCATCATGATCCGTGTTTTAAATATGGCAGATAATTTGTTTTATCATCGTTTTGATTTTGGTTTCTTTGGAGAATGTACTCTGTTTGTTCTGACTGAATCACAAGACCATAAGATTATTGTCTTCCTCCTGTAGCCAATTTATATTATTGTTGAGAAAAGCCTTTCAAGTCCTGTTGTTTCGTGGTAGGATATTAGCGTACTTGATATGACAGAATTGTATGCTTTCACTGACGGCGCTGTTTATTTGAGCATGTGTATTTTTATCTGATTCTAAGGCCTTAAGGCCTTTGGTAAAATTGTCGTGAAATTATTCTCGTATTATTACAAACAGTCACCAGTATTGCTCATTCAGTCAAACAGAGTCATACCGCTCAACGAATAAATGCTGGGTCAGAAACGTTAGCAAATCCTTATCAATTTTGATTTAATGACATGTTCTAGAAACAGAGCGGAAATAATAAAACTGGCACACATTTATCAGTATTGTCATGGTAATATGGGACTTCTCTCAATCAACTGATGACTTATTTGTTAACTTTTATTTGTTAATGAGCACAGCTGCCTGCGATAAACATATAGCCAGATCTGCCATCAAATAATAATGTGTCTTAAGCGATTAATGTGATTCTGTTTTTCGGAATCACAATCCAATACTCAGAATTTATTGAACTCGCAAATTCTGTTGTAATACGTATTCAGAAATATTTATATTGTCAAAGGTGTGCGATTCAGACTAGTTGATATTGTTATGTATATCTATCAATTTTGTAGCTTTTATTCATGGCTGTAAATTGTAGTGATTATCTTCAGTAGAAATTTCGCACATGCATAAATTCTATGTTAAGATATTAAGAGCGTAACATTGCATAGGAACTATAAATAGATGCTTACTGCGTGTTGACAGTTACTAATAATAAAATCAGAAGTAAATATGTTTATGTTTCCCATTGGACAAGTCGGTCCGGAGGTACCTTAGAAGAATCAAGTTAATTCCCAATCGATGTTTTAAATTATGTGAGTTCTTTTACTATGTTGGAAGTTTGAGATTTGTAACATTTGAGTAGTTATATAATGCTTATTTTAGACTTTTCGCCTGTATATAAATAGCTTGGTCAGAGCAGTTTTCTCATTCGTTTTGTGATTTTGTTGTAACATCAGGCCTGCAGATGTATTGTATGTTGTATTTGAGAGGAAATAGAAAGTTCTCATTGAACTATAATATTATTTTAGAACTATTTTTAATTATTGAAGCGAGTTCTGGACGATGCCATTTTGACACGTCAGGAATGGTGGTTGACCTGGTCATTCGTGGATCCGACATTTATACGGAACTTTTCATTCTGTTGGACTTTAATCAAACATTTTCAGGATCATTTTGTATTCAGTTTATAATTCTAAAAGTTTCTCTTATATTTTCATTATATAATATAGATAATTAAATTATTTGTTAAGTCTACAAAACTTGGTTTTGCTTCTTTCTGTTACTGTTTGTGACCTGAGAGTCGTAACAATTAAAAAAGCAAAGTAATTCTGAAGGAAAGTGTTTCATATGTTTCAAAAATATTTTGAAGCAGCTGCTTCAATAACATATACAAGATGAAATATAATTTTTGTAAAAATATGGTATAACCACTGGTAAATCAATGCCATGGATGCAGAGGAAAATATTAAGAAAACAACTGAGCGAGCAACAAAACGAATAATGTCTTTGGGGTTTGAACATGCCGTCTCCAAGCTTATCTAGGGTCCAAAAAATTCCTCCTTGAAAATATTTGCAATATAATTGTTTTTATTTCATTCGTGCGTAATGCAAAAGAAAAACCCTCGTCACATCTTAGTGAGATGACTCATTTATTTTCTAGCATACATCAAAAAATATTTTGAAACAAACTCGAGAGTCATGTCAAGTTGGACTTAGGATTTTGATTAGTTTAATTTGACGACGCTAACATACGTGTTCCTGATCAACGAAGACAGCACTTTATAGTTGGAAAAAAATGTCACTCCAAGCATGTAAAATCTAATTATTCAACATACGTTGACGGACACAAAACAAATGGACAGCTCATGATCAATTTCTCCATTCCTCCCTCCAACCCACCATTTAACATTCATTGAAGGAAGGCCAAAAAAGTGGTGTCTAATAACCTATCGAAAGAAATAATTCTTCCATACGTAAATGCATCCATCAATACATACATACATACATACATACATACATACATACATACATACATACATACATACATACTTGAATGCATGCATCCATTCATCCATCCGTACGTAAGTACGTACGTACGTAAGTAAATATATGCATACATACAATCATCTTGCAAAAATCTTGATGTTTGCAAGAAGGATATGAAGACAGCAAACATCAATGTCAACGACTGGGAGAGCTGTGCAAACAACCGTTCCAGCTGGCGTCTAGCTGTCAGGCAGGGAGTTCAAAACGCAGAGGAAAAGAGAAGAATAAAACAAGCTAAAAAGAAGGATAAGCAAAAGCGTACTTTGGAGCTACGCCATCGTCTCCCGTAGACGGACGGATGCCAAGAAAGACATACAATCATACATGCATACATACATACATACATACATACATACATACATACATACATACATACATACATACATACATACATGCATACAGTCATTCACGTGATAAAATGTATTAACTCTTAAGATTATAAATCTGAAAGACAGATTGTTGTGCACACAGATTTTCTATTCATATTCCTTAGTTTCCTTGTCTGTTCAATATTTTTCCAAATTTTAGCCAGGTTAGCATGCATAGCCTCCCCCTCCTTTTTTCAAGCAGTCTTTCACGTGATTTAGAGGCATCTGGTCCAAGCGATAGACGTATTCGTTATTAATCTCTCGGAGTCAAGCGAGAGGCTGGTTGAATGAGACTAGTACTTTGGGACGACCATACTATATAGACGAACTATTCGGACACCTAGAGCGTCAGGCTAAATGGTTGCCAAATTATACGGAAGTGATTTATGTTATCTCTGTGGTGGGGCGGAGGCTTCGAAAACCCTTGGTTCGTGCCTAGTAGTACCCACTATGCATTGATTGTATTGTATAGTTAAATCTTGTTCATATGACTCTACCTAGGCTAAATCTATTGATGCTGCTTCCAAGGCAAGCATTTGTTAAAGTTGAATGTAATAATTCGCAGTTAGGTGTGTCGGTGAAACAACATCCGAATAAACTAATCTGCACTATTTGGTCATTATTTGAAACTTGTTTGGCTTCTTTCATGCTGGATATCTAAATTCTATGAAGTTTATTAGTAAATACTTTAATTTCTGACTGAACGTAGAATAGCTTAATTTATTTTGTCAACCGTTGAATTACTAGATCCATGCCATCTTTTCTGCGTACCATTTTAGAGAGCATAATTCTATATGCCCATGATTGATTGCAAGAAGCGATTTGTGCTTACTACACGTATATTGCATTTGTCTATGATGTGGGCATCCTCGTTTTCCAAACATATTACCTAGTCTAGTTTTAACCAAACATGCAATATAGTCCAGCAAGTCAGAAAATATACATAGCTCTCGAACATCACTGAAATAACATAAGAATCCAATAAGGTAATCCAAATAATCCACATATCCAAACAAGCATGCGTTTCAAACAAAGTTACTATGGTTGGAGGGGCTATGCATAATCGTACAAGCTAAACATGGTTTCAAAAATATATTAACATACTTCCTAATAAAGAATAATACAAACATTCAGTCAAATAGCGTGAAACTCTTATCCGGTCATCTAGGCATGGGTCAGACGTACGCCTATCATATTTAATTTGTTAAGGAAACTGGAATTTTTGTTCACATAAGTATGCTAACAATGTTTTAACTAATAATGTTCCAACTCAAAATAGTATCAAAAATAATACATAATAAAGCCAAACATTATTTAAACAGCGTAAACGCATATAAAAAGTTTTCTACATATGGAGAGAATAGAGCCTAACAAGAAAAAAAAATAGTTTTGCTTCAGCAGTGCATACATATTTCTGGAACACGTCGACTCAAGAGCAAGACAAAAGAAAGAAAATTAAAATTATAAAGCAAGGTCAAAATTTATATATATATATTCTTATGTATATTTTATTTAATTGGTTGTTTGTTAGTTTTTTTTAAAAATAATTTCATTATATGCTATTGTAAAGTAACATTGTATGTTGGACTTGACCTTGTCCAAAATTGAGTTCGTTGCTGCTTGACCTGATTGACATTTCAATTTATTCATTGTTAACAGCTAATACATACCTAAATTATTCTCTCTGTGTATGGGTTTAAATATCAGGATCACTACTAATAGAAGAGGTGAATCTGTTTATTTGAGTCAAAGTTTGGAGCTTCCTAAGTGAAATGTACATAATCCATGTTGTTATTTTGTAAACATCAGGATCATTCTAGAAGGTTATTTTCCATTAGGTAATTGTTTTAATAGAAAATGTTAATTGTGACCTGGGGTCAAGTAGAGAACTATAGAATCTCGTAATTGTGAGGACTTGGTCATTTCATGCTTTAAGATCTAGCACTTTCAAGTTGTATTATGTTGTGACCAGTTGGGTTGAATTTTATTTTCTTCAACTTATTAAAGTGATTATTTTCTCTGGAAATACAAACGTGCTCTGATAAAATTAATGGATAAATAATATGACTGGAATTTATACTAAATTCAATCCTGTAATTAGATTTCTGTGATTCAAAAACAAGACTGTTGATACATCAAAACTTTAATAGCTACCACGTCATCGACTTCAGTTTTTAGATTTCTTCCGGACTTTTACTGAATTTTATTCAGGACTAAATTCTTAGGACATGTGTCTGTCATTCTTGGATTACTTTGGGAGTTAATTAGCAATACCGTAAGTTTATTTTCTCATTTCTCAGTTTATATTCTATATCATCAAGTAATATGATTTCAGGTGCATATATTAATAGTTTCTTGCATGATGTATTTATAATTTGAGAGGAAGTATTTATTTCAGTTATTCATTTGAAATACAAAACGCTCATTGACCTTTTGAATTAATACACTTCGTTGGTATTATTGAAAACCCATTCAATATATATATATATATATATATATATATATATATATATATATATATATATATATATATATATATATATATATATATATATATATATATATATATATACATATATATATATATATATATATATATATATATATATATATATATATATATATATATATATATATATATATATATATACTGAATCTTGTGTGCTCAGACGCTAAGAATTCAAGATTTTAGGCGCTAATGGGCTCAATAACAGTGATAATAAGTGTTCTCTAAAGTTACTTATAGGTTTTCAGGCTCAAAAAGCTTGGAGAATTACTCACTGTAAAAGGCATCCTTCAAATCCAAAGACAAGCATTGATTTCAATGGTAAACTTTTAATGAATATATTCAAACTCCCAGAAACTACCTACATTGTAATTTCATGCACTTTGTTTTTGAGCATATTTTTAAAACGAATTATGTCAATATAATGTACAAGTCTATTTTGTTGTAAATCAGGGATTCAAAACGTTTTCTACATACCAATCTTCGTGTGACATAATTTATTCGCTTAGTTTATTTGGGGAAAAAACTATTTGTATTAGAGCACTTAAAATTCTTTCAGCTTACAACGACAGTTGTTTTGAGATCACGGGGAATAGGGGAAACGTTGATTTACAGCAAGCTTCACACGCGTGTTCAGCATGGCTCGTTTGGCTTGGTAGTGAGATGATGCTATGCGTTTTATATGTTACACTACGTCCCATGCCGATACGATATCTAAGTTATGGTTATGTGGTAGGCGTATAATTGTCTATACAGAGTGATTTGCTGAGTGTTCCCATACCTTCAATCTTGTAACACATTTCTACGATATGCTTGCAAATCAAGTTAACGTAGTACACTCTAATCCCAAGACCTTCAGCTTCAAAACGTATCTACTATTCAGCTGTCTCCAGTCAAAATAAAAGCTAGTAAAAAAAGACATTTGAGTCCCGACAGGGAGCGATGAAGATCGATATTGTCTTTGGTCATCTCTGGCTATTTCGATGTGTGGTGTAATGGTTATCTAACAATATTAACACCACATAATCCGTGTGACGTATGTATTGTATGTCATTCGTTCGTGATCAGGTCAGTTCTGCACCATTTGGCGGGTGTGCATTCTGGACGTCTACTGAACTTAAATGTTAGACTTGATTAAAATTGCCTTTTTAGAACAGGTCCTTTTTCTTGAAACAAATCGTAAATAATTTACTTTCCTGAAAATAATTGATAAAGAAAGCAATACAATCATAATTGGATGCTAAGTTAATAAAAGAACAACTTTAAACTCTTCCCACATGTTCCAGCGAGCTGTTATGCTTAATAAAACATGTGTGATCGATCGATTATTACATGATTGTGAATCATTAATGTAACCGTTTTGTGTATGTCTCCAAATTTCCCGACTCTTACTTTCGCCGAATGTTCTGTATATGATTATAGTTTATCTTATATTTCGCTTGCTTTTTCCTTCTCGCTTCTATTTCTTGTAGCAGTGTTCTGTTTCTTTAAATTCATTGGCTCAGCGACATGTGCTCTACATTTGTAATGAAACTTTTACTTTCAATGGGCGCATGGGTTTAGAATCTGATCTTAATTATTGTCCTGTTTTCTGTTTTCATTTCCAGATTAGGAAAGTCGAGCCTTTTAAGTGTGTTCTTGTTCCTTTACATTTTTTGGTTCATTGTTTTCTTATTATTTATTTTGTTTTCCCTATCATCCATATATATCGCTCTTCTCTGTCGGCCACTATTTGCTGTCAGAGCTTTGGCATGATTCTTTTTCACTCTCAAGATGAGAGAAATCTTTGTCTTTGAAAAGCTGACAGGTTATTTTGTAAAACACGAGGACTTCTTCCGCCTTAACATTTTTTATTTTTTTCTAGTATACCTTCGGGGCGAAGTTAGTTCTCTCCTTTGGATTATAAAATATATTTGCACTTGCCATTTGTTTTGGAGAGGTTGTATTCCCTTATCAGACGGTGACTCCTTGTGCCATTAACGTGGATATCGAATGGTCTTGGTATCTCATACCAATAGTCCTCTGAGAGATTTAAAGCTTACGCTCATGGTTGGCCATGTGCCTTTAGCACGTTTAGCCAATTGCTATGTAATTTTAATTTATAGTACGTGTTGACTTTTCTTAATCACTGTATGCTTTGTATATCTGTATTTTGTACTTGACCTTGTCCAAAGTCAAGGTGGTGCTGCACATGACCAATAAGATTTCTTTTGTAAACAAAATACTATATAACTAATATTCATGTTTGCGTGTGTATTAAATATTTACATCACTATGAATGCGAACATGTTTACCTGAATTTGAGTTAAAAGATACAATCTTGATTCTTCTAGAATAAAAAACAGAGTGACAGAGTATTTTCAGAACATTGTAATTCCGACCAAATTCAAGTAGTGGGGTATATAGTCCTGCTTTTCTAAATTGTTCTTATTCTTGTCTTAACATCTGAAGCAGAATAATTCTTATTGTTGTGTTCAGTTTTTAATTTGGGTGGATTTATTTATTTGAATTATCATTCTCTGAAATTTCGGTACGTTTCCATGCAGTACCTATGGCAATGTAATACATTCACGATGTGTTATTGGGGAAAAGTGGTTGGTACAAAGATGAATGGGGAAAAGTGGTTGGTACAAAGATGAATATTAACGCAAACAGGTATAGAGATTTACATTATCCATGTTGATTTTGTCATGTTGGCAAGATTCGCGGAGGGATATCTCTTCCTAAGTACAGGATTTATAGTGCTAAATCATGCTGATATTTCCCTCAATCCATATTTCTCTCAGTTTTAGTTTCTTTTCAATTGCTCCATATATTTTCTTTCTTTTCTTGTAGGGTTTCCTTTCTCGCACAGTCTTTCGAAATAAATATTGATACGTACCTTTAGTTATCTAAAATCTATTGTAGAATAATATATTTTTTTAATTGGAAGATATCCTTTATATTTTTTCTTAATCAATATAAAAATTGACATAGATAGAGATATCGATATATACATATATCGATATATAGAAATATCGATAGATAGATAGACAGATAGATAGATAGATACATAGATAGATAGATAGATAGATAGATAGATAGATAGATAGATAGATATAAAGCAAAGAAATATGATTTATGAGGCACTTAGTATATGTCATAGACGATCAGCCAAAATATTAATGACCAGAAACCCCGTGACCATCATGGTCTCATGCCGGGAGCATGATTTAAGAACAAGATTGCTTCTGGGAGAAGGGGAAGTATAGAATGCTTTTATGTTCCATATATGTTGCAAGCCTGCTCAGGAACTATTGAAATGTACTTTTGGACCATATGTCCCAATCTAAGGACATAGCACAAGAGAAGGAATGGTATAAGATGGCAGGAAATAGTGTTGCATTCCAAATATGCATTAAATTTGGTAAGCCATTTCTTGAAATACAATGATGAAATAAATTATCGTCCTTCTTCTTGCCCACAAGGCCGCTACCAAGTTGATAACCCACGTGCAACAGTTGTTTAGTGAGAAATGGAAGCATGTGATCATACAATACCGAAAGGTGCCCAAATATTGACCCCGTTGATTCCTCCGTAACATAGCCCAAGTGAAGGACTGGTAAAGGAAGGAAGTGAAGTGTATAATGATGCTACATTCCAGGGTAAGAACCTATGATCAAGAGTGACCCAGTGAGAAGTGTGGTGGTAATGTTATGTTTCAAATATGAAGTTCATGGAAATATCAGAGATTAAAGCATTCAAACCAAACTTTCAAATCACAACGTTTGCACAATGTAGTTATTGACTCCATAGCCCCACTCAGAGGCAATACGTACGTTCCGGGCTTGTACTAACAGGACGAGTTATTGATGATATTATACTCTGCATATGAACACCAGATGTTCCTGTTTGTGAAGCATCAACAGGAGAGATTCCTTGGATTACACATAAATAGAAGGTAAAAAGATATCATCCGCATCCAGTATTTGCCATGTCTAGTTTTAATATTTCTAAAGAAGTTTGCGCAAAATAAAACGGACAAGCGGTGAAACGCTCATGTAAGTGAGTTCAAAGGATGTCAAGGAAATTGACGGAATTACATAAATCGTTTTGTCTGAAAGCATAGACTCAGGCACGTTCATATGGCTTATGTGGCAGTTAAGAAACTTCCGTTTGCACCGAAACGCGAACAAGACGAAAGTGTTGGAGACCACACAGCGAAAATCATGTTAGAAATTATAAATTGATGAATGAAATGACTAAGTTCTGTGCATTTCTATAACGTCGTGCATTTTGATTTTCTCTTTCAAATTGGGGAGTGAATTAGGTTAAAACACCCGGGGTATGGTTTGGGTGGGATGGTAGACGAATAATATAACACGAATGCACACAGTGAATACCAAATCGGTACCAAGTAGTTATCTTGTACGAACAGTGCATGTGATACTATGTGTAACACTTAAATTTGACAGCTATCACGTGCGCGATAACTTAAACGCATGTTCGTGATAGAAAGAAGAATGTAGATGATAAATAATACTAATATACGTGATAAGAAACGTGAATATCTGTAATAGCAAACACACAAGAATGTGATAACCAGAACATACGTTCCTGATAGTAGCACGTACCTGTTAACTTGATCCAGAAAGGTTTTACAATTTTACTCGGTGATGACGTTTTTATTTGTGATCTTAAATAAAACTGCCTGTGACTTATTACGTTCCGAATAACTAGAGACAGATTCTCATGAAGGCCCAATGAGATTGTTATTGAAACAAAACAGCATTAAGCGAGATTTTACCTGCTTGAATATCAATCTCTTTTCTATATGTATTGACGATTTCTAGGCAGAACCCCATAAATACCTTCTGCTTTGTACGCTTTTACCAATCTGAGCGGTCCATCGGAATTTTCTCATCTTACGGAGGTATAGTTGAGTTATTTTCTTCACAAATCTAGCTCTATTATCATCGTCGAGATTTACTGTTTTAAATTTATCGCACGATATGATCTTCGTAGCCTTTATAATTGCCAATCCTATGGTCTATAGTTTTTACAATTTATCTCATTATTTGACCTTTCTTTGTAAGTTATGCCCAATAAATATTCATTTACCGTTGTTCACTGTGCTTTAGCCGGAACATAACCGAACCGAATAAAATATTCGGGTAGTGCTAACGTTGTACTATACCCAAGGGAAACCAGTTTTGGACAGCAATCTTGATACGTGGAACTAGTACTGGCCGTGGTGATCATTTTTCCGATAACTAGCACCGATCTTCAGTACCAGATGTCAGCTGGCAATGAACATTAAACCGTATTCCCCGTAGATCCTACAACGTCAAAATATCCTTCTTGGCATACTGGGCGTTATGATCATCGAGTGTGATAAGTTCAAAACAATTCTGAGCGTATGTTTCAATCGTCGATATGCTTCAATCATTTAAACTACTTTATGACTGTGTAGCTGTTTTTTGAATCATTACAATAATTCTATCGGTAATGCAATTAGAGATTTCAAAAAGATATCCATATATCACTATGGATACCTTTCTTTTATAAAATGGTTGATGTTGAAAAAATTTGCTTTTACCGTCAACTTTTTATCTTATAACTTCTTCGGTAAATGTTCCATTGCTTACCCCATAAACCGTAAATTGCCCACAAATCTATATATTTTGCTATTATTTTTCTCCGCCTTTCGCGAGTTATCAGTTATGCAATCCTTGATGAATGAAATATATTTCCATCATTGTTAATTAAATTCGGTGTCCCCTGATGAGAGGCTATTGTTAGAACATGGTCAGTCAATGATTGCAGTTCAGAAAAAACTATTTACTCACCCAGATCCAGTTGAAGGTGAGTAACCCGCATCGCTCCGAAGCTGCAAAACTACATGGGAAGGTTGCCTCTTGCATTGCTGATATAGCTCCCACCAGGTCGAACAGAATCCTTTAGGATGAAAATTCCCTGAAATAAAGGATGGAAAATATCCCCTATGACCAATATCCTGCATTATGAATGATGTCATTTAGGGAGTAAAGGTGCTATAATTTTTTTGTTGTCGCTGTTATCCTAACCTTATAAGCCGATTTGCTGATCTGGATTGATTTACATCCCTGCTGATTGAGAGAATAACCCGCTGGATGCATGACAACATGGCCTGAGCAGAAATGTGGCTTGAAGGTCAAATAGGTGCGTGTGATGACCTTTGCCTTCCCTCCCATAAAGGCAATACTTGTCCAAAATTGTGCAACTTTAGCCCTTAATCGCTCACTTCAAATATATGATAAGGCTACATAGCCAACAGTCTACAGAGAAACATATTCCATTCAAGTATTTTAAGATGCAATATAAAAAAGGACAAGAGGGATTAAAAATCAAACAAAACGGTATACACAAATGAAGAGAGAAACATATCAGATTAAGCAACATATGTCATATAATAAAAATAATTAAAAGTAATTTTCGCCATCATCAGCATTCCATATGCTAATAAATTAGCTCCTTCTACTCGCAATAAATGAAATTTAAGTTTTGGAACATCAAAAAATACATTTGATTCCTTATTAATTACTTGTCCGGCTATGCCAGTTACTTGTTAATGAAGGAGTTGTTTGTGCATAAGTCTGTAACTCAAGTCAAATTCGAAGCTCCTTTTATTATTTTTGGAGACCGAAACTTCGACCAATAACTAAACGTAGCGCCCTCATTATTATTATCCTCATGCAATACGATCGCTTAATGTCTTTGAAGAATAAAACAATTTTTAGATTAAAATAAGATGCTTCAGTAATACATCCCCGACCATAATATAGGTTTACCTTCTCAAGCTCAATATGGACAGCATTAACGTCAGTTCCAGTAGAATCCGACAATAGACGGGATTCAGCACCAGTCACTCTATCCAACCTATCTCGTCTCAGCAAGCAAACAATTTGTCAACACTTTGTTGCTAAAACAAGAGAGAATATTTACAACTGTTATATTATGATGGAATGTTTATGTTACGGAAAAAATTAATTTATAGACTATACAGACAACTAGATCAAGCTATATAACGTTTTAGAATTATTTTTTCCGACGGAATATGTCTCTCTCTTTCATGACAAAATATGTGCTCTCATTCCTTGGAGTGAGGAAGTCTGTTTCGTAAATGAATATCTGTATCATTGTATAATTGTTGGATTATACGGCCAGTAAGGCCATATTTAACAAATTATAACTAATGAGTTTGCATCGATTGGAATAGTTCTAAATAGGGCCTACTAGCTGCAGTTGCTAATTAAACCCTTTTACATTCGCCTACCGTAACTAGATAGAATGTAATCAGTTTTTAATCTTAAGTACGTACACAGGTAAAGCATTGATTAACACTTTTCAGAACGACAAAAATTACATGCGATTTTGGATAGCTCATAATATTTATCATTAATCACAGCTTACATTTGTTCTGACAACTCTCCGTTACCATGATCGTTTTAGTTGCTATGGCATCTGATTAATAAATGGATGCTTGTTACAATTATGATCGATGGCATTAATAGAGAGTCCATGACCTTTGTGATCTCGCCTGGAGACTAAAAAGAATTAAAAGCCTGCGTGCAAACCAGAGATTTTTCACACATACCTATTTTTCGTTTCGCTATGAGTGGAATTTCAATATCAATGTCAAACAAGTTATTTTATCATCTCATACACCGTTCCTATAACGGAGTATTTGCAGGCCCCATCTGTTTATAATAGTTACAAAATATAATGTTGATATGATGACTTATTTCTTTTTACGTAATCAAGAAATCTTCCAGGACTTAAAGCCAAAGATTCTGATCCAGCAACACCCTTGTCAATGGTTCAATAATTCTTCGATATATATATATATATATATATATATATATATATATATATATATATATATATATATATATATATATATATATATATATATAGATAGATAGATAGATAGATAATATTTGATTTTTGTGATCAAGAATCATTATAAAAGTAAGGTATGCAAGCACTCCATTCACACCCCTTGATCACGGACGAAAGTCAAGTTGTTGTTGTTGTTGTTGTTGTAGGGTTTAAAGCCATTTTTCAGCACAAGATAGGCTATACATGGCGGCCAGTATAATTGGTGGAGGAAGAACCCTGGAAAACCCCGGGAAGAACCACCGACCCACGAGAAGCTACTGGCAGGCTTTCTCACGTACCAACGTTAGCCGAGGCTGAGACTCGAACTCACGCAGACAGAGGTGAGATGGCAGTGATCCGTAATGGTGAGCGCTTTAGACCACTCGGCCAAAAGTCAAGTCACAATATAAATTAACTATAAATAACACACTCCAACAATAGGAGTCACCCAGGTTGGCCAAACGTTGTTTACCACAGCTTTTAAATCTATGTTTAGAAAAATTACCATATGTCTTACTTGGCCCCCTTTGAAGCTATATGAGATATACCAAGGACAACCACGGCATTTTGTACCAAGATTATGCTGGTGAATATGTTTTGTGGGGATTTGATTTCCTTCCAGGCCAGGGCAGCGACAAAGAACATTTCCACCATTAAGAGCAGGGCAACTTCCAGGGAACTTCAATTTGCAGTAGCTCTAACAAACATAGACAATAATCATCGCCAGGAACCCGCTGGCTAGCAGTTTCCTTTCCTGACGATCAAAGTGTGGATTATTTTATTCATATGGATTAAAAAATATTGAAGACGACATCAATGAATTTATGAGAGAAAAAAATTCTGTATCGACTCGATTCAATAAAGCGAGATTTCAAAGGTCAGATTATATAGTGTATGGACAATATTGTGTGCATCAACATTTATTAGCTTGTTTTGATCATGAGAACATCATAAATGATGATAAATATAAAAATGGTTTTGTTAACATTATCTTTTTTTAGCTCAGAAATGACAGTGACTAAGATCATTGGAAATCGAGCTTGTCTCCACAACGTCGTCTACCTTGTAAATATGTTCAAGTTTAAATATTTGTCAATCTTGAACTAATGTTTTGAGTTAGATAATTGTTTTTAAATAAAGGTATTGTCTTGCCTTTTTATTTATCGATAGCGAAATGTATTGACATGTTCTTTGACGTTTCTGTCTTATCTTGGTCATGTTGTCCTTCACGTCTACATATCGAATCTAAAGGTTCTTCCTTTATGTCCGGGCTTTCCCATGTAAAAAGACGTGTTCACCAACATTGCCAACCATTGTCATCGCGACATAAATGACAGGAATTTGTTGTTGTTTTGTTTTGTTTTTTTTCTTTTGTTAGGTACGCGTGATTTCTTTTTTCTCTTGATTTTGTATTCTTGATATTGTATTCTGTATAAAGCCTACGAAATGTTTTATTCACGACTGTGTATTTACTTTGTGTTTCTTGCATCCGTGATTATACTATATAGAGTGTTGCATTCACGGCCTTTTTCAAACCACACATATCTCTAGAAACGATAGATACTAATCAGGCTTGCCAAACGTTTGCGTATGTTTTGTATATTCTTGTCTTTCCCCTGAAAACTAAGAACTCCATTACCCCTTTTCACGTGATTTTATGCAGAAAATCGTATGGCAGTGTGTCTAGAAACATTTTCTACAATTGCGTGTGATAGTATGTTTGTGTATATATAGATAAAGGGCTGGGTGTATACTCATCCCCGGGTTTCGCTCCATAGTATATGTGTGAGTGTATGTATTTGGATAGTAATCAAATGCGGTTGTTGGATGATTTAGGATTTTAATTACAAATTGTACAGTGGATTACGTGGTAGGAGTGTTTGAATAGTAATCAAAACGCGGTTACTGGATAATACATGTAGTGTTTTTGGATTGCTGATAAAATTGTAACATTACCATTTCCGTTTGCCCAAATAAACTTTTGTCGACCCTTTTTATCACTGTTGCTGTTTTTTACAAAGGTCTTGTAAAATTAAATAATTTGAAGAAATCTTAGTCTCTACAGATGACACTATCCATGGTGTTTTACTAATATCGGATTAGCAAGTCATTTAAATTCTCTGTACTACAGTATATTTGAGTACACCAATGTCGCTGAGTTTGGAAAAGTAGCTTGCAGTTTGGCTAAATCAGCAAATAGGAGACGGTATCAGTTGCTATATAAAATAGGAGACGGTATCAGTTGCTATATAAAATAGGATACGGTATCAGTTGCTCTATAAAATAGGATACGGTATCAGTTGCTATATAAATTAGATTGAGGTATCAGTTGCTATATAAAATAGGATACGGTATCAGTTGCTCTATAAAATAGGATACGGTATCAGTTGCTATATAAATTAGATTGAGGTATCAGTTGCTATATAAAATTCAGGGTTTCAGTAACAATGCTAAAGCCTGGAAAATTTTCAGAAACACACGCTTATCAGAATTCATAATTTTACACAAGTGTTAGCTGTAATGCCCATTGGCTACCTGCTGTAATTAATTTGCTCTCTGAAGCTGAAAACATATTTCAAGGACTCCCTAGGGTAATGTCGCTCCCTTCCATATATATATATATATATATATATATATATATATATATATATATATATATATATATATATATATATATATATATATATATATATATATATATATATATATATATATATATATATATATATATATATACTTAGTCATTCCCAACTCACTAACCATATATATACACTCAGCTATTCTCAACATATTAGTCATGGATATAAGTTCGCTTCTTTTATCTTTTTTCAAATTTATTGGATTTAAATAGCTACAAAAAAGAAAAGGCGTGGAAAGGACAAGTATAGCTTCCTCATAATATTGAGAAACAAAGAGGTTTAAATTGGTCTCTTTTGTTCATGCAAATGGCACATTTATTTACGAATATACACTTAAGTTGGATTATTGTTTCTTGACAAACGAAATAAGTATCTTTATTTGTAACAAGTGTCTTCTCTTTAATCAAGGGAATAAAATGTTGTATGTGACCTGTACACCCAATTATTATATAAATCATAGCTTTAATAAAGTAACATTTTAGTTATGCAAACTTTTCACTTTAAAATGAAACGTACTTGCAATTTCATTCAGTCATAGAATTCAAAGCTATCCAGTTAAAAACGTATAGTCTCCGGTTTCGTTAGAGATATTAAAAGAAGACTAATAATTTTCAAATTACTTAATTTTACAAGATCTTTATAAACAAAGCAGCAAAAGTGCTGGCAAAGAGTATGAGCGACATACAAGCTGTAACTTTTGTTAACTTCTGGATTGAGCTAAAGGTTTCCATTTAATGTACTCACTGACAGAAGGACGGCAGAAAGATTTCACGAAGAAAACGTCTTAGCACTTTGTATGTCAATGTATGGTATATCTGATATTTCCAGTCCATGCCGAAATCCTGAATGTTTACTTCTGCGTCATTATCTTCCTGTTAAGTATGAAAATATTTTTGTATTTTATGCCAGAAAACCAAGTTTTTCATTGAATGTCTTTTATCAAGTTTTCAGATTGTGTGTCCGTGTTGTTTGCAAAGAAACGCTTACACTTACAGCCAGTGAACCCGATTTTCTTTATCAATTGCAAGCCTAGTGTTACAATGACCTTACAAATCAAATTGGACCGCTTCAATGGCATAGTGGCTAGAGCGTCCGCCTCGGATGTGGGAGGACGTGGGTTCGATCCCCAGCCGAGTCATACCAAAGACTTACAAAAATGGTACCAACAGCTGCCTCGCTTGGCGCTTAGCATTAAGAGGTTAGTGTTAGGACTGGTCGGCCTGGTGTCAGAATAATGTGACTGGGTGGGACACCATGCCACATGTCTGCGGCATGATGTCCCAGTGATAGACATCACTATAAACTGCCACACTGCAGATATCGTAGCGATATGACTGAAAAATTGTTAAAGCTACGTTAAAATCCAAATTACACACACACACACACACACACACACACACACACACACACACACACATCAAATTCTGGATAAGGCTATTATTGACGTTGTAACAATCTCATCAACATTGGTACACAACAGTGAAAAGTCAGGTTCCGGAAGTTTAATATTTTACTATGCTGGTGTACTTTCTCATATTTGTATAAAAGACAAAATGTCAAAATACACTGCACGTTTTTTCCTTTGAGACTGACATATACTCACTACGCCATATATCTGTGATGCAGTAGAAAGTTCCTAACGCGGATTCCTACATAACGACCATTTTATTTCACACTGGAGAGATATGAGAGTGCCTAGTTATAAACATAACATAGGAAGAAAAGCAAATTTTAAATGTGTTTGCCACTTCTGTCGATTTTCTATATCAATACTGTAGACTTAAAAGTGAAGTGAATTGATACTTTTGTATATAACCGCGCTGTTCTTTAAAATAATTATATTAATACTATTAATGGCACAATCTATGGTGTTGTCACTAACATCAGATTAGTAAATATTGTCACCAAGCCATTTAAATTATCTGTAGTGCGGTACTTTTGCTTGCATTTTTGTTCAGTCTTCTTTCAAAAAATAGCTTCAAGTTTTAAAACATCAGGAAATAGGGTACAGTATTACTTCTGTCCAAAATGAGAAAGTTTCCACAGCCTAGACAAGGTTTAGAAAGAAAATAAAATAATAAAATTTTATAATATTTTACAGTTGTCAGCAGCATAAATGATTTAATATTGCCATTTGACCACCTGTTGTAATTAATAAGGTCACTTAATGCTGAAACCATTTTATCAACTCTCTTGGGTGATATCAGCTACATTCTGGCAACTTTATGACCATTAATTGATAAATATTTTTTTTTATAAAACAAACTATATGATGAAGGCCTCGATAATGATACCCACTGTGATTAATCGAGTCACTGGATGCTGAAAGCACATATTTTAAGACATCTCTGGAGTAATGTCACAGGCATTCTAGAAATTAAGTTATGAATAATTTAAAGCTACTTTATGACAATACAAATATGAAAAAAACTGAATAATGGCACGATTGCAAATTTGAACCTCAAATTTTGTATTTAACGTGATAGATCTAGATGAACGCCACACACCTGCCGTTCCTGTTACCCGTTTGATGATTTCATTAATAATTAATGTCAGTTTCTTCTCAACAACGCAACCAAAATTATAAAATGTTTTTGGCTTAAGAATGATTGCTAATATAGATATAGTGTGCACGAAATTGCATTAATTAAAGTAGAAATGGTTTCGTACAACGGAAAACAGCTAAGTTTACATTACTGTTCTTTTTTACAATAACCTTTTTCTCTTGATTCCTCAAGAGACTTGCCTAGCTCTTGAACTATTTTTGATGGCAGTAAGATTAAGGTGTTAGTTGGAAATATTATTTTGACCGTACAGTTGCACTTGGTTAACCTCTGACCCAATTATGATTCTTTTGAAGCAAGATCCGAATCAATACTTAGCACAGTTCAACCACAAGATGAGAGTACACTCTAGTCAAACTGCCATCAATATGTAACCATTAAGGAATGTATAATCCGTCACCAATATTGCCAGTTATAATTTTCTGTCCGTCACAACTTTGTTCATTTATATGCAAGTTGGTCTGTTTTTCGTTTACGTTTTGATGCGTAGTTCACCTTCCTTTATGTCTGATCATATGTGTAGCCAGTGATTGTTGCTGAGGTTTGCTTTTTATACACGCAAGTAGTTTTGAAGGGAATTAATTTTTGGCAGATGGATATTGATGTTCTAAGGTCATATTCATTTACGAATGACCAAAATTGAAACGTTACACAACTAAGTCGCATGATAGAAAAAGGACCATTTTGGTCAGCATTACGTATTGTCATTGAGCGCCGTAGTACAATATAGGCACTTATTTATTTTTTTATTGTTGTTGTTTTTTTTTTTTTGTTGTTGCAATAATATGGTGATATTTTTTGGAACACCTAAGTTATTTTATTTATTTGTTGTTACTGTGTTGGTGAATGCTAAGTTATAGTAGCTAATACCTTGATGTTATAAAAATTTTTTATCCTTTCTCGTATATTATTTTAGATTGCTGTTATACGATTTGTTAAGCATTTCTGTCAAACTTTGTTGAACTAAAAATATCAAATATTGCATTACTGCAGAAAGTAGATATTTAGAAGCAATAAGGCAGCAATTAACATGTCTCAGCAACGCAGTTGTTTTCTTCATATAAAAAGGCTATATAATTGGCTTGATTCAAACATTTGAAATCATCACTGATTTTAAGGAGGCACACCTGACGATACATTGTTTTCGTGTGTGTATATCTGTTTACTATTTTCTTTATTTGTTTTTGGTTTATTGCTGATTTTGCTTAGCTCATTTCTATTTGTTAATGTTTCAAACCAAAGACACAGCTTGTTCTTATAATGAAGTACTCTTTTCTCAATTTGAAGTAGAATGATTGCCGACTGGTCTTAAGCTGTTTCGCATAAATATAAAAGAATGCGATATGCATTTCGATGTCATTAAGAGGTATATTAAAAGAGAATTCCAAGAAAATTTAAGTAATAACAATGCGTTTGATATGGATCAATTGGTGAATTGCAACAAAACCTTAAGGAAAAATAATATATAAAGAGTTAGAGAGAAAGGAAATTTCTAAATCCATGTTAGTTTTAAATTATTTCATTTGAATTTATTTCACGTTGAGTATGTATGTCATGCAGCCTTTATAGACTGAACTGTATAATTAATATAGATTCACTATTTTACTATGACAATGCTAAGGAAAATTAGTTTTAAGCTAAGTGATAATACTAGACCTCTGTATTTTAAAAGAATGTGCAATCAGAGTATATATCTTGAATTATGTATTAGATAATGTTTTCTGTTGAAGTCAGAGATGGAGATGCAAATAGTTGTCTTTCGATACGCATTAATGCAGCCAATATCATTTTTTTTTCTTTCTTTTTCATTTCTTGACATTTGACTGCCATTCTGCAAAGGCGCGAAGGAATGGCTGGAAGCCAAAACGAATCGAAGCTATACAATAGCTTCCTTGTTCTCATCTCTGTATTTGTTAGTTGGATAATGTGTGTCTTATTTTTGTTTGGTTTCGTCCAGTGGCCATTTCATTTAAACGGATATAAAAAAATAAATAGATGGATAAATTCAGAAAAAAAGAAACGTTATATCAGATATATTTTGATTTCTGGCCGTAAAAATTCTTTGTCTTTAAATATTAGGTAGACGATATGTTGTGGTGAAATAACATAAAAAGAACATTATTCAAGCAATTGAGCCCCCTTTAGCACATGAATTTTTCTCAATGAATAAGCTTTTATTAAATCAATTATCAGTAAATAATAATAATAATAATAATAATAATAATAATAATAATAATAATCTGTGTTTTACGAGGGTAACATCTTTAGTCACAACTATAGTTTTAAATAGGTACGTCTGTGAAAATGTACAATGCACATAAAATACATAGGATTACATATTTCAGAACAGAATGTCAAAAGTCATACGTGCATTCGTATACGAAAATACACTCGGTTTATCTCTGGATTGATGCCCCGTTGTGTTGTTATATTTATATTTTACCCGGTGCGCACCCTACGGCAGTGACTCGTCATTATGTGTGCTGACTAAAAGCATGCATTCCCGTTCTAGAGAAGAACAGAATTTGTCCGGATATAGAAATAACATTATCGCTGCATGAAACTTGATTGATTGAAGAATTTCGGCAAAAGATAGATATCTTAGTCAAACATCCGTTGGTTTTATTTAAATTTTCATGTGCACTGATCATCACTCAGCCACGTCGACGCACGCGCGCGCGCACACACACACGCACACACACACACACACACTGTGATGTTTTAGTTTCCTAATGCATCTAATTCCCGATAGCACTAACAATGCACGCAGAGGGAATTTTCATCTTGTCTTCACCAGAGTAAGCTGTGTGCATTCTCATCTACATTTCAACCAAAAGACATTCAGAATCTGCGTAATTTCAAATAATTACCTGCCAAGCATCTAAAAGTGGCTTTATTCCTTCCAAATTAAAGATCTGATACTGTACCTCGCAAAAAAGGTTATTCCTGGAGAGATCTTAGAAGTTGGTTCTCTTGTGACACGCTTGACATATACATCGATCATTTAACACCTGCTGTCTGGAGCGCCGGCAGAAAAACAATGCAGATAAACCAACATATCAGTTCCGCGTCTTCATCTTTGAAACTTTAAATTGCATCTCAATATATCACTTTTTAAAGACAAACGATTATTCTATGACCATGTTTTGCCATCATCGTTCGCCAAATACCTCGTGTGTCCTGAAACCCTTCAGGTTCAAACATCAATGAACCCACTGAGATTCATCGAACGTTGATACTAAATTAAGCAAACAAACAACAAAAGCCATGTACTGAACTGACGAGAGGCAAATGAGGTAGAAGTTTTCTTTTTTAAATAAAAGACTGTTTTGCAGGCATATTTTGCCATCCGTTTTGGAATTTGCCTGTAATCTTCAATTTATATTTTTAAAGTTTTCTCTGGTTATGCATTTGTTAAACAAATACAAACAAAAAACGACACATTCATTAGTAAGACCTACCATGTAATGACTCCATCAATCCTACCAATCTAAAATATCTTATAATACAACCAATCCTAAGGAACGAAACAAAACAACGATGGCCTTTGCAATCCATACTTTTCGGACAATAGTTCAAAGTATATGTTTTTGTATGTATCAGGTAATGAATAGTTTTGTATGACCAAATTCGTCAGTTATGTATAAATGATCTGAGTCAATTTACCAAGAGTAGATTAACCGCTGTTCTATAAGCCATTAATTTTCTTGACTCTAGAGTCAGTTAGCAAAAAGATGATTTTGACATGTTTAAAAATATAAAGAAAGAATGTTGTTCTTCGTTACATGATAAACTATTAATGAGTCTTCCATGGAAAATTCCAAATATGTACTGCATGTGTCACCCACTCAGTAACGATGAATTTGTATTGACAAGACGAGAAAATATGCTCTTCACTTCTAAAATTATCAAAATCATACAAGCTAGCATTTCTACCTGCTCCATCAACTTAGTCATTGAGAACGTTTTGCAAAGTCAGTTGATCTATGTATAGTGCTACATCCTGACACTGGGCATACTGGTAATACTGAGATTTTTGCACGCGCTATAATTTAAGTTCTTTCACCACAATGAATTGTTTTTGAACAAGTTTCGAAATTTCAAGTAAACTTGCTAAGCATATAATTTGGCATCATGCCAGTTGTTTATGAGAATCTAAGGACAATTTTGTCATGAGAACCAAATTAGACTTCCTAGTCATTATAAAGGGCAATGAGAAAGAAGCACAATCTTATAACATAAAATAAAAAATTGATAAATGACAAAGTTTAAAATGTTCAAGTAACATCTGAGGGGTTAATGATTAGCAAAGGCAAATGTGAACTTAATTTGGCAATTCAACTAAATCTTAAACTCGACTTTAAATATTTTGCACTTCAGCACTCATGACCAGTGCATAAATGTAACACTATTACTTCACTAATGATATTCTTGACTGCTAGAGTGGATTTAAATCACCTCGAGATTGAGCATACGGACAAGCAGTAGAAGCACTGGATGGTAGAAAATTTTAATTGAAGTAGGCACAAATAACACAAAGAACTTAAACTGTAACTTGAGAGTGTCAAGAGCGTCTTTTTAAAAATTGCTCTAATAGGTAAATGAGTTTTAAAAATATGCTTCCTGTAATCGTCACCACGTATAAAGTGTAAAAGTTCAGACCAAGCCTGGACTTTATTCTGAGTACGTTATTGTCGAACCCTAATATCGAACTCCCGCCGAGTTGCATAAAAGCATAGTTCACGCCAAAAGCTTTGAACATATTTGACTCTTTATGCTCTCGAATGTAGAATAGTACTAAAACAAAATTTTGTCGCCATTCTCTTTTCATCCGAAAAATTTGACCCCAAACATTACCTACTACACTGATGAGCAGTTATGGTGGAAATAATATGATCTATGATCATAGCACCGTTAGTGAACATATATCTTGGCTCATAGTCATAACCCACCGTACCCTAAAATTAAGGTGTCGTATAAAATTCAGCAAATTGTATATCATCATAGAGTCCATAATAACAATGCAAAATGTTCTTCCAACAAAAGAGATCTTTTTTATATTATCAAGAATTTCAAATTTCCTGCTCCTACATGTGGGGTTTAATTATTCTAACCAATCCAGTAATCCAGAGACAAAACATAATCATACTTGTCCGACACAAGTTGAGAAAAAGTGGAACATATGAAGCAACAATTGCAATACTTGAATATAAACTCTCGGTGTTGCAACCAGGCTTCGACCAACAACGATATTTCACATTCTGAGATTATTTCCGGTGTCAAGGTAACAGATTCACTAAATATCACAAGAAAAACGTTTCTAGTAAGCGGAACTTTAGAATTTTAACAGTTTCCTCCAAACCACAGGACTTTAACGCTTCATCTAATGCAAAATTAAATGCAAAATAAGCTTTTTCAGAAGTATCACAATAAAAAATATCATCAAGATAATTAAAAACTAGATATCCAAATTCCTTAAACAAAAAGAAAACCACAAAAGCAATGCTTCGTCATATATAAACAGCCGATTGAAGTTTCATAGACAAAACTCTGTTCAAAAAGATGTGCTCATGCCAAGCATAGCTAATAATTGGAATATCCAAATTATCACTAGGGAATTGTACGGATCCCACTTGAAAACCCTTGTAAGCAAAAAAATGTTCCCTGTTGCTTAATTATCGGCACACACTTGTCACTTGTCTGAGGAAAACTGATTGCTAAAATAGTCCCGCGTTCAGCATGCTTTTTCTTGGGTAATGAATTGTGTTCGAGAAAGTATGCAATCTGAATGAAAATGGTTGGATGTAGTTGTCCCAATTATAGAAGCACATGAGAGCTTTTTGTAAATCGGAAGTAACCTAATTGGAAACTTCTCTTACTCCTGAATGATTTTAATTCGCACTTAGGAAAACTGTCTCTTTAAATGCCAGCAGAAAACCGACTCCGAACTGAGTACCCCTTCATTCTGAACTTAATAATAATGTAAGTGTAAAGAAAACACAGAATCCATTTATCTAAAAACATTGGTGCATCGGACTGTATTAAGTTATTATCAACATCTAAAGAATCCAACAAATTCTCATGAAAATTGAGACCCTTGTTCAATTTAATAGCATTCATGCGTAAGTCACATGGAAAATTATCAGGAATTAAAAGCCAGAGGTCATTGCAGGACATTTTATAACACTGACTGAGCCCGGCAGTTGATTTATCTCCTAATTAATCAGACTGAGTCATGAAGGATTCGTGTGCGGACAAATTAGCAAGCTAAGATGATACGTTTATTTTTTATCATTACAAAGACAAGAGACATAAATGTGCTGAACAAATTCTAACTACCAGTTAATTTTCACGTTATGTGATTCTTCGTGACGAATTTCAGGCTTTGAATTTGGAACAAAATGATCATCACTAACGCCTCACAAATTTTGATTTGTTTACACTTTGTCCTCAACTACATTGACAATAAAAGTGTTTCAATAATGCAGGCTTCACCACCCTACCTAGACCATAGATCATCTTTAATTCATCTGATCGAGTCAGCATATAAATCCAATAATTATTGTGTCCCATGCATTGCATTGTAGGAGGAAATATTTTGACAAGATCCATTTTTCTTGTTTCTCTTCTGATAATTGCAATTAAGAATAAGTTCCACCTAACCCTCTGCAAACTGACCGGATGTCAAATTATTTCATTTCACCCTGCATTAACATACTCTTATTGAAATATCGTTTGGGAGCATAATTGAGGGGATTTGGTCTTTTGGGAAGCAATAGTGTTTAATCTATTTTTGTTATCTTTTTCAGAATCGACCTTATGGTTTTCTTCAAGATCTGTTAAATTTGCTAATCCTAAAGATTTCATTTGATCATCAATAATTATGCAAATTGCCAATATTGGTTTCCTGCATTTGTTTATTTGACGAAAAATAACTATCACCATTGCGGGGCACTGGTTTTGCATATATAATATGTTTTATTTCCTTTCGAATATTTAGGTTTAGTATTACAACTCTTTTTTCGTTCTAATTTCTTTATTATTGTTAAGTACATGCAAGTGTTATTAGATTGTATTACCCTTGAAATACTTCCAGTACAGTTTACATATTGACGGAGGTTCAGTTTTGGGTATAGACACGAGTTTACAGATTTTATCTTTAATAGTGAAAAGCACTAGAAAGATCAGACTGAATTCGCACTCTGGGCTCATTTTGTTTCTAATTTAGTATTATTTTATGATTACGTTTTTTCTTAGTCTTATGAAGAGATGAAGAGTGATTTTCTTGTCATATTGTAATCTAAATCTGTTCAGCTTGACACTGCGATCAGTACTCTGACGTCACTAAGCCTTAATTGCGATTGATTGCACCTACCTGTGTCATATTATGAAAACGCGGGGCAGGGCCCAACCGTGAGGTACCAGAAATTAGATAGAACATCACTCCGCTTTTGCCATCAGTTCGATCAGTTATTGCGGATGTAGTTGTATTAATGTATACAAAGCGAATGAGACTTTGTTATTCGCCTAAGATCGAGTGCACCGACAGTTTTTGCAACTGCAAAGTCAGACATTGCTCTTATATTGACATTCTCTCCTTCCGTCGCCATATTGTGACATGAAAACAAAGTTATTCCGAATATAGTTCACTCTCACGGCAAATTATAACGGGTTTAATTCTCAGCTTGACAGAAAAGGATGCAGATGTTCCGATTGAGATATTACAAATCGAGAAAGAATGCAATAGTATTTCTTCGATTATTTGGCTTAAACACGCTGGAAAAGAAAAGCGGATGTTAAATGGAATACAACACATATTATGAATAAATACACCTTATCTTAACAGTCATGTTAATAGCGATGCATTGTATGAAAAAGCTAAATCTCTCGAATGTAACATGTTTAAAGCATTCTGCAACGAGCCATCGGGCGGATGGAGCGCCCACTTAAACAAACTTTATGTTTCGGCAGGCAACCATTGGACGTCTGGTTCCATATTTTGGACCAGCAGAAGATTGTTATGCATCCAAACATTCATAAAAGAATTATCTACTTTACCTGCCATTTGTGACATGGATCTGTTAAAATATTTATTGAGAACTGAGTACACTCTCACATTCATTGAATCAGATATTGCTCGTAAGCCGAAGATATTTGCTTGCAACCACATCTGGTGTGCATTGCATAGCTATTTATTTTATTGTTAGCATTTGGTGTAGTTATTATTTAACATGTCTTGTATTGGTTTAATATTCACATCTCGAGACAACCGTGTAAATTGTTCCACATTGATATATATACAAAATCATATAAATCTTTTGCTTTGAAAACAAGTTTGTTTAAAGAGTGGGATTACATACAGTCCGTCAGAAGGAGACCTATTCATACGTTGTATCTAAAGAGCTCTTACTGGCTCGAAATAAAACACGACTTTGGTTTTGTATTAATAATACAGACCGTCTTTAACGCTATCCAATTATGTTCTCCTAACATTGTTAATGAACCTCAAAATGACTTGCAAATTGATAAAAGTCCGATTCAGTATAAAAAAGTATATCGATGCACAGACGCTTGTGTAAACCCCTAGATAGTTTCTGCTGTGTGTGCGATACGAAAATAAGGATTTAATATCCGTATCGAACACCATAAAAACCACATAAAACTAAATGGATAAGTAAGAAAAAAGTTTTCCGTGTTTTAATATGTCTTTCGCATAAATGAAGACAAACCATTTCACTCCGGAAGAAAGCAATTTCAACACAATGTAGGAGTATGATAACCTAGTCTATTTCTGTCGTAAGAGACCCATGGCAGGACATCAGCATCTAGTTAACATGTAAACAGAATTAAGAGATGGGATTGATTGCAGCACTAGAAAGGAAAAATAGATTCTATTTTGATACAAGAAAACTAAAGGTTATAAAGTGACAAGGAGTGTCTAAGTTTTCTCTTGTGGTTCATTAGATTCTAAATCAAGGACAATTTAACAGTTCTTACTGGTTCACCGACAAAAATATGAAAACGAAGATATTTATAAAGGATGTTTCAACTTATCACATCCCGCCCTCGCACTAAATAATTTATTTTAAAATATGTAAGTACGTTCAATGTCAACTACCCCATGGCGGAACCTTTTATGTGCCACGAGACTTCACAGTCGGTGGGTTCCGGATTTGAATCTGGATCGAATGCGGTAGTGTCTTTTGATGCAAATGTAAGTCATTCGTATTACCATTGGCTCCTTACCAAATGATCTTTCGGGAGTAAATGTACAGTAACATTTTGACTAACCAATTACTAAGTTAAATTTGAAGGTATTGTATGTATATGTACATACATGCATACATACATACATACATACATACATACATACCATCAAGAGAGATTGGCCACCCCGACAGCCAATGGAGCCTGGGAGGAAAAGTGTTCATCATCCACCACTTGTTGAATCAAGGAAGATTTTGGTACCACCTTTGCACATCAAGCTGGGACTGATGAAGAACTTTGTCAAGGCCATGGACACAAGCAGTTTTCAAGTACCTCCGTGGAAAATTTCCATGGTTAAGTGAAGCTCCGATAAGGTAAGGTGTCTTTGTTGGTCGACTGATTAGTGAGCTTCTTCGAGATGAAGCATTTGACCGTGTACTCCGTAGCAAGGAAAAGATGGCATGGAAAGCCTTTCAGTTAGTGGCAACAAATTTTGTCGGTAACAGGAAGATAGACAACTTCAGAGAGTTGTTGGAAAACCTCCCTAAGGAATACAAAATCTTTGGTCGTAGCATCGTACAAAAGATACACATTTTGCACTCTCATCTAGATTTTTATCCACCGAACTGCGGGGCAGTGAGCGACGAGCAACGGCGAGCGATTTCACCATGACATTGCAACACTGGAAAAACGCCATTAGGGCAAGGGACTCATCAACGCTTGCAGACTATTGCTGGACAGTGACAAGATATGCTCCATTAATGAATACAAGAGACAAGCCGAGTAGACACTGAATAAGGACTAGATTATGTACTTATATATACATAATAGATTGTTACCTTTTGTTTCATAATTAATTTTATTTATATAACACTTTTGATGTTTTTCAAAGTGTTACATAAACAGTACAGGTGAAATATTACCATGCAAAACAACCATAAACACATGAAAAGACCTAGGTTTACAAGTTATAAATAAAATTCTACTATCTACACAATATGCATAGACGTAAACTGTAAAAACTTAAATATCTAGGAAACAGTAGCCAATCAGTTGTTTTAATTGTCATATTTGAATTAAGCGTATAAAAATCCATAATAAATAGCACATGTTATCACTGAATAAGACGACTCCTAAAATTTTTTAGACCAGTGTATTTAATAGAAATACTACTATGATACAAGTTAGAGAATGTTTACTTCGTACTCTACGGATATTCGAACCCAGGTCCACGGGTAGTACAGTTATCTAACCTGTATGATAAATACACTTATAAGTAGCACATATGACGCGACGCTCTGGATAATTTTGTTGTACACTCGACCTCTTTACAAATGGCTATTCCCACTTCTCTCTATTGTAATATAGACAAAATATGACTTTATTTACTTCCATGGGCGCAATTGGATTACGAAGATATAAATTCGGTAGTATATATGTAGTAGCATTTTGCTACACCTCAGGAGACTAATGGCTGTATAGTTAGATATATTTTAAACCATATTACTCAAAATGTTTGGAAGATAAACCGTTCCAAACAGGGATGAATATCAATTACAGCAAAATCAACTATAAAAAGTAAAGTTGATTAAGTTCTGTAAAGTGCATAGAACATAAACGATACAGAAAACGAATGAAAGTTCCTTGAAATGTGTGGTCAAATTTGTGTTATATAAATCACATTCTCGTAAAGAGTCCAAGTTTTTTTTTCTTGTAGTAAATAGCATACGTTGTTTTTATAATGCAGTTGACGTCAGAATACTTATAAATCACACTCTCTACACTCAGCAGAATGTGTTCCCATGTCGATGAACACTAGCAGGGTATGCACTCTGATAAAGGTTCACCCTTTTAAAGGTATACATGATTCAAGTAGGTTTGCCGATACGCACATTGCCATCTCATCTCTTCAATTCGTTCGAAGCAATTATGTCTACTCCAGTACTTATTTTGATGTAATGATGTTTGTGGACTTGTTATTCCACATATTTTGCCAAGTATGACGGACATACTGATTTATACAATATTTGAAGCCAGTATATGGAATCTTGTTACTGAGTGGAGGTTTTGGTTGATTTATCCGCCCATACCTTACATTATTTGTCAACGTTACATAACACTTTCTAAGATTGTAAGCTCGCATCATGTTTCTGGAAGGATTTCAATACGGAAAGGAAATAAGAAAAGGTGATAAAATGTGTTGTTTGAACTATTTCAGTTTCCTTCAAACCTCTCAGCATGGCTCTGGTTTCTGCAGTAAGCATTTAGGCCTTTATGGTAAATAGCTCCAGGTGGTGCATTGGAATGTGGCAATAGCAGCTCCAACTTTCTTTCAAACTGTCTATATACAGAAATGTATGACTACGAACACTCTGGTTTATCGAATATACTCTGAAAATGGAGAAGATTTAATATCATTATAGAATGTTTCGCTCGCTTGAGATAAAGTAATGGCTCATAAAAATGGATCCTGCGTACCTTAACCCTAATACGTCTGTATTTCAAAACATTAAAAAGTTAGGCGGTCTTTTAAACCTATAACCAATTTTCCATACATTATGCCGTACTTCTGTGTTGTTTCATAAGCTTTCACCAGAGAACAACACCCCTTGACGACTTGAGAGATGTGTGTAAAATACCTTAATGAATATCTGCACAAACCTCTTGGAGCGAAATAGATTTTCAAGTAGTTGGCCAAAATTAGGTAAATTTTAAGCTTCTTGGCGTATCCCTTAAACCCTGAATTGTTTTAGCTGTAACAAGAGGTGATAGCTTGGTTCTTTCTTTGTTCTCATCATTGGATTCAATGACGAGGAATCGTAGCGAATAGCCCTGACTCAAACGAGTTTTCTCATCCGATTTGCTGTTTTAATTATACTTAGTTGAAGTTCTGGCTGGTCTTCCCATAACGTCAGATTATTATTTCGTCGCCTGTCTCCCCACTAGTCTCAGAGGCTTACAAGGGAAGAGAGATTTCATAAGCAACCTTATTGAGTTTCTTATGTCCAAACTACAAAAAGTGATTTACTCAAACAAAGAAGAAATTTTACTTAATTAACCCTTGCCGTCAGCCTTAGAGCCTTTTCCTTATGTAAGGTGTACATAACAACGCTCTGTTAGTTTAATTGCGATATCACTTTTAGACCCATTTTCTTTTTCCTATTAAGAAAATATATCTGACCTCAAGTATATTATTTAACCCTGTATTGCCTATTTAGGCCTGATTCATTTTTCTTTTTCTGTTCTCTCTCTCTCTCTCTCTCTCTCTCTCTCTCTCTCTCTCTCTCAGGATCAACACCTTCTAAAAGGCGTCAAGACTTCATATCCGCTGCCTCACATTTATTGCAGCAATAAGGATGTACTATAACATTAAAATTAAAACTGTCAAAAGAACCAAACTCCAGGCATCAAGAGGTACGGTTGAATTATTAACTGTGTTAATTAGTTTTCCACACTAATCCAGCAACTTAATTTTGAACTGAACTTGCATGAACTTTTGCTATTTCATAGTATGTCACCTATACAGGATGCATTTTGCGCTCTGCGACAAAAATGACACATTGCTAGGACAAATCATTGGTTAAATATAGTAAGAAAATTGTTTTGAAATAGCGCTTCTAACTCCCGACACATTCTAAATTGTGGCTGACAATGTCGGAGAAACTGAGCATTAATGAATGTTGATTGCAAACTGAAATTAAGTGACAATCAAAATTAGACCCGAATGTTTGCCAAGGCCAACAATTCGTGTTTGAATGCAGAAATAAAGACTAAAAAGAATCAACACTGATGCAAGTAAATTCAAAATCTTTGTTTTGATTTTCACCCCGCCCCCCCCCCCCCCAAGCAATAGTTCATTTGGGAATTGTTATTTTGAGCACACATTATAATCAGTAGTTAGAATAATGAAGTGAAATGGAGAAAGCAATAGCTCACTCAGTGAATAATAAATGCCGCGTTAATGCATTCCCCCTCAATAAGGTAACACTATGTTATTTTAATGCATTCCCCGTCGATAAGGTGACACTCTGCCGTTTTCATGCATTCCCCCTCAATAATGTGACACAATGCAGTTTTATTGCATTCACGCTCAATAATGTGACACTATGCCATTTTAATGTATTCCCTCTCAATAATGTTAAACTCAAGATCAGTATCCTTGTTATAAAAATACGAATAAATGCAAGATAAAAATTAATAATTTTGATTAGATTGCTAATAGCTTTCTTAAAGAAATTCTAAAACCTTTGAGGATTTGGGAGATTTCCTTTATTCCACGCAAACGCAGACATATTTATCTGCACAAGAACAATTAATTTAGATATTTGAGAATGAGAATACAATAAAGGATTAGGCGATGAGCACCAACGTGAAATTTTCTACATAAAAGCTACGTCACTGTAGCGTGAAATAGAGACTTCGGATTTTGAAAATTATTAAAATATGTATATAATTATATGGAACTTTACTAACTACTATTTTAAACTTTATTTCTTTTTATTCCATGTGAACATTGAGTTACTAAGATAGGGTCCATACATGAAAAAATATTAGAGAAAGACTGTCTTGTCTATCTCTCTTTTTCTCAGTGATTAACCATCCTCGCAATACATGCAATTACGATCCCTCATACCATTAAAGTGAGAATAAAATCTCGAAAGTTTGTAAATCATGCAACACGTCGGAGTGTTGAAAATACACATTGTAACTTCTTGCTATCACACGTTCAGCATCTTAATAATTCGTGGTCATAGCCGCTACGGTTAACTATTTTGATGCTGACAAAGGTCATACTAATTACTGCCCCCTCGACTGACTTATTATTTTGCTGATATGTGTTAACTTATTTGTGAATAAAAGATTCATCATTATTTCCAGGCAATTTTCTTGAAACCTCTAATAATCTAAAAGCAAACTGACAAGTGACTACACTGGCACACCAATCAGTATTCGTAATTCCCATGAGACAAAGAGGTGCTTTAATGATCCTAATCTTTACTACCCTAAACTATTTTGTAAATGTTTCTCTTTTCATCTTTACCATAGCGTATTTAAAATAATTAACTAATTGGATTTAATCGCATGAACAATCTTCCATTTTACTTTGCGAAGGGACGAAGTTTTGTATCACTGCGCAAGCAACTTTTCACTGTGCTACTAAATTTATAGGTTCCGAGATTGCAATTGTCGACTTTTCCAATTACACAAAAGTGACTGCGTTGATGATAATATTTCCTGCGGCACAGTAATAAACTAATAAAGTCGGCTATGTTCCGTACTTCAAGATTAAAACTTTCTACTGGCTTACGCTGACGGAAAATACGATTACAAGGGTGTTAAGCTGACGAAGGGTTTATCTTTTCTTCGTAAAATCCAATCATAACGTCATGGAATTATTAAAGTAATATCTCTAATATGCTGAAAGTAGGAAAGAAAAATGTTATCGTAATTTTTTTAATCATTCCGTTGCTTATTACATATTTCTTGCAAGCAAGTTTAACATCTCAAAATCTGGTTTCTAACCGAAGACATATTTTTCTCCTTTTTTCGAGGGAGGGGATGTCCCTTGTCTAATCTTTTCAGACCATTCCCTAACTGTAATATTACCCGAAGGCTTAGTGTATTTGTTATAATGAGTGTGCTATATTCTTTACAGCTATAATTTTTGTATAGTAAATTAGTTACAATTTTATTTTTGGGATCATTTACATGGATTGTGTAATTGATGGTATGGGGATTTGTCCTGACGGATCTTTTCTTTCCCTTTTTTTTCGTAATTCTTTCCACATTATTACAATTTCAGATAAATTATCCATCTCTCGAGCGTCATATACTGTTTCTTCTAGATTCTCGTCGTGTGTCAACTTACAGAAATAATTTTCCCTTTTTCTTTCACTTTCTTCCAATGTTGTTTTTCATTGGGCATTTTGATAACCCTGATTTACAGACCTTTTAGCTTTCTCTTTCTTTATTTCTTTCTCCATTCTGTCGTTGAGGCGTTTTCAGTCATTGAGTTTATACTTGATAGTTTTCCCTGCTTTCGTTTTTGATTCTGTGATTTGTCTTTTGTTGTTGTTCTTCTTCTTGTGTTTCTTTTTTTTTTTTTTTTAGTTGTTGTTGTTTGCATTTTTTTCTTTGTTGTTCTTTTTGTTGTTTCCTTTGTTGTTGGTTCTGTGGTTTATGTTATTTTTCTTTTTGTTGCTCTTTTGTTTGTTGATGTTGTTTGCCTTTTTCTTCCTAGTGTTGTTTGGTAAGGTGCTGTTTTTGATTTTTATCTTTTTCTTTTTCTGTTTGCTGTTGCCGTTTACTCTGCTTTGGAAAGATCGTTAACTCGCCGATATAGGATGTCCCTTGTTGTTTTGTTAGCTCTTTTTGTGTTGGGCACTTCTTAGACTGCTTTCCCACATTTGTTGCATTTTCTATGGAAAATACATCCCTTGTACCACGTATTTGCCAGAAAGCCGTGTAGAAAGAAACCCTTTTTTATCGAACATAGCTTTTCTCTTTCTATTTCTATTATTCGTATTCCATTCTTTACTGTATATTCCGGGTGAGTGTCCATTCTAGTTATTGCCACTTTAGTTTGAAATTTCTGTTCAAAACGCTCCAACGTAACTTCTAATTTAATTTCAAGAGGTATTTCCGAATTGTGAAGTTCACCTGATTTCTTTTTTATTTTCCTCATAAAATGTTTCTGTTCTTTCACTAACGCTGTTTCTTCTCCTATTGTTAGCTCCCCATATGGTATGATGGGTTCCATCCCTTTTGGCCTCAAGATGCATCCTCTCTTTTCTTTCCTATTCCAAATTTCCGCTAGCTTGGTAAAATCGTTGTTTCGTATGTCTACAGCAACCATTACCGTGGACATTCAGGGTCGTCGCTCCTCTGATATTCCAAACAAGTCATTCTCTTGGGTTACTTTTATAATAGGGTTATTTTAAGAAAGATTCTTCAGTTGTTTCAATCTTCTCAGTGTCAAAGTATTTTTTTCTATCTCTGTTAGTTCCCTGTTTCTTGCCATTTTGGTTTGCAAGTGCGACTCGTGGAAAACGAGTGTATATTTGTTCAGTATTATTTTACGTTTATATCATATATTTTATAGTTGTCCATCTTATATTCCTTTATGTTGTCATAAGACAAGAATTATATGGAACCACCTTTCCTCCTGTGGACTTTCGTTCAGTTTGTTGCGTTCGTGTCATGGCAAGAGTTAGTTTTTCTCCTTTAATTCACTTCAAGTATATGTTTAAGATATATAACTGCTATGTAAAGGCTTCATTTGCCTGGTTTTCAGCACATATATTTATGAATATTTTAGACATTATGTTGGTTTCTTGCAATTGTATAATTTACCTGAGTTCTTCGAATAACGTTAGATAACCACATCTATCTCATTCTTCATTTGAAAGTATCTGTTTATATTTTATCCATATTTTGTACACACACACAAACAATCACACACACACACACACACATCCGTTTCCCTTAGTCTACTCGAAATTTCTAAACGTAACGTACATGATTAAATTATCAACACTATTGAAATGAATCTCTGGAATCAAACCTTCCTAAACAAGAGCAGTGATAAGATTTAGGCTAAAATATTTTTTAATAATCAGTGGATAGAAGTTTATACATCCTTCGGGGAACAAGAGCTAATGACAAAAGTTATTACTTGTAAGTGGATCAATGCCCTATGTTTTCCGCTGTTCGTTCACATATGTCAAGAATATCAAGACGATCTCTGACACATGCTGTTCTCTCGAGAACCCAAGCCATCCTTTGATGAGAACATTTGCAGAAATAAAACCAAAATTTCCTCGTCGTCAAGAATTGCATGAATGTCACTAAAAACTACATGCTTAAATTTCCTGTGGAATGACTTTTTTAGAGGTCTCCTATAAGGACCATGTGTGTTTTTTTAAATGTGTTCAAGATATATTTCGCTGTACCATTTACATTCTCTCTGGCACTCCATTAATTAAATTTTACTGCGCTGTAAAATACGAATCATTGCACATTGAAAACTAGTGTATCGCGAATTTATCGCTTCAGATAAATAAAAAGAATATGACTCATTTATTTTGCTGCTGCTGCCATTGTTTTTGTTGATAATTTTATTATTATTATTATTATTATTATTATTATCCCAAAAATTTCCCGATTTGAATGGATAGAGACATTGGTATGTTCAAATAATGCAGACAGACCGTTAGATGAAAACTTTGGTTTCTTATATTTTAACAATGTTTTTTAATGAATCTGCCTGAAAGTGAGCATTTTTTTAATATGTGTTTTTTCTTCACTACAGTGAGGATGTGTTCTATCTCGAAGGATAAAATTCGCACCGTGCCAATGATCTCTGTTTTTGGTACCTTACTCATCTCTAAGAATATGTCAATTAGTTAGTGATATCATTCTATCAGAACGTTTCATGAAGAAAATATCTTCACAACAGCAATGTAATTTCATTATAATACAAACGATCAAAGCAAAAGCATATAGTGGATTAAAATGTATACTTTTGTCAATTATTGAATAAAGTAACATGTGAAGAATAATGTATGACAACTGTCTAATTATATATATTGAAACTGGTTATGAACAACAAAATTTACAAGTGTTGGAATGTTATAGAGAAATGTTGACCATTTCCAATAAATTTGTTTTCATCGCTATCAAGTCTTGCAATATTACGTATCGCTAGTAGTATATAGGGCCACCCTAGCGTCAATGGACTTACCATGTAAAAACGGTCCATGCATTCTGGCGTCAAGGGGAATTTAACATGGGGAATTTTAACATGGATGGAACTGTAGAGCGTCAAGGGGAATTGAACATGGAAATTTAACAGGACCGGTGCTTTAGCGTCAATGGGACTTTAACGTTAAAATATGGGGTTTGTACTTTGGCGTCAATGGGAATTGAACATGGGAATGTCACCTGGGGATCAATGGGAATTAAACATTGGTGACGTCATAGGTTTATAGGGTTAAAACCTTTTATAGGGTGAAATGTATTTGTAGGGACAAAGGGTTGATAGGCACAAACATAGACATACAGAAACAAACAAATACACATCCAAACACACAGAAAAGAGGACAGAAATATTCTAAAGAAAGACTCACAGATAGAATAGAGACTCTAGAAAGAAAAGTCTGTTGTATGGGTTCAAAACATTTATTCAAGTATATACATGGGCACTCTGGCCTGTGCTTTGTCTAAGCACTATCCATTTAATACATAAACATTTGGACATAAAACAAACCTATTTACGAGTTGTTTAGTTATTGACTCTAGTAAACTAATGTTTAAAATTAACGTTCACTCCTTTCTAAAATCACTTCATATGCAACAAATTTACATTAAATGTTCGTTTATAAGAAAAAGCTAAAATAAAACAAGTAACAAACAATCAAATAAGAGAAAGTTCATGTTTGTCTCTCTATCCGTCACACACGTTGTTTAAAATCTCGTCAGCTACCACTTGTGTCCCAGCATAGATGTTTCCCATCACGTACTCCCTTTCAGTCGTAAATCTGCTGTTACGTCCATCGTGCTAGGTACACTTATCGGTAAGCAGATTAAGAGCAGTCATCGTCTTCTTCCCATGGAGGTACAACATATGCCATATGAATAGTCACTTTTCCATCGGTGAGGTCAAATTTTTCTCTCATCGACTGCACGTCTTCAATAGCCCTCAAAAGTTTGGAAGAAGTTATTTCTGCAGGTGTGCTAAATTCGAGACATACAGGCGAGTTCAAACTGTCGTGATACATAGATAGGCTCAAACGACCTCGATCTTTGACTTGGCAATGACATTTGAGTTCCTCTAACAGTGAGTCTAGTAGATCCGTAATGAAACCTGATACTTCCTCGGCTGGAACGTCAGACGCAAAGTCTTTAAATTTCACCGTGTAGGTATAAGAAGTCGTTCTAAATTTTCTCGAGGTCGCTGTCTGAGTCATTTGGATGCTAAAATACTCTTTAGGTCTATTGAATCCTTTCCCTTCTTGAACGCACTTTGCTGTGACGGTATGGTGGTGAAAGAAGTCAATGATGTTTGTTCCTTCTCTTTTTTTCTGCGTAGAGTTATTCATCTTTCTCGTCGCTTGTCCTCGCAATGAAGTGTCGTTCTTGGCAGTTGTCCCTTTTTATATGCTGACCAATATCGATGTGACCGTACGGCAACGTAAAGTGATTGGGAAGTCTCACTCGCTTCTGGTACACGATTTGATAGACTTTTTCCAGGGATCGACTGACGATTTGGTCAGTGGGTAAACGTACAATCTTGTTCGGTTGGTGAGTGGTCACTTTAAAGTTTCCATCCTCTCCAGATTGCAAGGCTTCTTTCAATACCCCAAAGTTGACCACTCGACTGGTACGATAATTCAGAGTCAGTCCTTTCACTTTGCACTCCGTGTGCACTTCTTGTTTGTCCCGGTATTGGTAGCCGTAATTTTTAGGACCGCCACTCGCGAAACTTAGAATCTTGTCGTCGGGGTGTTCGTCTGTCCAGGCTCCTAAACGGTCTCCTTCGATGTTAGGGTGTTGCTGACCCGGTCGATCGATGTAGATGCAGCTGTCCGTGTCAAAGTACAGGACACGATCCCCTAACAGTTCTAAAGCTTCGTACAATTTTAAGCGAGCATGGGCTATCACATAAGCCGCAATGATGACATTTCCAAATTCGTCGGCTTGTACAAAATTCAGATCTTCTTCGTAATTGACTAAGATCAAATCCTCGCGAACGACGTCCACGTGTTTCATGAATTTGTTTTTGTCGTGAATCATCTGGAAGTAGCGGGAAGGTTTTGTCAAATACTCCGTCTTGGGTAAACACGACCGTTGTGCCATTTTACCCCACAAGCAATTAAACATCACTTTGGCAAACGATCGCCTGCCTTCGTTTTTCTCAATGTGGTCTAAAGAGATGGCTTCTTGTGCCCAGTATTTCTCTTTAAATGTCTTTTGATCTTCGGGAGTGTGACACCAGGAAGGATAGCCACTGGCTTCTTGCTTTAGTTTCAAAAAGGCATCCACGTAGTCTGCAAAAATGCCTTTCTGAGTTGGGTCACCTTTGTGGTATTGTTCTGTCTTGGGAAAGTGGTAAATTTCGCACACTTCTAACAGTTGATATCCCATGTCCAGAGCTTTGAACAATTCTACGCCGACCCAGGTTCCCGTCAAGGCGCGTTCTTCCTGGGTGTGCTGGCAAGGTTGATCTTGGTTGCACGTTTCGGCACAAGTACGGCACAAAGGAAACATCAGTTTGCCTTCACAATGGTAAGGTAACACGGGATGGTACAAGTCCGTGGGAGGCAAAACTTTGCACTTGATCAAGCCTTCGTATTGCCGAATGTTTTTCAGGTCGATGTGTTCCGTTAGCAATTGCGGGTGTCCTGCAGGAAAGTGACAATATTTGCACACGTAGGGATACAGCGAACACACGTCCAAGTATTTGATTTCTTCTCCTTTCTCTTCGTCGGCTTGGTACAGCAAACAGGTGACATTGGTCCTTTCTCCGTACAAACTATCCCTCGGGTTCAGGGGGTCCACCCAATGGTAACTTTCCACGACACGTTTAAATTCGGGATCGGTTTTCAAACGGTGATCGTATTCGTGTTCCCACATTTCTACCACTTGGTGTCCTTGCTGTTCTAACTTTAGGCGTCGCTGACAAGTGTCCTGGTACAAGTCTTCCATGGTTCGTTGTAAAAGCTGATTTTTAGTGCCACGGTCAGGGTAACAGACGGGACATCCATGAAATAAGCAACCGTTAAACTCGTACACGATCTTGGGGTTTTCTAAGGTCCCAGCCGTCGACCGAATGCGTTCCGATGGTCTTTTCGCCTCCTCCGTTGCGGGCATGCTGAATCCATTTGTCTTCCTTGTCACACAAGCAATGTAACCAGCGTAGGGCTTTGACCGAGTATTGACGTTTGACATAGTTGGTCGTTTGAGGACTGATGACAGCAACGGTGTTTTCAGGCATGAATCGTTGCCGGTACACTAAGGAACACGCTTTGACAATGGTGCAAGCTTCTTTCAAAGGATCGACCCCTCCGTGTTCCATGAACAGTTCCCGAAATTTTCCACAGCAACGCCGTAAAATGTCCACGTCGAAACGACAATACTTTAGCATTTCTTCCTGAAAGTCAAAAGGGTCCGAGGCGTGAGCCTGGTACCAAGCGTAGAAAGCTTCTCGTTGTTCGGTACGCATGTTGTCAGGGTCGTAATAGTGAGCCTCAGGCAAATGGGGTAGAACGGCGTGTTGATTGGCTTGCGTATTGAAAAAGTGTGGAAAGCACCCTTTAGCCATTTCTGTCATTCCAACGTTTTAGGCATTAGACTCAAAGGCATGGCCAAGTAACTCATCGAATCTTTAAACTGCACTTGTCCCACTTGCATGAAAATGATTTTGGCTCCGTTCAAAGTGACCTTAGGACGTTCGGTACCATGTTCCGTATAGTATCTCAAAAGAAACTGTCCATCGTATCCGGAGAAATTGTGAGCCATCACCGTGGCATGACGATGACAATCTCGGTAACGTTCGATGTCCTCTTGGCTCCATGTCTTGTCGATGGGGTCTAAGACCCATCGGGCGAAATCGGCTAGCGTGTTCGGTCCCCGAAAGATTTTTTCACGTCTTCCAGGAATCTTGCTGCAGTGAGGGAAATAACTCAAGATAGGTTCTTGAATGCACTTCTCGCACGCTCGATGAGCCACGCAGAAATTAGGAATGTGAATACCGGTCTCTTGTATGCATTCGAAATCGAAAAAGATGAAATTGCCTTTCTTCTTCTTCTTGTGACCGTCCTCTTTCTCTTGTTGGCGTTGGTATTTTTGCACGTAGCATTCGTGTTCCAAGTCCACGATGTGGTGACAAATGTGACATTTTTTCTTTCCTCGACATACGTGTGCCTTGGCACTGTTGGTATATATGCCTTGTCCACACGTAGGGCACAGTCTCAGCAGTTGACAAGCACATTTCTGCTGTGAACCTTGCGTCTTCAGATGTTGTTGGTAACAGGCAGGGCTGATAAACGTGCGCAGACAAGCTGGACAATGCACTCGTTCTTGCCCTTCGTTCAGACAGGGTTGAGAGGCCAAACATCCTGAGCGTTTCGATCCACAATGCTTGTGTTGCTCTCGATTGTTATAGCCATAGTCACATTTCTCACAGTAATATCTGTATCCCAGGAATCCGGTGATGGCGGTAATGGTATCGAGATGTTCATCGTGATAATAGACATGAATGTATTTTCCGTCCTTAAAGTCTTGGCCTCGAAACAACAGAGGTCCGCGCACTTCTTGAGGGTGCACTTTCAAGGTGTATCGTGGAGCTAGGGCATCTTGCAATTTTTGCATCTCAGGAATGCCACAGGGTGTGTCTTTGGACAGTCCGGCTTGTTGTAACAGGAGTTCTGCTTCATTTCGTTGTTTGGCTCGGTCGGATTGTTGAATAGTTTTCCAGGTTCTTTTCCATTCTACCGTGTCGTTCTTGTTCGCGTAGGTTCGTCCCACCACGATGGCACGGGCTAAACACATCTGGTCTTGAGGGTTGTTAACTCGGACGAGACTTGTTTTGGTGTTGCGAAGGTCGTCCACCAATAAGACCTTTTTGCGTCCAGTCCCTTGAGGAGGAGAGACGTGGGTCATGGACAGTGTGGCTTTTCCATCGGTGATGTCAAACTAGCCATTGGATTGTTGCACGTGTTGAATCTTGTCCATGACTTTGGAAGGGGCCAATTCTGCAGGGCTGCTAAACTCGATCCAATCAGGGGATTTCAAACCGTCGTGTTCTATGGAAAGTCTCAATCGATCGTATTCTTTGGGTTGACATTGTCTCTTTAGTGTGGTGAGCAAAGAATCCCACACCTCGGTGATGAACCCTTCTGCTTTCTCCAACGGTACGTTGGACTTGAAATCTTTAAACTTCACCGTGTATTTGTAAGCCGTGGTTCTAAATTTTCTAGAGGGGCGCTTTTCCGTCTCTCGAATGTGGTAATACTTTGCGGGTGATACTGGTGGACTTTGGTTTGGAGTAGGCTCTCTATGTCTGGTCGCAGACGTGGAAGGTATTGGTTCAGGTTCGCTCATGTCTTCTATTTGAGCGAACACTTCATTTCGTGTGTGAGGCGATACGTCGCTTCGCTGCCTCTTACGTTCTTCTTCTCTCTCACTGAAATCGTGCGATCGTTTCATCTCCATTGCTGATTCAGAAATGATTTAACCAAGTTCATTCTCTCCATATATACCCTCTCTACCTCTTGTTGTCACAATGACTTGGTATATTTCAGAAGGGCAAGTGAAAGCCAAGCATATAGGAACCCAACGACAGCGGTGCGTCTTAAACACCTCATGCATCTTGACGACCTTCGATTCAAACCCTACCACGAAAGAAAAAAGTTGCAAGAAAAAAACCCAGACAGTTGGTGTCTTCAAGAGAGCTAGAGACGGTGGCACTGTGTCGCTGGGACACGTACGTACTCCAGAAAACTAAGCCATTCGACAACGATGTCTCCTTCTCTCAGTCACTTCTACTTTGTCGCTGACTACGATTCTACCAACCCTGTTTTAACACACGTTTATCTTCATCTGATATTTTTTAAAAATATACTAAACTCATTTTTAAAAGAACTACCCTTTTTCGACAGCAGTGACGGCGTCTCCTCCTGCTGTTACCACTGTTGCTGCACAAAGGTGATCTTTCCTTAAGATCAAAATATGAGACAGAGCAAGTAAGTTGTGAAGTTGAGCGGAGGTGTCCAAACAACAACTGTCAAGCCCCTATATTCCATTTCTGTTCGTGATAATAACTTCTGATACTTCACATTTTCTAAAGTGGAAATCTTTACAAACCGTACAAAAGTTATATGACTTCGGCTTCTGACAGTTGCACAGACTCTTCACTTTATAAGTGTCACGAGAAAATTGTGTATCCAATTTTTACCATTTTCCAAAACACACACACACACTTGCAACGTGACCAGAAATCTGTACTTCTTTATTTGTGGATATCCCACAGACCCGTCCCAGCATATAGAGCTGGTTAAGAACTGTAGGAATATCACCTCATTTTTTCAGAAATATCAAAGTTTTTATGTGTATCTTCCCTGTTCCACCCTTTATTAGTGCTTAGGTATGTTCCCTAAAGACACAAACAATTTGGAATAAAATTAAATTTTGAATTAAGGTTTCTCTCTGTTTGTACATTTTTTTTCCAAGTTGTTGGTGCATGGCAGATTTCATCCAAATACCTTCTCAGAGTGAGAGGCATTTCTACACATGTCATTGCCTTTGTTAAATTCGGTTTTGTTGGTTAATCATCGTTAATCTTTAAATCTATATTTTGACGTATTTCTTTTTTTTTTTTATAGAAGATGCAAGATTATTTATTGTTGTAACGGTATTTATGTTGTTTAGTCTGTTGCTGCGAAAGAAATTATCTATAGCAAAGTGCTTAAGTTTGTTCAGTTTTTTTTTTTTATTTCAAGCTCTACAAAAGGTACCGAGTTTGTCTTGCAAAGGGATTGAAACTTTAAGTTACGCGGACGTGAAGGAAAACATCTTTGTTACTACAGTTTGTTGTCTTTGTGTTCGTTCTAATCAGTCTTGTCTTATATCTTTGTGTTTTTTAGATCATATTTCTTCCGATGTAAATACATGCATCAGTGGACATACAGCTTGGGTTATCATCCTTGAGGTTCACTGTACTTAGTTTATTTACTTCATACAAACCCCAAATTCACTAGTTTGAAGGGGGGAAAAAACAAAACAACAAAAACTGACACCCGGTACTGTAACACTTCTGTCTCTATTGATGTGAGTATGATTGTCAAAATGTTTGAGGAAGATTAAAAATGTTTGTCAGTTTCAAAACGCGAACCAGTACTCTGGTCGTTTAATATTTGATGTGGCAAGAAGAAATGGTACAATACGCAACAAAGGGATTGTAAGTTTACACTCCAATCTGTCGGCACTGAAATGGTAACAACGCTCTTTCGTTGGCATTATTTTGCCACACTACCTCAGAAAAAAACAATGCATCACTCATCATAAACGATTTCATTGGCTAGACTTATTTTCTGACCGCGTTCGCTTCGAATTGACTTCAGTACCTTTTCGCACAGGGACAAGATCGGACTTTTTTGTTATTCTGCGGCTGTCCGCTACACTACTTGCCCTGAATTTACAACCAAACAATGTGTTTACACATTGTAAGTGACTTCATTGGCTAACCGATATTTTCCACCGCCTTAGCTTCAAATTGGTTTCAGTTGTTATTCGCACCGCGAGATGATCATACGCGTTTTCCTGTACCTGACCACTAGTCACTTCACAAACAATAAAACTAACACACAAACGATCACGCCATGGGCGATTCATGGAAATTATGTTAGTCATATTACGAAATACATCACGACTTGTTTGGATCTACCATTCTGTGGTCACTTTTTAATCACATGCGTCTTCAGTTCACTCTTGTGATATTTTTTAATGGTGTATTTTTTATGGATGTGATTATGTTATATTTTATATGTTCTTTTATCTTTTCAATGATTTTACTTTATATCTATATTTTAATTTAGATGCATGGACTATGTAGTCTGATATAAAGAATTCTTATCTTATTTTACGTAAGTGGAATGAGTGTTTCTTTGAAACTTTCATAAGGAAAATATACCATAAAAACAAACGTACGTGTCGTGATATTTTTAAAGTAGGAAATACACTCTCTCTCTCTCTCTCTCTCTCCGTCATTGTAGTTTTTATTGAAATCTTAAGGGTATCTGTGCCTGTTTGAAGGTACCTCTGCAAAATTGTGATCAATAATCACCCTATTTATGTGAACTGTTCTGTTTGTCATGTCATTTTTTTTTCCAAACACTTACATCCTTACAAATTGTAAATCAGTAAATCGTTGGATGAAATAAAATTTTGAGTTGACGAACTTGTACAAATCAGGCATCGTAGCTTTCTCTTTATTTTGGCACTGCAATGTGTCACGGAAAAAATTCTAACATTAGATCTACCGTTTCTCAAGAAAGGAAACAAGCACAATGCTTTTTCAAGAATCACGCGAGTGACATTGCACTGTATAACCCTGCCTATGGTTAACTCTGAAATCTAAAACCAAAACACATGTTCGGAAAAAAATGTAACAATGTTCAAGAATGACGCGAGTGGCACTGCACTGTATAACCCTGCCCATGGTTAACTCTGAATTCTAAGCCAAAACATGGGTTCAGAAAAAAATAAAATGTAACAATGTTCTCCCAGTTTAGACTGTGGATAGAACAAGGAGCGTTATGGTGCTGTATTTTTTTTCTCCGCCCTTAGTGCATCAAAAAATTGAGAGAACTACGGTGGTAAATCCAGTAGGATGACAGAACCAACACGACCAGTGAAGAAATAAATTTCTTTGATACCTCATGAAGATTATTTGATACAATCTAGTAGACCCATAAGTGAATTGTAGGAAAATTTAGAACGATGACATGCACCTACACGGTTACATTAAATGGTTTACGTCAATAGTTGCTATTTCTTTGTTATTAAATGTTCGTACAAACGATATGTGTGTAAGTGAAAGCTAACACACGCACACACACGCATACAAGTGTTACTGCCTTGGGTGACAGTAGAACGGGCAGTACTTTAGTCTGGAGTGTTTTGAGAGATGGACAGATAGACTTAACATTACAGTGGAGAGAGAAAGAAAGCATGGTAAAGAAGAAAGAAAAAGTAGGACACCATTTTTGGTTCCGTTATTCTTGCGGTATTATAGGACAAAGATAATTGAGACAACCATACATTCTATGTGAAATATGTTCTTGCGGTATTATAGGACAAAGATAATTCAGACAACCATACATTCTATGTGAAATATGTCCAATTTGTAAGGATGTAAGTGTTTGAAAAAAAAAATGACATGACAAACAGAACAGTTCACATAAATAGGGTGATTATTGATCACAATTTTGCAGAGGTATCTTCAAACAGGCACAGATACCCTTAAGATTTCAATAAAAACTACAATGACGGAGAGAGAGAGAGAGAGTGTATTTCCTACTTTAAAAATATCACGACACGTACGTTTGTTTTTATGGTATATTTTCCTTATGAAAGTTTCAAAGAAACACTCATTCCACTTACGTAAAATAAGATAAGAATTCTTTATATCAGACTACATAGTCCATGCATCTAAATTAAAATATAGATATAAAGTAAAATCATTGAAAAGATAAAAGAACATATAAAATATAACATAATCACATCCATAAAAAATACACCATTAAAAAATATCACAAGAGTGAACTGAAGACGCATGTGATTAAAAAGTGACCACAGAATGGTAGATCCAAACAAGTCGTGATGTATTTCGTAATATGACTAACATAATTTCCATGAATCGCCCATGGCGTGATCGTTTGTGTGTTAGTTTTATTGTTTGTGAAGTGACTAGTGGTCAGGTACAGGAAAACGCGTATGATCATCTCGCGGTGCGAATAACAACTGAAACCAATTTGAAGCTAAGGCGGTGGAAAATATCGGTTAGCGAATGAAGTCACTTACAATGTGTAAACACTTTGTTTGGTTGTAAATTCAGGGCAAGTAGCGTAGCGGACAGCCGCAGAATAACAAAAAAGTCCGATCTTGTCCCTGTGCGAAAAGGTACTGAAGTCAATTCGAAGCGAACGCGGTCAGAAAATAAGTCTAGCCAATGAAATCGTTTATGATGAGTGATGCATTGTTTTTTTCTGAGGTAGTGTGGCAATATAATGCCAACGAAAGAGCGTTGTTACCATTTCAGTGCCGACAGATTGGAGTGTAAACTTACAATCCCTTTGTTGCGTATTGTACCATTTCTTCTTGCCACATCAAATATTAAACGACCAGAGTACTGGTTCGCGTTTTGAAACTGACAAACATTTTTAATCTTCCTCAAACATTTTGACAATCATACTCACATCAATAGAGACAGAAGTGTTACAGTACCGGGTGTCAGTTTTTGCTGTTTTGTTTTTTCCCCCCCTTCAAACTAGTGAATTTGGGGTTTGTATGAAGTAAATAAACTAAGTACAGTGAACCTCAAGGATGATAACCCAAGCTGTATGTCCATTGATGCATGTATTTACATCGGAAGAAATATGATCTAAAAAACACAAAGATATAAGACAAGACTGATTAGAACGAACACAAAGACAACAAACTGTAGTAACAAAGATGTTTTCCTTCACGTCCGCGTAACTTAAAGTTTCAATCCCTTTGCAAGACAAACTCGGTACCTTTTGTAGAGCTTGAAATAAAAAAAAAAAAACTGAACAAACTTAAGCACTTTGCTATAGATAATTTCTTTCGCAGCAACAGACTAAACAACATAAATACCGTTACAACAATAAATAATCTTGCATCTTCTATAAAAAAAAAAAGAAATACGTCAAAATATAGATTTAAAGATTAACGATGATTAACCAACAAAACCGAATTTAACAAAGGCAATGACATGTGTAGAAATGCCTCTCACTCTGAGAAGGTATTTGGATGAAATCTGCCATGCACCAACAACCTGGAAAAAAAATGTACAAACAGAGAGAAACCTTAATTCAAAATTTAATTTTATTCCAAATTGTTTGTGTCTTTAGGGAACATACCTAAGCACTAATAAAGGGTGGAACAGGGAAGATACACATAAAAACTTTGATATTTCTGAAAAAATGAGGTGATATTCCTACAGTTCTTAACCAGCTCTATATGCTGGGACGGGTCTGTGGGATATCCACAAATAAAGAAGTACAGATTTCTGGTCACGTTGCAAGTGTGTGTGTGTGTTTTGGAAATGGTAAAAATTGGATACACAATTTTCTCGTGACACTTATAAAGTGAAGAGTCTGTGCAACTGTCAGAAGCCGAAGTCATATAACTTTTGTACGGTTTGTAAAGATTTCCACTTTAGAAAATGTGAAGTATCAGAAGTTATTATCACGAACAGAAATGGAATATAGGGGCTTGACAGCTGTTGTTTGGACACCTCCGCTCAACTTCACAACTTACTTGCTCTGTCTCATATTTTGATCTTAAGGAAAGATCACCTTTGTGCAGCAACAGTGGTAACAGCAGGAGGAGACGCCGTCACTGCTGTCGAAAAAGGGTAGTTCTTTTAAAAATGAGTTTAGTATATTTTTAAAAAATATCAGATGAAGATAAACGTGTGTTAAAACAGGGTTGGTAGAATCGTAGTCAGCGACAAAGTAGAAGTGACTGAGAGAAGGAGACATCGTTGTCGAATGGCTTAGTTTTCTGGAGTACGTACGTGTCCCAGCGACACAGTGCCACCGTCTCTAGCTCTCTTGAAGACACCAACTGTCTGGGTTTTTTTTCTTGCAACTTTTTTCTTTCGTGGTAGGGTTTGAATCGAAGGTCGTCAAGATGCATGAGGTGTTTAAGACGCACCGCTGTCGTTGGGTTCCTATATGCTTGGCTTTCACTTGCCCTTCTGAAATATACCAAGTCATTGTGACAACAAGAGGTAGAGAGGGTATATATGGAGAGAATGAACTTGGTTAAATCATTTCTGAATCAGCAATGGAGATGAAACGATCGCACGATTTCAGTGAGAGAGAAGAAGAACGTAAGAGGCAGCGAAGCGACGTATCGCCTCACACACGAAATGAAGTGTTCGCTCAAATAGAAGACATGAGCGAACCTGAACCAATACCTTCCACGTCTGCGACCAGACATAGAGAGCCTACTCCAAACCAAAGTCCACCAGTATCACCCGCAAAGTATTACCACATTCGAGAGACGGAAAAGCGCCCCTCTAGAAAATTTAGAACCACGGCTTACAAATACACGGTGAAGTTTAAAGATTTCAAGTCCAACGTACCGTTGGAGAAAGCAGAAGGGTTCATCACCGAGGTGTGGGATTCTTTGCTCACCACACTAAAGAGACAATGTCAACCCAAAGAATACGATCGATTGAGACTTTCCATAGAACACGACGGTTTGAAATCCCCTGATTGGATCGAGTTTAGCAGCCCTGCAGAATTGGCCCCTTCCAAAGTCATGGACAAGATTCAACACGTGCAACAATCCAATGACTAGTTTGACATCACCGATGGAAAAGCCACACTGTCCATGACCCACGTCTCTCCTCCTCAAGGGACTGGACGCAAAAAGGTCTTATTGGTGGACGACCTTCGCAACACCAAAACAAGTCTCGTCCGAGTTAACAACCCTCAAGACCAGATGTGTTTAGCCCGTGCCATCGTGGTGGGACGAACCTACGCGAACAAGAACGACACGGTAGAATGGAAAAGAACCTGGAAAACTATTCAACAATCCGACCGAGCCAAACAACGAAATGAAGCAGAACTCCTGTTACAACAAGCCGGACTGTCCAAAGACACACCCTGTGGCATTCCTGAGATGCAAAAATTGCAAGATGCCCTAGTTCCACGATACACCTTGAAAGTGCACCCTCAAGAAGTGCGCGGACCTCTGTTGTTTCGAGGCCAAGACTTTAAGGACGGAAAATACATTCATGTCTATTATCACGATGAACATCTCGATACCATTACCGCCATCACCGGATTCCTGGGATACAGATATTACTGTGAGAAATGTGACTATGGCTATAACAATCGAGAGCAACACAAGCATTGTGGATCGAAACGCTCAGGATGTTTGGCCTCTCAACCCTGTCTGAACGAAGGGCAAGAACGAGTGCATTGTCCAGCTTGTCTGCGCACGTTTATCAGCCCTGCCTGTTACCAACAACATCTGAAGACGCAAGGTTCACAGCAGAAATGTGCTTGTCAACTGCTGAGACTGTGCCCTACGTGTGGACAAGGCATATATACCAACAGTGCCAAGGCACACGTATGTCGAGGAAAGAAAAAATGTCACATTTGTCACCACATCGTGGACTTGGAACACGAATGCTACGTGCAAAAATACCAACGCCAACAAGAGAAAGAGGACGGTCACAAGAAGAAGAAGAAAGGCAATTTCATCTTTTTCGATTTCGAATGCATACAAGAGACCGGTATTCACATTCCTAATTTCTGCGTGGCTCATCGAGCGTGCGAGAAGTGCATTCAAGAACCTATCTTGAGTTATTTCCCTCACTGCAGCAAGATTCCTGGAAGACGTGAAAAAATCTTTCGGGGACCGAACACGCTAGCCGATTTCGCCCGATGGGTCTTAGACCCCATCGACAAGACATGGAGCCAAGAGGACATCGAACGTTACCGAGATTGTCATCGTCATGCCACGGTGATGGCTCACAATTTCTCCGGATACGATGGACAGTTTCTTTTGAGATACTATACGGAACATGGTACCGAACGTCCTAAGGTCACTTTGAACGGAGCCAAAATCATTTTCATGCAAGTGGGACAAGTGCAGTTTAAAGATTCGATGAGTTACTTGGCCATGCCTTTGAGTCTAATGCCTAAAACGTTGGAATGACAGAAATGGCTAAAGGGTGCTTTCCACACTTTTTCAATACGCAAGCCAATCAACACGCCGTTCTACCCCATTTGCCTGAGGCTCACTATTACGACCCTGACAACATGCGTACCGAACAACGAGAAGCTTTCTACGCTTGGTACCAGGCTCACGCCTCGGACCCTTTTGACTTTCAGGAAGAAATGCTAAAGTATTGTCGTTTCGACGTGGACATTTTACGGCGTTGCTGTGGAAAATTTCGGGAACTGTTCATGGAACACGGAGGGGTCGATCCTTTGAAAGAAGCTTGCACCATTGTCAAAGCGTGTTCCTTAGTGTACCGGCAACGATTCATGCCTGAAAACACCGTTGCTGTCATCAGTCCTCAAACGACCAACTATGTCAAACGTCAATACTCGGTCAAAGCCCTACGCTGGTTACATTGCTTGTGTGACAAGGAAGACAAATGGATTCAGCATGCCCGCAACGGAGGAGGCGAAAAGACCATCGGAACGCATTCGGTCGACGGCTGGGACCTTAGAAAACCCCAAGATCGTGTACGAGTTTAACGGTTGCTTATTTCATGGATGTCCCGTCTGTTACCCTGACCGTGGCACTAAAAATCAGCTTTTACAACGAACCATGGAAGACTTGTACCAGGACACTTGTCAGCGACGCCTAAAGTTAGAACAGCAAGGACACCAAGTGGTAGAAATGTGGGAACACGAATACGATCACCGTTTGAAAACCGATCCCGAATTTAAACGTGTCGTGGAAAGTTACCATTGGGTGGACCCCCTGAACCCGAGGGATAGTTTGTACGGAGAAAGGACCAATGTCACCTGTTTGCTGTACCAAGCCGACGAAGAGAAAGGAGAAGAAATCAAATACTTGGACGTGTGTTCGCTGTATCCCTACGTGTGCAAATATTGTCACTTTCCTGCAGGACACCCGCAATTGCTAACGGAACACATCGACCTGAAAAACATTCGGCAATACGAAGGCTTGATCAAGTGCAAAGTTTTGCCTCCCACGGACTTGTACCATCCCGTGTTACCTTACCATTGTGAAGGCAAACTGATGTTTCCTTTGTGCCGTACTTGTGCCGAAACGTGCAACCAAGATCAACCTTGCCAGCACACCCAGGAAGAACGCGCCTTGACGGGAACCTGGGTCGGCGTAGAATTGTTCAAAGCTCTGGACATGGGATATCAACTGTTAGAAGTGTGCGAAATTTACCACTTTCCCAAGACAGAACAATACCACAAAGGTGACCCAACTCAGAAAGGCATTTTTGCAGACTACGTGGATGCCTTTTTGAAACTAAAGCAAGAAGCCAGTGGCTATCCTTCCTGGTGTCACACTCCCGAAGATCAAAAGACATTTAAAGAGAAATACTGGGCACAAGAAGCCATCTCTTTAGACCACATTGAGAAAAACGAAGGCAGGCGATCGTTTGCCAAAGTGATGTTAAATTGCTTGTGGGGTAAAATGGCACAACGGTCGTGTTTACCCAAGACGGAGTATTTGACAAAACCTTCCCGCTACTTCCAGATGATTCACGACAAAAACAAATTCATGAAACACGTGGACGTCGTTCGCGAGGATTTGATCTTAGTCAATTACGAAGAAGATCTGAATTTTGTACAAGCCGACGAATTTGGAAATGTCATCATTGCGGCTTATGTGATAGCCCATGCTCGCTTAAAATTGTACGAAGCTTTAGAACTGTTAGGGGATCGTGTCCTGTACTTTGACACGGACAGCTGCATCTACATCGATCGACCGGGTCAGCAACACCCTAACATCGAAGGAGACCGTTTAGGAGCCTGGACAGACGAACACCCCGACGACAAGATTCTAAGTTTCGCGAGTGGCGGTCCTAAAAATTACGGCTACCAATACCGGGACAAACAAGAAGTGCACACGGAGTGCAAAGTGAAAGGACTGACTCTGAATTATCGTACCAGTCGAGTGGTCAACTTTGGGGTATTGAAAGAAGCCTTGCAATCTGGAGAGGATGGAAACTTTAAAGTGACCACTCACCAACCGAACAAGATTGTACGTTTACCCACTGACCAAATCGTCAGTCGATCCCTGGAAAAAGTCTATCAAATCGTGTACCAGAAGCGAGTGAGACTTCCCAATCACTTTACGTTGCCGTACGGTCACATCGATATTGGTCAGCATATAAAAAGGGACAACTGCCAAGAACGACACTTCATTGCGAGGACAAGCGACGAGAAAGATGAATAACTCTACGCAGAAAAAAAGAGAAGGAACAAACATCATTGACTTCTTTCACCACCATACCGTCACAGCAAAGTGCGTTCAAGAAGGGAAAGGATTCAATAGACCTAAAGAGTATTTTAGCATCCAAATGACTCAGACAGCGACCTCGAGAAAATTTAGAACGACTTCTTATACCTACACGGTGAAATTTAAAGACTTTGCGTCTGACGTTCCAGCCGAGGAAGTATCAGGTTTCATTACGGATCTACTTGACTCACTGTTAGAGGAACTCAAATGTCATTGCCAAGTCAAAGATCGAGGTCGTTTGAGCCTATCTATGTATCACGACAGTTTGAACTCGCCTGTATGTCTCGAATTTAGCACACCTGCAGAAATAACTTCTTCCAAACTTTTGAGGGCTATTGAAGACGTGCAGTCGATGAGAGAAAAATTTGACCTCACCGATGGAAAAGTGACTATTCATATGGCATATGTTGTACCTCCATGGGAAGAAGACGATGACTGCTCTTAATCTGCTTACCGATAAGTGTACCTAGCACGATGGACGTAACAGCAGATTTACGACTGAAAGGGAGTACGTGATGGGAAACATCTATGCTGGGACACAAGTGGTAGCTGACGAGATTTTAAACAACGTGTGTGACGGATAGAGAGACAAACATGAACTTTCTCTTATTTGATTGTTTGTTACTTGTTTTATTTTAGCTTTTTCTTATAAACGAACATTTAATGTAAATTTGTTGCATATGAAGTGATTTTAGAAAGGAGTGAACGTTAATTTTAAACATTAGTTTACTAGAGTCAATAACTAAACAACTCGTAAATAGGTTTGTTTTATGTCCAAATGTTTATGTATTAAATGGATAGTGTTTAGACAAAGCACAGGCCAGAGTGCCCATGTATATACTTGAATAAATGTTTTGAACCCATACAACAGACTTTTCTTTCTAGAGTCTCTATTCTATCTGTGAGTCTTTCTTTAGAATATTTCTGTCCTCTTTTCTGTGTGTTTGGATGTGTATTTGTTTGTTTCTGTATGTCTATGTTTGTGCCTATCAACCCTTTGTCCCTACAAATACATTTCACCCTATAAAAGGTTTTAACCCTATAAACCTATGACGTCACCAATGTTTAATTCCCATTGATCCCCAGGTGACATTCCCATGTTCAATTCCCATTGACGCCAAAGTGCAAACCCCATATTTTAACGTTAAAGTCCCATTGACGCTAAAGCACCGGTCCTGTTCAATTTCCATGTTCAATTCCCTTTGACGCTCAAGAGTTCCATCCATGTTAAAATTCTCCATGTTAAATTCCCCTTGACGCCAGAGTGCATGGACCGTTTTTGCATGGTAAGTCCATTGACGCTAGGGTGGCCCTATATACTACTATCGCTGTCTATTCTGGTTAATTGTAGCTCTGGCTGTGCTCCTAAAACGTGCATTGCACGATTTGCAATGACCTTCTTCGTGCACCTGATGAGTATAGCACGTTTAAGTGAAAGTGGAATGGAATTATCTGAACTGATCACCGCTCAGAAGCAACTGGTTTTTGCCTATGCTTCAAAATAACAGCAGAGTCTGCATGCACGCATTAAGGATATTGATGCTCAGTTACCATAACACGTGGACATAATTACTGTATCATAGAGCGGTTTTGACTAAAAACGGATAAGAACAGTTTCCATTTGGGTGAGGCAGGCGACAGTTCATGGATGTAATGTATGAAACATAACCCTAATGTAAGAGCGTGCCTTCACTACCGTAATAAAAAGATTTACTAAGCAAGGTGAATTGACATATTATGCTCCGTTCAAACCAATAGTTGCAGCTTTTAGAAACATGCAGCTTTAAATTGCCAAGCATGAAATATTGTCTAAACTTTTAATTGGCTTAGACTGATAAAGTCCGTTTTTAAAACGGTGAATAACTTAACCTAATTTGAAGGATATTAATTCAATAGGTCCAATGAATTATATTGCGGCAAATAATCATCCTGCCTATATAACTCATTTTAATTTATCTCTTAATTTATTGTAACTTGAATATAATATCATTTTCTAAATTAAACCCAGTGAAAATTTTAACACGGACGAACTATATTTCTAAGAGCAGTCACTCACATCTTATGAAGTAAGATTTCAAGGCAGTTTGTTCGTTGGATGTAGATTCAAAATTTGTATATTAGTTTGTTTCACATATTCTCTCTAAATGTAGACCCTCATTATGTCAACCCTGATCCACTCTGTTGTCTCGAGGGTGATATATATAAACTATGTTATATTCTTATATTTTCTTCTTATCCTAATCATTCCTTGAATTTTCGGATTCACTACAAAGAATTATGCTTTCAGTTATATTTAACAATCGTAGATTCTTTGTGGGTTTCTTTCACTTCACCCATTCGTTCAGTTATTAAAAGCTTGTATCATTTACAAATAAATACTTTACCAGCCTATTTAAAATACAACCTCTTCCTTCAATCAAACATTTTACATGAAGGAAAAGAGCAATAGTTCATGCTTGTCTGTAGACAGAACGGTTAAGCTTAAACTGGTATGCATCATTTGTTACACATGACCTGAGGTTAGTTACCAACTAGTATCAAACAATTTGTGAAAATCACAGCACCTATTGGATGATTTCGTGAGCCATGTATTTCTGACATTGACAGGTAGTCAATCGCTTGTCAAACTTATCTGTGTTTGATATTTACCAAGGTAAACAATTCCATGATGAAAACATCGGCTCTTCTTGTTGTCAACCATGTCCAAACTGAATCTAGGTAAAAATTTCCTCCTTTATAGTGGAATCGTGGCCTTTGGCATCAAGTTCGCCAATTATTACATAGAAAAATAATAATTAATTTTGAATGTTGTTAATAACTCCATATATATATATATATATATATATATATATATATATATATATATATATATATATATATATATATATATATATATATATATATATATATATATATATATATATATATATATATACACACATACATACATACGATGTCATTCTTGTGTGGCTTACCAAACAGGTTACATGTGCGTTTCTGAAGTTAAACAACAAAAGTTTATAGTGTTTTAGATGGTCCGGAATGCAATAAATAAACCGTGCTCATTTTTAATACAAAAATGTTTTCCTTCAAATGTCACATTTATAATGTTTTGGGGTCATTAAAGCATATAATTTTGAACAGAAATGGTTCAGGGATGATAAATCTGATATGCTGCCTAAAGGGACATAAAGTCGATTTTCATATTCGTTTATGTTATTACTCGGTGCAGGATTAAAAAAGATATGTTTATAGTTGTTTAAGAACTATGGAATGATACGATTGGATGGTGTCAAGATTAATGTTTTAAATTACGTGTTGGATGGACTCTTAAATCATATTTTGTTGTGCTTTAGGAGGTCTCCAAAGATATGTTTATAGTGTTAAAAATACTCGAGAATGAGCATACTTTAAGTCGTCAGAAAAGAACATTTTGAGCGTATACTCATAGTCGTCAGAACTGATCTGTTTATAGTGTTGAAAGAACTTGAGACTGAGTATACTCGGATTCGTCAGAAGATGGCATTAATAGCATTGAATGTGTTCAGGAATGATTATGCTTAGATTGGTCATTAAGTGATGTTTATAATGTTGAAAGTACTCAGTAATGAGTCTAGCTGCAGTGGCCAGAAAATTACACACACACACACACACAGATATATATATATATATATATATATATATATATATATATATATATATATATATATATATATATATATATATATATATATATATATATATATATATATATATATAAATATAAACAGACTGATAGATTCGTCACATAATTATATGTTTATCTTGATTTTTAAAATTCTGTAATAAGACTTTATAGCCTTGTTGGAGACCTTAAATGGTGCTTTTCTAATAACGTTCTTGAGGCTACAGAATAGGGTGTATTTGTGTTCATTTAAAAAAGTTGTTCTATGAACTTTTATAGTGTTTTATAGTATTGGGAAAGATCCATTTACATACGCTTGAAAATTATGTGAATTATGATTTCATTGATATGATTCGATAACCTCTAAAAGTATGTTCATAGTGTTTTTCAAGGTCAATAAAAAATAAAATTCCAATCTTTGTTTTTTACTACTTGTTTTATTATTAATTCAGGAAGACAAAAGTTATCTCTTTATAGGTTTTTTCTGTGGCTGTATGTGATATGACTAAATATCTTCAAAGAGTGCTCTGATATTTTAAAATTGATAATCCTCTTAAAACTCCTTGGTGGTTCATAAACAGGTACTCGGAAGTATCTCATAATGATATTTGAGACCGGCAGCCCCAAAAATGATATGTTATAGCGCCCGAATAAAATAAATAGAATGGACTAACTAGCTTTATATAGTTACTAAAAGGGCTAGACATTACAGTACAAATTGTGTTTTACTGTTTTTCTGAGGAATTAAAATGATATGTTTATAGTGTTTACAAAAACAGGTGCTGATTGAATTTATTATCCGCAAAGAGTTCCATGTTAAAGAATAATTTTGATATTTTCAGTCAGCCGGAGCCACTAAAATTGAATAAATGGAAAGAAAAAAAAGAATATATATATATATATATATATATATATATATATATATATATATATATATATATATAGAGAGAGAGAGAGAGAGAGAGAGAGAGAGAGAGACAGACAGACAGACAGACAGACAGACAGACAGACAGACCGACAGAGACAGAGAAATGTATGTATGTATTTATGTATGTATGTAATTATGTATGTACGTATGTATGTTTGTATGTATCGATCGATGGATGGATCGATGCATCGTTGACTGGATGGATAGATGGATGTATGAATGGATGGATGTATGGAGGTATGTAATAGACGGTCTACTTTAATTTAATCACATACTTTTTAAATTTCACTGGAAGATCGTTCCGCTTATAAATTGACATTGTTTTTAAGCATGGAATATCGTTCTGCCTCTAAAATGATGGTGTTTTGAAGAGTAGAAAATATTTCTGCGTCTAAAGTGATAGCGTTTAAAGAATGGAATATCGTTCTGCCTTTGAAATAATAGTGTTTTAAAGAATGGGATATCGTTCTGCCTATAAAGTGATAGTGTTTTAAATATTGTTTTAAAGATGGAAGTACTAGAGTTCTAATGTACTGAATATCGTTCCGCCTCTAAAGTGATAGTGTTTAGAAGAATGGAATATAGTTCTGCCTTTGAAATAATAGTGTTTTAAAGAATGGGATATCTTTCTGCCTCTCTCAAGCGATATGCCCATAAAAGCATTTTGTTTATTAAATGAGTTTATTGTAATATCTAGAGGGTCAAAAATAAGTCACAGTGACCTTTTCATACTTGTATTATTAAGAGAGAGAGAGAGAGAGAGAGAGAGAGATGTGAAATCATCTCATTTAATGAGTCAAGCTTAAACAGTAAAAACACAACATGCAAGCAAAGTCTGTGAAGTTTGTAAAGTAGGTCTCCGTGACCTACTTTAACATGAAAGAGTCTAGTATTCAACAAGATGCATTATCTGTTTCACGATTCCAAATATAACAGCAGTATAGAGTAGATAAGAAAAATCGACTCGGTCATGAGCTAACGCAGAAACCAAACATAAGCCCATAAAAGGTAGGTGACATTTACCTTCTTGATTTTTGTAGGGCATGCTAATAACAGAGATGTATACAATCATCTAGTTTTATAACCCTAGCATAATTAGTGCTTAAGGCTGAGCCCAAGTCAGTGAAGTGTAAAATATAGGCCACAATGACCAATTTTTGTGACAAGATGCAGTACCCCTCAAGATGCTTTACCTAAACAAGCTGCACGGTTATGGGTATAACATTACGTACACAGTATAAAAAGAACTACACCCTTTCTGACCATTTTATACACATAGAAAAAAGAAATCCAACCTTTCTGACCATTTTATATACATAGCAAAAAGAACTCTAACCTTTCTGCCATTTTATATACAGAACAAAAAGAACTCCACCCTTTCTGCCATTTTATATACATAGCAAAAAGAATTCCACCCTTTCTGCCATTTTATATACATAGCAAAAAGAACTCCACCCTTTCTGCCATTTTATATACATAGCAAAAAGAACTCCACCCTTTCTGGCCATTTTATATACATAGCAAAAAGAACTCCAACCTTTCTGGCCATTTTATATACATAGCAAAAAGAACTCCAGCCTTTCTGCTATTTTATATACATTGCAAAAAGAATCCAGCCTTTCTGCCATTTTACATACATAGCAAAAAGAACTCCACCCTTTCTGGCCATTTTATATACATAGCATAAAGAACTCCAACCTTTCTGGCCATTTTATATACATAGCAAAAAGAACTCCAACCTTTCTGGCCATTTTAAATACATAGCAAAAAGAACTCCAGCCTTTCTGCCATTTTATATACATAGCAAAAAGAACTCCAGCCTTTCTGTCATTTTATATACATAGCAAAAATAACTCCAACCTTTCTGGTTATGAGCTAAATCCATATGTTTAATAAAAAAATTGTCGTGTTTAGATAGTGTTTTAAAATGTGTTTAAACTTGAAATGCAAATAAGCTACAATAATCATCGATATATTTTATTTAAATAACGCTTTAGGAAATTAGTCTAGTTTTGCAGAGAAATTAACTAATCCTCCTTATTTTTCAAAGGACCGATCAACTTCTAAACAATTCGAGTCCAAGACATCATGTATAAAATATAACATTGAGAGCTCTTCAGTGGGATTGGTCTCCTGTGACCATTACCCACAAACAAAATATATACTTTTTAATATAGATATAGTACAGCCTACTAAAATTGTATGCTATAACTGTGATTGCTACATAAAAGTTCGTGGTATGGACTTTAAATTGCAGTTTTTGACAGATTCCCCTGCGCTTGATGATAATTGCTAATGATGTTGATATAGAAGGAAAATCATAAAATGCTGCCTTTGTCATCTATGTCATAGATGTAGGCGTTTGAAGATAGCAATCACGATCTCCATACACCCATCATCTATATTCCTGAAATTGGATTCAACAAGAATTTTTGAGTCCATTATTAAAGCTCGGTAATTAAATGTGGAATTATCGTCTACACTATGATATCTTGGATGTTCGGATACGCTTCGCCTGTCCATCTGTCTGTTGCTACATATCGTACGAAACCAATCTGTGGAAAATCATATCTTTTTATAGAAATTGTGTCATTATTGCCAGTGTAATACTATTTATTGATTACTTTCTCTGAACTTCCATAGGGGAACCAGAGATTTCAAATGTCACTTCTATAATATTTCATTTTTCAGGACTATTTTTAGTTTACGTTTGGTAATTGTGCGTGGGACCATCATTTCGAGAAAATTATTTAGCTCAGTTGGGAATATGATTTTCTGAAATATGTTTCTGAAACGGGAATTCTGCGTGATTTTTAACTATTTTATATTGGGGTCGGGGACCACATATATTGATATTTGGGAATATTTGGTCCTTGAGAAGCCCCAAAAATATCTATGATAATATCGACATTTTCAATTTATATGTTTTTATCATACTTTATGCATATGCATGTGTAACATAATTCCACATTATACATGTATATGATACATTAAATGTGGCAGATTTAGGGTTATGATTCCTCCGGAAATCGTGGTCCCGGGTGGCCTAGTGGTCTAAATCGCCTTTACTGATCACTGCCATTTCGCCCCTTTCCACGTGGGTTCGAGTTTCTGGCTCGGTCAGTGTTGGTGAGATAGTTTGCCAGTAGCTTCCAATGGGTCGATGTTCCTACTTGGGTTTTCCCTGTTTCTCCCTCTCAATAGTTATACTGGCCAGTGCAGGTTCGGGGTGAGGGGGACTAAGAACAACTCGTACACACACAAACATACATTCACTTGTCGTTTGAAATTTGACCATCGTTTTATTCTAAGAACCAAGATATCAAACGAAACTCACAAGTTTGACAATATACCCTTATTGGACCACAGGTTCGATAACAAGTACTTCTCGAATAGCATTTATCATGCGACCAAATGAGTTTGTATTTTTTAAATTTTGAAACCGACGACTGGTTGACGTTGTGCTCGACATCATATCATAAATGAAAAGAAAGAAAAGGGACGACTTGAACTGTATATGGTAGATAATCTGAGATTTTTCTTCCTAGTGGAAATAGTTCAGATTGGCATTGTCGTTTCTTACTGGATTTCTTCGTAGAAGATAATAGCAAATCATACATCGCAGATATAAGTCTACAGCTTACTTAATCCACTAAAACTATTTACTATTCCAATGCGCAAATTTAGCAGTCCATTAGAACCATTTAGGAACCCGATAAAATTAGTATTCCCTTGAAACTATTCTAATCTGTTATAATGATTTTCTAAGTCATTATAACGTTTTAGTAATCCGTTTGAACGATTTATTAATTGGTTCAGATTATTAAGCCATCCGTTATAATCATTAACTAATTAGTTCAAACGATTTGATAGTCCGTTTGAACGACTTAGCATTCCATTCAAGCGAAGTAGTGATCCGTTATAATGATTTAATATTTTTCAATGACACTATGATAATAATAATTCAGTCTTGGCTATTTGACAAATATAAACATTTCATTCAAACTGCTTTGGAGTGCCGTGTTGTCTCTTGTGTGATACTCTTGTGTTAATAGTGTAGATCCGGCTTTGTCAGCGCATTATATCATGGAAGATCTGGGTCGGCGCTGTTTACTTTATATCATAAGCAAAAAGAATAGCACTGCGCGAAGACATATCCAACCCAATCCGGTAGAGGTGTAAAATATCAACTGATAGTATCTGTCTTGACTCTTTCAAGACAGCTCCGTGCGCTTTTTCACCGTTCAGATTGACAAGGAGATTCAACAATAATAGCAATAATAAGCATGAGCACGAGATAAACCTTTCCAACCATTTGAACGTGTTTCAGGCATGAAGGATCAAATGCAATTCATACCTAAAATGATAATGATTGTATAAAAAGAAACTATTCCGTCATGATTCCCTGCTGATGTTCCCTATTAGTGGTTACCTTTAACGTCATTAGCACAATGCTGGTTAAATGTTATTCCCGTTATTATCTTAATGGTGATCATTATTTACACGTATCCTCGCTGATGCCCTTGTGTAGCACTCTGCAGCAAACACACTTAGACAATAGTCGGATGAAAGTGAAGGAAGTGATCATAGTCATAAAGGTTCTGTATGTTTAACTATCGTTCGCAGTCATATTCGTCAATTACAAGGTGACGCAAATCGCAAGCTGGTAACAAATGATGTCTCCAGAGTTTCTCTTTACCTTTAATGTATGATGATTATTTAAAGTTTATGTGACCTTTTTGACTATTACACCATGTATTATGGGAATATGACTTCCTATGAGCACAAGGTAAGCGATAAATTGAAGCAAAACATTTGGTTAGCAAAACTACCCTAGAGTACAGTATTGCAAATACCAATAGGGTAAAGTAATTAATCAACTGGCACATAAACAATTTCTTTTTGTTTTAGTTTCTAAAACTTCACCAAAAATGGCCAAGCTTAAAACATGTAAAACAAACTGCATTAAAACACACCCATATGTGCCTTCGTGTTATAGTGTTCATCTATTAAAACCAACAAAGTCACCTATGTCTCTGACGAGTAACATCAACTTTATAACTATTTGTCTAAGGGTTTATTCACAGCTAATCGTGAATCTTTTGGACTGTTGATATCTGGTGAAATTTTGTAAATTGCTTATTATAGCGCCAGCTGATTAACTATTTTGTGGTGACCAAAAATTTCCCATAAACCATATGACTTACGTTACGTGCATGTAATTTCCCATGCGTACCTTGGTCCCCAAGAAATTTGCATTATTCTACCTTTGCATGTTTGCCTGTATGATAGGCATGAAACGTCGTCGGAGCCACATTAAGTTAATATAAACCAGTATACGATACATCAGCCAGTAAAATGTGTATTCGTTTGTAATTCCCAGCTTAATTGTTGTTTCCTTATTTTGTTGGGGTAGGGTCTTTGATGTTCTTTTGATATGTTTTTTGAGGAATGGGGGTTTTATTGTTGTTCTTCTTTTGATGTGTTTAATGGTGTATGGGGGTTTTGACTTGTTCTTTTGATGTGTTTTGGGGGAGTGGGGGTTTTGTTGTTGTTCTTTTCACGTATTTTTGGGGGGTGGGGGTGGGAGTTTTGACGTTGTTCTTTTTATGTGTTTTGGGGGAATGGGGGTTTTGTTGTTCTTTTCATGTGTTTTGAGGGTTTGGAGTTTTGTTACTGTTATTTTATTTTATTTTATTTTTTTTATGTTTTGGGGGATGTTTTGAATTGGGAGTTTTATTGTTGTTCTATTGATGTTTTGTTTTGGTTTGGGTGTACGCCTTGCCGGTCTGTGTAGAATGTTATTTCTAGTCATCAGAAAGCATTTCCAAGGCCTAAGCGTATTTTGAAAGGTTTCTTGAACTAATTTTCTCTGTTACTGTGTAAGATAATAACGTAACAGATCTGAAGAGGAAATATCACTTTTTCTGAATAGTATGGTCATTTTATTTACATGCACTTTCTTTCCCTGAAAGAACGTTATAGTTATTGCCTGTTTTGTTGTGATTTTGTCTCTAGTAACAGTATCCATAGTTGATGAAGACCTTTCATTATTTAAACTGTTTATATTAGGTTGCTTTGTATCAAATCCGATGTATTTCTTTTAGCAGTTTTGAGAAGTTTCTTTAAACATTTCTATATTTTTAAGCAACAGCAACAAACAGCACATAAAATAACATAAACCAGTTTTCTGCTGTCTCTACTGATGCGTGTTTTATAATACTGTTTATCTATCTTTTTATATTTAAATAATTTATCTCAACGACCAAGCAGCCTGTATGATGAAGCATGACCTGTCGGATGCCTTCTAAAGTTGGCTGCCTGTGACGCCATGTGAAAATGGTCTTTAAGATGACACTTTCTTCTCTTGCTACTTGCTACTACAAACTTAAAAAGCCTTGTGCCCTATTATATAAACCAGGCGAGATAAAGTAGCTGTGATAAATCCTTCAAACAAACACTGAAGAATAATCGGGGACATTACCTCATGACTTTTTTCAAAATATTACCCGACATTAATGACCGGTTACATTGGCGCATTTGGGAACAAATACGACAGTTTGTGAATAATAGCAAGATATATAATTTACCCTAGAGACTTGCCAACAAATCGTGTTTGCATCATTCGTCTACATTTCGATGAACCTGCAAATATATGCTACAATGAAGGTGAGAAGATCAAAGTCAGCATCCGATCCAATAAATATTGGTAAGCAGCGCAAGTACAAGATAATGCAAGATGATAAATATAATGGATAATGAGATAATGAAAACTTGAATTTTTGATGATAAATAAATGAAAATGAAAATGTATTCACTTTATGTTGGTGACTCACCAGTGACTTGCTGTTAATGTGGAAAGTTTTTAAATTCAGTGGTAAAATCACCTGCCAAGGTTCCAAACTCAATCAATATAACCGTTCTCTGCAAGGGTCAGGACACAGTCAGCACGGTTATAATTACTCGACTATAAGCTCCAGAGCTGATGACACATGAGGTGTAATATCACTCGCCGTCACTCTCATAATCAGCTTGCTGTACAGTTTTATAACCCCTTGTACCCTCTTTTATTTAATCACATTGATTATACTTCAATTTTACCGCTTTATTCTTTATTAGCGTCTTTTTTCGAGAGAAAAAAATGTCATTACACAGTGATATATTTTTCTTAAAAATGAATGTAAAAACCCATGTTAACCGAAGTGGATAATTAATGGAAACATGTCTCTATCCCGTATTTAAATAATACCGATACTCTTCGATTTTTGAAACTTGACCTCAAACGTTTTCATTGCCTTGTCCATTTAATGGCTGCATTTTAAAACTCCTCAGTTGCATGCATCAGTGTATGTGCGTAGATATCATTCGCCGAGATTGTTATTTTCTGAACATAACTTTATACATTTTCGTTTGCTAATGTATGCGTCATGTTATTAATTGTAATGCCACCTTTTTTATAGCTGAATCTGACATTTTAAGACAAGCAAGACTTTTCTATATTTTATGACTTTTTAACAAATCAGTGTACCAATTCTTGTTCTAAATTCACTATACATCCTTCGTCCTAACTTAGTCTTCCAATGACATTGTGCTGTGCACTGACTTTAATTGAACAATATGTCACATCAGATGCAGTGTTTTTAAATGTAGCGCACAGTAATTTAGGAAAAAAATAATTTTAATTTGACAATTTGTGTCTCTCAGTGTGGTCTAATGCGCCATGAATTCAGAATAACTCACTACTGTCCTGTTTCATGAGACAATGTAATATGATTATCAACAAATGCAAAAACGAGAGTCTGCCTAAAATAAATGCATGTCTTGGGATTGCGACATTTCAAACCATATCAGACTTTTAGTGTGAATAATCGTCTTTACTCTCTTTAATTTAGATAGGACTAGTATTTTCAGCTTTCTTTAATTTAGCAACGACTAATTTTATCGACTCCGTTTAATTAGATATGAGTAATATTATCGACTCCGTTTAGTTTAGATACGAGTAACATTATCGACTCCGTTTAATTTAGATACGAGTAATCTTCTCAAGTTCCTTTAATTCGGATATGAAGAATCCTCTAGACTTCCTTTTATGCAGATATGAGGAAGCCTCTCGTTTTCCTTTCAATTCATATATTTCCTGGCTGGACATTAAATTTAATCTTTCTACAATCGTTAACTTTATTTCATATCTGATAAAAGTATACACGACGTTGATAAGAAATACAAAGAATTGTTAATTAAAATATTTGCACGTGTTGCAAACAAAATTAAATAATAAAGGCTAATAATTATAAGTTAATGTTCCACATATTAGTCCGACCTTGTTCAATTATACTGGTTATTATTTATTTGTATCTCATATAGGATTGTCTGTCATAACTTGTTGGAGATTTTGAGGTTCTTTCCTTTCTATCGTTGTACATCAAATTGTAACAATATTCAATTAAATTTGGAGTAGAAGTAGTTTTATTAACTTTCCACGTAAAACATATAATGAAGTTCATATTTTGCGTTTTAAAATCCATCTAAAAATAATACGTATGGAGTATCTGAACAATGTTAATTCTATTTTTAAAAAAAACAACCCTACGCTTCCATACCGTTAAATGGGTACAATAATACGATTGAAATTTTTTATTTTTGATATTTGTTAATTAAAGAATATTAGCTTTTATTAGCTTTTGAAACCACAAGCTACACTGACCAAAAATCGTCCAGATTTGCCAAAACGAATTCATGTCATGTATACTTGCTTCTAGCTTCTTTCCTTTACTTGTGATATTATAGTTTTTCTCTACTTTAGCTTTAGGTTTCAGCGGATCACAGTGATCACTAAATTAAATTTCCATAAACAGTAAATCATTTTGATTATGTACAAGAAGAACACTGTCAGGATCGTAAGTGAATAGGAACAAGTCATAATAGAGGCCGTTAAGTTTTTCATCAAAAGTTTGTACATCAAAACCATTATGCTTTTAAGACTGAAAATATTAATAATATTCGTAGGTCGTTTAGATATAAAGGCAAAAGCAATGGAGATAAAACTGTTCTCTTTGTTGAACCATTTTTATTCACTGAGAGAATTATAAATATTACCATTTACACGAGGTTGCGTTTTTGTATATATTCATGAAAATACTTTCCTTGTTATCTTGTTTCCTATATTTTGCTCTCTAATCTAGTTAGCAGCAAATTCTTCTATCCATAATGGAATTAATGTGGTTTTCATACTTTTGCACATGTACCACAGTTGTATTCATGCAAGGCAGGATGTTTAATTACTTCTGGGGGAAGGAATAAGTTCCTCATCCCCCAGGCATTTATGTGCTCACATAGCACTAAATAATTCAGCCGTCAGGTCGTAGGACTAATATTTTTAAGTCCCTAACGACCTGAATGTAGGGCGTACATGATTGGAAATAGATTCAACACACACTCATGCCTAAATAGAAGAATTCCAGTCTGCCATCACTGAGCTAGGTGTCAACCAAGGCAGTATGTGACGCAAGTAGCAATTGGTCGCCACTATGACGTCATATCGGGACACCCAGGCTAGACGGGTGGAAGTGGTTCCACATTTCCGTCAATGTACGATGTCCGGGAGAGGCAAGGAAGGAAAGAAACCGTCAAGAAAGGCGCGAACGCACAAGAGCCCTCAAACGCCAGCCTGTACTTGACCAAATCGAGTCTAGTTGTTTTAATGGACAATAACAAAAATGCCAATAATGTGTAAGCCACCTATGCAATTAACCGAATCAAATGAGTTACAATAATATTCCTATAACTAATAAGAGTTTGAATTTTATGTACAGAGTGTACTTTTTCCCTCTAAATTTAATTAATACCAAAATGACTCAAACAAATTTATATCACATGTAGGAATAAAACAAATGTACCAGTCTAGTGTGTAAACTTTTGATGGCGGTATCGAAATAATCAAATTAGGTTCAGAATAGAGATATTATCCAAAGAGGTTTTCTTAACTCCGGAATGAAAACCTCATGATAACAGGCAATTAGGTAGCCCTTAAAAGGATTATTTTGGGATTTCACCCACTGCTGCATACTTGGATGGTAGTTCGTAATGTCTACGAGGACGATCTTTCAGCGGATCAGGTTCTATCAGATCCATCAACATCCAGTCTTGCATTAGTTGGGGGAAGCTAATTTCCAGCACGTCCAGGAGAAGATGAATTATCAGTAAAGTTGCAATCATGATAGACAGGTTTACTGGACATTCCTTTATCATTTCCCATTTCGTCTTGAAATTAGCCACTGCTTTTTTAATTCCGGACTTTCTGGGTTTGGCTTTGTTCTTCGGTAGATTGGGCCATTTACTGAGTAGGAGGGTGTTCAAATTATCCAAAAACGTTTGGGTCTCTGCTACATTGTGCCACATTTGCATTTTCAGGTTTAATCAGCATTACAGGCTTGGCAAGAGATATGTTGATATCCACCTGGGACAGTTGATCTATTGCCTCCTCGCTAATAATCGTCGATTGCGGAAGTTATTGAGGCGTTCTGCTCATCTGTATAGCTCCTTTTGTATGCCAATGTCCTGAAAGCACCATTAGCACTCAGTATTAGAATATGGTCCATATATTGTCTTCAAAGCAATATGAAAGTTCTCCATGTCATTCATGTCTGAGGAGGACTGAATTTCATCATCCTTATTGCTCAGCCATGAGTCTTGCGACCCACTGAGTTTGCAATGCACATTCCTCTTCTTGCTGTTGGACGTTATCTTCTTATGTGATAAGTGTTTTCTTCTAAACAAGCTTTTTGCTGCCAATGTTTCCAGTAATCTCCGTTGGGCAGCATTGTTCTCATTGCCGTGTGAGCAGTGTGATTACAAAGAGGGCTGATTGTTCACAAAGGACACTTGCGAGGTCCACTGCTGCCTCGGTCAATTTAAATAGAACCCTATGTTCTGGCTCCCATATGTGAGCAGGTCTGCATCTTCAGTTTTCAGTGTATCCACACATGTATTTCGGTGGAGTTGGTGTGGAAGGGATAATGTCATGGCATGCGCGTGAGACAGATTTAAATGATGGAACGTAGTGCTGACTTATCCTAACTCCTTCGTACAGATCTGTCTAAATCTAGTGACAGGGGTGTAGAAATGCTATGAAAGGCCATAATTTGGAGCTTTTGACCATGCTGACAATAAAGGTGCACCTTGCTCCTAAGACTGCTTAATCAACTCCTGCCTTTTAGTATCATCAGTAAATAGTTGTTAATCATACTGAATAAATCGGTTCACGGCCTTCTGATTCAGTTCCAGGCAAATTAGTATGCTCTGTGTATCTCTGTGTCCCTATTTGTATGTGTCTCTTTGTTTCGTCCTTCCTCTATAATTTTATTTTTATTCCCTCCTGTGCATTTTAAATTTGGTGGCATGCCATGTAGTATCTTGGATATGTTACGGTCTCCACATTAAGGGTCGCCATGTAGATAGATATATATATTTAACTGAGCCACCAGTCACTTCGTGTGTCTGGAAATCTATAGCTGAAGCGGTCTAGATATTGATCCATGAGGAATAGGATAGTGAACGTCTTGATTTCAATCTAAATGAAAGCAGCTTAGAGAACATAATATAACTGGGATCATTTCATTTTGAAGTACTTGTGTGTTTCTTTGTAGAGTTATTTAACAAGCTCTAGAGAAATATTGATACCCCCTTGACAAGCAAGTGTTGTTACAATAAGTCCAGGAGGCGTAAAGCATTAAAATGGTGCTCTCAAAAAGTAGTATTTATTTTCTACCACTTTAATAATAAAAGGTGAGAAAAGCATTGACAATTTTGCATTTTAGTTCTGATTGATTACGAAAATTTCTGAACCGCATCATCTATGTTAAGTGAAGTCATAGACGAATAGGAAATTCAACTTTGTCATCAGTTCAAATAAATGTTGATAGCAATTCAGATAAATATCCAACAATAAATCTTTTATTGCCAATAAGTTTCTTTGGTCAGCTTCGCTAGTGTCGTGGCATTGACTCTTATCATTTACTTAATTAACAAGTAGCAAACGCCGTCCTAATGACATTCAAAGACGTACTTTTGGTTGAAATCCACGCGGCAAACAAAGTGGGTCAGGTTTTCAAGCTATAAAAGACAAGATCTTACACCCGCTCCGCTTATAAAGATACAGTCGTCAGCAACACAGTCTTGATTGACGGTATCACAAAACGTCAGTACATGCATGCTCAACATCCCATAATCCAATTTGATTGTGTGTATAGATATATAACCTCCATGATTTGTTGTCGCCGCTGTCATGTACATTTACTTGCTACCTTGTCATGCGTAAATAAAATTTAATTCATATTTCTTCCGGTAAAAGGAGGAGTTCCATCTTATTTACCGTAACCTTTGATGTTTATTCCGTGTCTGCAGCTGACATTGGAGCTCCTCCTAAATGAATTTGCAAGACTATCATACTTTTATTCAGGTCAATGAAAGTTTTCTACTTCATGGGTTGTTTATCATCACCGCTAAAGATTAATTCTTTCCTGATTTTTCTTCACCTCTCTGCACAATAGATTCTGGTTATATCTTTGAATGAATTAACTTTATATAAATAAAAATACAATTTATTAAAAATGTTAATTGACGATTTGCTCAAAAATGTCAATTATTTCTTTGAATTGGTCTTCCGATAGCATGTAGTACAGACATTCTATCGATAATTGGTAATATTTGGTCTTCCGATAGCATGTAGTACAGACATTCTATCGATAATTGTACATGTTTGTGTCTCCGATTGTGACACATCTGACTTTTAAACATTTTCGTCTTCCTGTAGAAGCTGAAATAGTTAACGATTTTAGGTGGTCTTAGTGTAGTCAATAATAGTGGAACTCTGCTCAGCTGTCATTCAGAAAGTGATCAACATTGATAACATGTGCAGCCGTCATACAGTTAGTAAGCCATCATACAATTAATAAGCCATCATACAATAATTAATAGGCCGTCATACAATTATTAAGCCATCATACAATTAATAAGCCATCATTCAATTAATAAGCTATCATACAATGAATAAGCCATCATACAATAATTAATAGGTCGTCATGCAATTAATAAGCCATCATTCAATTAATAAGCCGTCATACAATTAATAAGCCGTCATACAATAAATAAGCCATCATACAATTAATAACCAACATACAATTCATAAGCCATCATATAATTAATAAGCTATCATACAATGAATAAGTCATCATACAATAATTAATAGGCCGTCATACAATTAATAAGCCGTCATAACATCAAAAAGCCATCATACATTTAATAAGCCTTCATACAATTAATAAGCCATCATACAAGCCATCATACAATTAATAAGCCATCATGCAACTAATAATATAGGTTACTGCATTTGTATTTGAAAATATGAACGAGTTTTTCAAATTTAAATACTGCATGACCTTGGGAGTGAAGTATATCCATCCGACAAAACGAATTCAAAGTTTCCCATACAAATGCAGTAACCTTTTTAGTATATGCTCATTTTTTATTATACCTAATGCGTAATTATATTAACAAAATATACTACAAGAAACAAATGATCTCAATGTATTCCGTATTCCAAACTAAATATACAAACGCAGATTCGTTATTGCACAACAACAACATTATTAATGCGTACATAACTCCGCCCAGATAAATTTGAACTTACTCGCGCGCTCGACATAAGACAGAAAATGGCGTGTCTGGTTAAAATTTAAATTTGGAGTCATACTGTTAATGAATGCGCATTGCAACAACTTTTCCATTTGATCTGGAATGAATAGATTTTGGTATTTTATTTCAATTCTACGAAATTTTGTGATTACGGACTGGAATTATAGGTGACAGTTCTACATGAAATACATCAGACTGAAGAAGCGAGGGAGAAGCGTGTTGACATCTACAAATGTGTTTCTGTTTCTGTCATTGAATAATCGAAATCATAATGTGGGGAAAATATGAAGTCTTTCAATTGCAATTTTCAAAAAGACGCTACGGAATTTAAGGCTTATTTCCTTTTGAGTGCAGTAATTAGGATATGTAATTGCACTTTTATTCGAAATTACAGTACAATTTCGAAATGTGTAATCAAGATTGAGAACCTATGACATAGCTCATGTAATTCGGATTTGCAGAACTAAGAAAGTACATTTTGAGAATATTCAGGATGTAAAACTGCACGTATATTTTGCCCATTCTTATCACCAGCTAAAGACAGTATATGCCATGTCACTTGTATATTATTTGTAAGGACCTTTTCTTGCGTCTGTTTTATAGCTAGCCTAAATCACAAACATTGTAAAAATATAGATAACGCGGAATGTGCCAAACCAGCTGGTATGTGGCAGTCCACGAAGCATCTTCTTTTCTTCATTCAAAAACAAATTTAAACAACCACAACGTAACGCGCGTACTATGTGGGTGTACATGATTTATTTACAAATCAAAAGTGCTGGCATCTGGGTCCTTGGTTTGTTTGCAATTGAAAGTAGTTCCTTTACACACGTGAATGCAATATGTGTATTTGAACGAGAGTTCAGTATCGGGTAATATTGAACGATTCTGACAATGTAAAGTTAACGGAGAAACAAATGGGCATATAATAAGCCATCACAAAATTAATACGCCGTCGAAAAAGATGACAGTTAGCTTTGATGTATGGAGTCACCATCATATTTTTATGTGTAACTATTTTAAAACATATATGATGATGTTTAAAGTTTCATATGAATGCTTGACTTTTTCTGTCAGACTGTCTATTACACATTTCTAATATTCAGCATTAGCAGATACAAATTCTAGACGAACCTTTTCTTTTAATGTTTTACAATGGCGGAAGTGTTTATAATAGTGTTCTTGTGAGTTCTTTTACAATGTTGTGAGCAACATCTGATACGGTTACGACCATTTCATTAATTAAACGTATGATAAAGTTACTTTTATTTTTGTCATTGGTTTTTGGTATCATATTCCATACTGATTAAAGTAGTGCGATTTCAACTTAAAGACATATGATTTCCATCTTTTTATTGTGCTCTTTATATGGTAATTATGAATATTTTAAGTTGTTGAAATGGCTTTGAAACGTTGAGGGCGATTTCTCTGTTTCTTGATAGTTTTGCATGCATCATCAAACCATGGTTAGTTGACATGTTTAGGAATGATGAAGGTTTAGGTATTGTAATTCCAGTAACGTACTGGAGTATCATTGTAAATAAAAGTAGTGAATCTAGAGGACTGAAACATTCCCTGATCTGCCTTGTTCAATTCTCGTCTCTGCCCGAACCCTTCTGGTTTCGGAATATAACTTCTTCAATATACTGGAAGGTGGCCACTAGCTCATAGGTTGTCACCAACTTTAAAAGATGAGTGATGGACTGATAATAGTCGAATATATGGACCAGCAGGATAGGATTCCCATGCAGGTAGGTGTACGGTTTATCAGCAATAAGTCAAAGATTATTTCTAAAGGATATATTCTATTTTGTTACCTGTCGTGTTGATATATGTCCAGCCCCATGTGAATGGTGGCCGCAGACATGACCAAGCACAGATGTACATGATCAGGTTGACTGAATGAAGTTCTTGAAGTGATATATATTGAATAAAATGAGATAGTTTTGTGTAACGACACAGGGATGGCTACAGTGTGTAATGAAGTATCCAGAGAAAATTGGAAGAAAGTAGGTTTGTTATTTATGATGATGGACGCTGTTAAATGGCTGATGTATATAGTTAATTTTCTAATATTAACTCTATCGTTCGTTTTCCTCCAGCCACTGAATCGTGTTCTTTAAACAGAAAACTAACTTCGTCAATATGTTTTTTTTTCACTTCTCCAAGTTTATTGTATTATGGCGTCATACCATTTAGTGTGGTGGAAGAACGTGACTTATGCAAGGCTTCCTTGGTGCGATATCATGTGTCTATTCAGTATCCATAGTTTCTACAATCCAAAATATTAAATATGTTCGTCAGATCCTTTGTCGAAGTTGAGTGGTACTTTAATCCTCTCTTTATTTGATTTACACCTTGTATCAAGCAGTTTGATGGACCGGTTTCTCGGGAGTATAGCTCGATATCTTTTGTGTGTTACGACTCTATGGCCATAGACTAAGTAACAAAAAGAAGCAACGCCAACAAAGTTTGTAAAAGATAAAAAATAATTTAGTTACTAAAGCTATAAATGAAATGTGAGTGGAACTGACAGTATTATGAAGTGAATCCGAAATTATCATAAAAGGTCTAAAAGAAATCCAATGGAATGAAAAGTTTCCGTATAAACTTCAGGATTGGAAATATACTGGTCCGCCTAGATTCGTGACGTTGTGAAAATGGTGCTGTCCAGAATACCTTTGCATAATTCACAACAGTTCCAGGGTAATATTTTAGTCCCCTAAAAATAAACACTTTCTACTCTACACTGAACAGTCCAAACACATGATTTTCCTCTCAAATAATGTCCAAGTAAACATAAAATATGTCTGCAGACTTGATATTACATTAGGAACACAAGAAATAAGAATGACTCAAAAATCAGACTGAAAATCTGATGGCTCAGTCCTCTATTTATCTACACCTTCAAAGTGTTTATTACGACTATATGTCGCAACATACCCTAACTGAGAGATATTACTTTTTAATCTAATATTTAAAAATACCTATTCATGTGACGTAATTCATCCCATAGAAATTAATTTAGTTCCTCTAAGATACCACCTGAACTATCTGTCCAATGGGACAAAGGCTCAATCTCATAAACATATTTACTCAATTGACCTTCGCCAGAGCCCTCATGGACTATGCCCATTGTGAGGTTTTTAGAACAACGCTATGGTGATTTGTGACTTTTGAACACTATAATAATTCCGCAAAACTAAGAGTATTTTTCACAGCCAATGAAACTCGCCGTGACTAGTAGATTGATCACACCGGGCCTTTCTGATCAACAGTCTAGCTGAGGTTGAGTCCAAAGTTGTGTTTCGCATTCGTGTAATAACATTCGGCCTATCCTTTACTCAGATACAAGGATATATTCATCAAATGACACCGGATGTAACCCATGGTAAAATCGGTTACTCCCACTCGGTTGCTTGTTATGACATGCAGCAAGGAAGGCGGTCCTGTTCTAGAACACTGAATCCTCAAGGGAAACTACAAAATGAAGACAGCGACATTTATAGTGCAGTTTTATCTGTCTGTTTAAACAATGTTATTTAAGATTAGTAAATAGTGATGTTGATGCAGGTATTGAATGCAAGACTTTAGTAATGATCTCTATTATCATTTAATATTATTCAAAGAAATAAAAAGGATAACATTGATTGTTGACTTATAAATTACTCACTTGGTGACAAACTTTTGTGACACCATGAATATTTACATATTTTAATAACATTCTACTTCATCGTATTGATTTGCAGTTAATTCAAATACATCGATGCGTATCCCCTTGCTGTTTTAATTTTTATCCTTTGCTGTCACTTAATGATCATACCCTAAGAGTTTATTTTTCTAGCAACTCTCTTTTTAATCTTTCCCTTTTTAACAATATTTTTTAATTTCTGTCTTATTTCACGGAATCTCCGTCTTCGACGTTTTCATTTGTTCGGAGATTCGTTTTAAAACGTTTCTTTGTCGTAATTGATTTTATCAAACTCACGCACTGCCTTGGGTACGAAATCGTCAGTAATATTTAACTTGCGAGTAGCATACGTAACTATTTTCTCATGATTTAACACTTTATTGTAAATCAATTTTCTATGTTACCGTTTGCGACAATGGCTCCAAGCGTCGTACTATCATTACTAATAGCCACATCAACAATTAGACATTCGACATATGCAAAAATACATATTCCGACTAGAACTGTCTTTTTCCATACCTTCTTCCATGCAACTCAAGCCTTTGTATGCTATTTTGTACGTCAATGTTTGCATTCAATAATGAAGGCTATTATTATCAATATGCAGCGTAGGATATAACAGTGCTGCCTCAACGAAGTACTTCTCCAGACACGGGGAATCTCTGTACCATAGGCACGATTTAAGCAGTGGAAGTCATTATTTTTTCACTAGTTATTTGCCTAGAAAACACATTATACGGTCCTACACTCCGATATCGAGTTGGAACCCTGTACATCGGTGCAGCATTCTCATTTTGGTGCGCTATGATGTATATTTTACTTCTAAAAGACCCTTATTTAAATTCACCTACCTCATTCTCAATGCAAATATCGTATGAATTGATGCCCCTTTTACTATTACATGTTAATGGTACTCAGAAACAAAGAGTGAGTCGCACTAAAAATGGTATTTTCCTTCGTCTGTTCGACTATCATAGCCGGTCAGCGTGTATCAATAGGATTTCCTGAGCTAAGTTAATTACCTGCTTGGACGCCCATAAGGTAGCATTATTTTGCTGCAAGAAATCGACCTGACAACGTATCGTGTGCTACAAAGTGGCTTTGAAGCCACAAAACACACACACACACACACACACACGATATTAATGAAATGGCACTTCTCATATTTCTTTTGGGGATCTGTTTGGCGTTTGAGACATCACCAAGCAAAAATTTTCATTTACCTGTCGCTAAGCATGATCTTTTCAAATCGCTCCTTGTTTTGTCTAGTTTGAATTGCGAGAATAATATAACATATGCCAGTTAATTCATCTGCAACTTCGTCTATTTCCAGGTCCCTTACTCGGTCTAATGTACTATTTCATTCATCCTTACGATATTTAAAGGGACGTTTAACGTAATAATGACATATATCGATGGGAAACCTGTGAATGTTAAATAGGTACAGTATAATAATATAAGGTCAGATAAAAATTCTTTATTTCTGACTACATAGTCCACACATCTAAATTAAAATACAGATATAAAGTAAAAAAAATTGTAAATATAAAAGAATATATATATCATACGTACAAGTGTACAGATACACAATTAACTGCGCCCTGCATTTTTAAGAATTACATTTAAGTGGCACATTTAAATAGTAATTTATTCCATCTGCTAATATTTTGAGAATTTAAATAAATGTCATTGTTCCAAAGAGATTTCAATATACAGTTCTTAAAACTAGATATTCTTATCATGGTTGGGAATACATACTTTCTCATTACTTCATCAAATCTGAGTACGTTATAATTTACAAACATGTTGGAGCCACTGTTTCATATAGGAAGACCTTATAGGAAACGAAGACTATTATTATAAACAATAACTAGCTTTCTTTTTATGCATTCACTACAGTTTGTCCACTGAGGATCACAATACATAGTGTAGCAACAAGATTTGAATAATCCAATTTTGATATTCAATGAACAGTTCTTAAATTTACGCAGAAGCATGTTTGTTCGAGTACACAAAAATTGTTAATGTCTCATCATATCTTCATTATCTGACCTAATTGATTTCAAAATAATTTTATGGTGTTTGTTTTCTGTAATAATATTATTATATATTTTTTATGTTATAGGTGTTGTCTAATGTTGTAAAGTGCTTAGAGCTTCTAAAGATTAGGCGCTATACAAAGTCCTCATATTATTATTATTATTATTATTATTATTATTATTATTAAATAGTTTTTTATAAATAAAAGATTTGCTTATTACTTTCCGACTGTGCCCGGGGCAAGCAAGGACGCACCAGCATTTCGAGTCGTAAAAGGGGGCTTATGTTTTCCTATCATCTAAACGACTTGAATGTTTTATGTCATCCTAGCAATATAACATTGATATAGTGTACAGTACAAGTGTGTAATTAACACAAATCCAATAAGCTTAAAGGAAAATAGAGGCACTTGCTATTTACTTTCATGTGTCAAAGTTCATTAATTGAAATTGCGATGAATATATCATGTGTACGGATAAGATTCATCCATTCATTATTTACAGCTATAGCCCCATCGTTTTCAATCTATATCAATGTTCTCTGTTATGATAAAGACGTGATAAGGCGGATATTACACATGAAATACACTAAGGCGTAAATGTGTATTGAATGTCTTCGATGTTAATATTTGACATTTCAGAAGAGGGAGACTGTTTTCCACGGAACATGGATTTTAGAATATCAAGAAAAAACGAAGTTTAAAACCCACAGAATCAATTATTAAAATAACTTAGTTCAAAATTGCAATTGTGAGAGTTTAATGTTGCTTCGTTTCGTTTATTGCGGTATAAATTGTCAGTTTCCGTAGCATAAAACAGTTCGTTTAAGTCTGTTATCAGCAAATAATTTCAACCATATATACCGTCCTGAGTTCGCTTATGAAGAACAACTTTGGTTTTACTATCTACATTGGTGCAATTTGCAACATCATTTGTCCCAGTCATCTTCAATTTATCAATTTCTACTTTTATGCTTTACTACGGAAGGTCTCAATTCTGCTTTCAAGTCAAAATAATAATGCTGATGGAAGATGCAGAATGATATGTATGGATAAAATAAAATCTGAATATTTGTACCTGCAATAAGGAAACCCCTTCTCAATGTTATGTCATGCCTACTCAGCTGCATTGAGACAATATATTTAAATAAAAATAAAACCACAATATAAATTCACATCAGTGAATATGAAATTTAAGCTATACATTTTCTGAAATCTTATACTGAACCATGAGAAAAGTATATCATCTCTTAGAAGGTACTAAAAACTATTTTTATTATAAACAGTGGCGTAATAATCTACTGCAATTTTGAAAGTGATCTTTTGAGTCTGAAAAAATGTTCTGAGTAAATATAATTATATATGTTGTTATAAACGACCTAGAATATAATTTTTTGGGAGGATAAAACTTTGAAGGTTACTAGAGTCATTAGCAAGCTTAGTGTGACATACAATTTGATGGAATTTCTTCTCTCGAAAAGAAACCTATCCCATTAACCTTAATCGGGAGGGGATAAATTTACCTCGGTAGGATATTATTAAGAACACTACAAAATCTGGTACCCCACCGTTTCAAATTAGATACCCGGTTGCTAACGTGATTTGTATTTTGTAGGAGCATCTACTCTAATAAAACATTCACTTTCGTACCTTGAAACAAGGAGTCCGAACTTTTATCACAATTTAAAAATTGCTTCTCGACTACATATTAAGTAATCCATCTTCTATTTCTTCAAGTGCAAATAAACAATTAAATAAATAAACAAATAAATAAACACATAGATAAACACAACACCCAAAACAACATCACTATCTATGTTAGAGCAAATTTTGTCGATTTGTATCCAAGAAACGAAATAACAACTGTTTTCAATTTCATGCATTTAACTCTTGTAATATTTTAAATGCAGAGATATTATGCTTTAAGTAACAGTATACATGTTATACCATTCTTTGTGAAAAGTAAATAATTATCAAATCGAATATGGTTAAGATCGGAGACATTTTTCTTCTTTGTAAAACCAAATAAATAAATTGACTTGTGAATTCCTCTTTTTCAGAAGAAAGTAAGTTTGGAGAACAATCTGCTGCTCTCATATACATATACATGATCATAATGCACTAGGAGTGCATCAACCACCTCGCTAATCCAGCTCTTCCAAACCCCAAAGACCTTTGTCACAGCTTTTGGCTTGTTTTAACAGCAGAAATTTCAAAATATCGTCTGTCAAGTTTGAAGTCAGACGAAAGTGGCCTAATTGTGGATGATAAAGGAACAGGAGCTGTATGACATCAGTTTGTCAGTTACCACTGGTGTGGATGTGCACCTTCATGTAGGTTTTTGACTGCAAGTAATGTTTGTGAGGGTGTTATCATCAGGTAATAATATCAAAGAAATTTGTTTTACTTCAAATACATTACCCAAACATAATATATGACGATAAATGGTAAGAAAATTATGTAGTTGGATCCAATTTGTACCGACATTCATCCTCTCTCAAGACCTGCTAATGTACCTAAAGGAGCTTCGTGTCGTGTGATATACAGATTAATGTGAGCTAATTTTATATGTATATAGGCAGTTTGGAGAAACATTTTCATTGCCACAGATCTAGTGGAGGAAGAGTAACCCTCCTAATTACGAAGTTCTTGAGTGACCATGGAGGGCTGCCTTTTGAAGATGAGTTTCTTGATTACCATGAGAGAAACGTTCCTTTCCAAGAACGACAAGAAAATGTTAACTAACTGTTGCATCCAAACTTAAAGATAGATGTATCCGCTGCACATCTTGGAGAAACGTTTAAATGTGGTGGGCCTCTTTTACCTGAAAAATGTTGTGCATCACTTTTTTCTGAAAAACGTTTCCTTCTCAAAACTTGCTGAATATGGCCCATGTGTGCATTTATAGGCATGTGGGTAAGACCTGTTTTATAACCACGTGATTGTTAATAACATATTAAGGTCTGTTGATATAACAGAGAATAGTTGTTTCATCCTTATTGGTCGAAATTTGTCAAACCGTACCGAGACAGTTCCAATTCTTGTTCGGTAAGCAAAAATTGAACTTTACCTGCTTGTCTAATTTATTTTGAAAAGAACGAAAAAACTTTGCATATTATCCCATATAAATACCTGTACTCTTTAATATATATATTTAATTTCTTAAGTGTAAAATATGTAATAAATATTGCTTCCTCTTCCTCTTGATTTGACTTATTCTTAATATCGGAATTAATGAAAATTACAAATAATTAATTTGGTTTATAATGTCATTACAGGTTTTAAACTAATTAGCATTTTATTCTAATTATGGGAATACACTACGAGGAGGGTAGTAACTCAAAGCTTCCAATATAGATGTTGTTCTGCCGTTCCTATCCTTTGAATTTAACCATATTTTGCAACGGCATCAGTTTACCCAGACCATGAAAATCAGCAATCTATAAAACAAATTGTGCCAAGATATCGTATTTTGAATTATAACGAATTCTTTTGTGTTGACCAGCTTGAAAACAGCAAGAAAACATCATAAGTCAAGAAATACCAAAAACATTATTTTCTTTGTAAACAATATTATTTACAGTCTAGAAAAAATCTGCATTATTCTATATTTTTCTTCTCAAATTATAATAAATGTGACTCTGCATACACTGTAGTTTTTGTAAAATATTTTGATAAGTTCTTTTAATTTTCAAAACCAGGAGTCATTGGTTTTCGCTACAGTTTCTATAAAGCAATGACCAATTCTTCGAAAGTTTGTCACAGCTTAATTATTACTTATTTTTATTAACACTTGTAATTAAAAGCGTCTGCTTTATCTAACATAAATATCCTTGGTAATATCGGTCAAATGAAGGTCAATAATTCATACAATTTCTAAGTTCATGTGAGGGTTTTGTATTTGGATAGTACAAGTGGGTTTGATCTCTATTAATTTGTACTATTTCTAGCACGAATACCAACGTTAGATTACAAAATGTGTTTTGTGACAGTAGATGGGAACATATTTTGGAATTCCAAAGGAGACGCTTGATAAATCTGTTCTGGATAACATGTTGCATGCTACTCATTCTTGATCTGTAAGTTTCCTGAAAGGCCTTGGCGTCATTCTTGATATGTGACTTCAAATGGTATACCAAATGCTATTAGTATGAGTGGAAGTGAGGAGAGTTTCAAGATTTACGTTGAATCATTATTCATCATGTTAGTACTCTTCGACAAGCAATTTGGAAGACTAATATTGGTAACAATCAGTCACGGCTTGGCTTCAGCCAACGTTTGGTATGGAATGTTCGTCCCCTCAAATGTGGGCAATGACTCTTGCCTTGCATCTTTCTTTTCAGATCTTTATCGCTGTTTCTCTTGACTTTAGGTTTTGTTTCTTACTAATTTTCTTGTCCGTTGTTCTACATTACTAGCCCGAAACTCCAGTTTAACCTTCCTATATTATTACAATCTTGAAGACTTCAAATAACACAATCGTTGGTTGATTTTCCGGACGATGTAAAGCATACATTTTCAGTATTACACTGTTGCACAGATCCGCGCCAATTTGCGCTCATAATCATGAAAGATAACTGAATGGACATCGGCTTTTAAGCATAAACCACATTTCAGGGTGTGAAGATAAAAAGACTTCCTTTTTTCTTTACCAAAATTTAGAGTAATCGGAAAGTGAAATATATACGCACCTTTTGCTTGCTTACTAAGCACACTATTTTATTGACCTGAATGATTATGACGTTCTTACAACAAAGCTCTAGCCTTTCCTTCACAGACTAAACCACTAAAATATTTACAATGGCACGTTAATTTTCTTTAGCTATGGTGATACGTTTAATTCTAATCGATCTTGTCACCGAGACGAATCGACTAGATATCGTGGATTTAGACATTGATGTGAAATGCCAAAGCTTGTATTGCTGTGACGGCTGAAGGCTACAACCGCTTACAAAGGTAACATCAAAAGCCATAAATATTTTCATTTTGAGTACATAATAAACGCTGTATGTTGATACATATTGTAAAATGCAAAAACTTTTATTTACAACAGGTCAGGGCATATATATATATATATATATATATATATATATATATATATATATATATATATATATATATATATATATATATATATATATATATATATATAATTTGCATTATATGTTAATTATTTTTTTATTTCATTATATGACTAATTAAGCACACTTTGTTCAAAATTCAGTGAAGTGTTGTAAAAAACATTGTGTACCTTTTCTGACTGTGTGATAAATATTAGGTTTATTATCTTAGTCTTATCCAAAGACATCGTGTTTACCATGTTTTATTATGCTTCTTAGTAACAAATCTTCTAATTATAACTAAGATTTTATCTCGTAAACATTTGTTTTCTTCTAGAATGAAATTTTCCATTAGGTAATAAATTCTTTAGAAAATGCTTATTGTGACCCAAATCCGGTAGATGAGTATACTACTATCAAATAAATATGCAAGTATGAAATATACAATTTTATTTACGGGGAAAATTATGCATTCCTGCTATAACATCAAAAGCAGAAATCAGTTGTATTGTTGTGTCCGGTATTTTAATTTGGATGGAATGTATTTATTCAAATTATTTCTTCACTGGAAATGCAAAGTGCTTATCTAAATTAACTTTCTTGGAATTGAGATTTGCATTTATAAAGAAATTCAAACAAATATATATTCATGGACATTATTATTGTGGTTTCACAAAAGACGGTTGGAGCATCATTACTACTCAGGCCATCAAATGCACATCAACACTTACAGCGTTGGATTTGTTTGTGGAAATACCACTAAAGTTTATTCAGGCCTTTAATCAATATCAGTCTGAGAAATTCTAGGAATAATTTGGAATTTAGTCGCATTAACATAAATTATTTTTGTCACATTTTCACTTTGTATTATAGGGAAATAAATAGTTTGTTGAATTTTACATACACACACAAACACACACAGACACACACAGACACACACACACACACACACACACACACACACATATATATATATATATATATATATATATATATATATATATATATATATATATATATATATATATATATATATATATATATATATATATATATATATATAAGAGGCAGAAAACAATAATTCACCTAGGTTACAAGTGGGGTAAGGAAATTGATTTTGACCGTTGTTTACGCAAGATAGATTCATAGATAAACTATGTGCTAAATGGTTGCTTACAACACAAACGCATTACAACAACATGTATATATTTAATCTTACTTCCAAATTTGCAATTCAGCGAAAAATCGTTCCCATCAAGAGATCAATCATATTGTAAGTTTTTCTTACCTTAAATATAACAAAATATATTTTAGACTTTTATCCTAGAATTTAGATAAAAATTCAATATGGTTTCAGGCTTTTGACATGAAAATGTAACCTTACTATACTTTCAGGCCTTTAACGTAAAAATTAAGAAGAAGTAAGTTTGTTGTGGATGTAAAGGTGATCGTTTTTAAGATTAACAAAAAATTTAACAAACAAAAACGTGAGACGAGAACAAGCGGGTCTTCATATAAATTAGTTCAAGATTATATTTCCTCTTAAGTATTGTATGGATACGAACATTGATGATATTTCTTACTTGCATATTTATTTTGATACTAGTTTCAATGACTATGTTTTATTGTCTCAAGCAAACGTAACATAATTCATATCATATGTAAGGGTTGAAGACACAAAACTGTACAACTTCTTTAAAATATTTCAATGGAATAGTCTTGACTTATTTCCTTGAATTTGCTGGACTTACTGCATGCCGTGATTGATTTTATTCATCGACCCTTTATCCCAACGTGATGCATTAATTTATTATATCTGTCATATTTATAACACTAATTTGTTTTACTTTACATTGCATCGGGTGTTGGTATAAATAATGAAGATTAAATCATGTCTGTAACGGAATAAAGAAATATTAGCAACTTGTCTGTACCTTTAATGAACTTTTAGTAGCATGTCTGTAATTGAATTAAGAAATATTATTAACATGTCTGTAATTGAATAATGAAATATTAGTAACATGCATGTAACTCAATAAAGAAATATTAGCAACTTGTCTGTAACTGTATAAAAGAATATTAGAAACATGTCTCTAATTGAATAAAGAAATATTTGTAACATGTCTATAATTCATTAAGGAACTATTAGTAACATGTCTGTAACGGAATAATAAAGTGTTAGTCTTAGGTCTGTAATTAAATAAAGAAATATTAGTAACATGTATGTAACTGAATAAAGAAATATTTGTAAAATGACTTTAACTGAATAAAAACATATTAGTAACATCTCTGTAACTGACAAATTAAATACTAGTAATAGATATGTAAATGAATGAAGAAATTTTAGTAATATGTCTGTAGTTAAGTAAGGAAATATTAGTAATGGTTTTGTAAGTGAATAACATGTGTAACTGGATAACGAAATATTAGTAATTGACTGTAATTGAAAGCTTTAATATTAGTAACTTGTCTGTATTTGAATAAAGAAATATTAGTAACATGTATGTCATTGAATAAAGAAATATTAGCAAAACTTTTGTAACTGAATAATAACATATTAGTAAGATCTCTGTAATTGTAAGAAGAAATATTACTAACAAATCTGTAATTAAACAAAGAAATATTACCAACATGTCTGTAATTAAACAAATATTACCAACATGTCTGTAATTAAATTAAAAAATAATAGTAACAGGCTGGACCTGAACAAAAATATATAAGTATCATGTATTTAACCAAATAACCACATTTTAGTAACAGCTCTATATGTTAAGAAATAAATATGAGTAACATGTATGTAACTGAATCATTAAATATTAGGCATCTTCCTAAGAAAGAACCTTTTGTAAAACAGTGATGTGGAAGAAATCTTGTTGGTTTACTTTTGTACTTCTTTTGTTAATATATACTTTATTTAAAATCAGATTATGAAAAGTTGTTAAATAGAATAACTGAAATGAGATGGGAAAACAGCGTTCTGTATTTACGGCTTCCGTGTGCTTGAAGCGATAACCAAGTTTAATGTTTGTTCCAATAATAGCGTCTTTAAAGAACTGTCATTTATAGCAACAAGAAATACAAACGTCAGTAATTTGTTTCGATCTTGATATATTGAATTTATTAACAAAGAATATAATCATTATACGTATCATAGGGTAGAAAAATACAATCAAATGCATCCTGATACATGCTTGCTTATTGATACATGCTACATTTTATAGAGTATAACAATATTATAATATGCACCCTGATACATACTTTCCTAATGATATATGATACGATTTACAGAGTAGACAAATAGTATGATATATACCCTGTTACATGCTTGCTTATTGATAAAAGTTGACTCTGCACACAGAGCCTCATCAAAGTATACATAGTCACCACAGAATGATTACTATGTTTTTCGACAATAACTCCCTACATGTTGTCCAAAAGTATAATCCTTGACTAGAATAAAACGAAACACATTGAACCTGAATGCAACGTCTAACTTTTTTCACAGTCTCCTGAATGTTTTGGTAAATTGTATCATGGTCACAACTGTTATTCTTAGACAAAGACAAAGAACATTGTTTAATGAGCGCGTAATATTTCTATATTTGTATCAAGCTAACGTGGAAATCGCAGGCTCCACATTGTTGGAATTTCTTTAATCATATAAGAATATTATATCGATATTATGTTGCTGTTTTTAAGCATTTGAGATTTTTATTTACTTCCAGCTGTGCATTACAGTGCTTAATCTTACCATATTAAACAACTTGTCAACATATAATCTGGATTTAGAAGGTCAAAATGGAAACTTTATCTACGACTGGAATATTCACACAACCATGTGACACAAGAACTTTCCAAGTTGTACCACATGACATGTACAAATTTCAGTGTGAACACGTCTTGCTGTTATTGTTTTATTACGACATTGTTTTACAGGATGTAGCAGGCTTCACAATAATGTACCGGAAATAACAATACATTTATGGGACATGATAATAACAACTCTACAAGAATGACCAGTGCCCCTTATAAGGACGAACAATGGTTACATTATACGAATATGTTTTTGAAGTATATCAAGAATCCCTTCCTGTGCATCTTTCTCAGGACACAGGAGTAAATTACTCAACATGCGTTCTACAGATCCAATAACATCACAATGTATGCACTGGACGCAATTATATATTAGTTCCATCACATAAATATATCACATAGCATAATGATGAATTTGTACTTGGTGGATCATTTAAAATTTAATGCAGCAGCCAGTTTTATTGAAATGAAGTAATAAACATCCCCTTCTGATTTTGTGATATGGCGGTTTTGTTTTAACATTTTATAGATACCAATAAGGAAATGACCAGGTGATATGTAATAAAAAAAACCTGTTTATGTTTACAGAAACACAGTAAAAATGCAGAAACCGCACATGTAGACTTTTGAAGTCCCTAACAAGCTTAAATGTGTTATAAACATTCCATGAAAATTGTTGAATATTAACGTTCTACAAAGAAGATTGGTTTCATCTTTCCATTACGCACTAGAGTATTCAAATTAATTTGTAAAAATGAGAAACATTGAATTCCAAATTGTGGGAATTTGATACCTTTACCTTCAACAAAACTTTACTCAATCCATCCATTTCTTCTGACAAGGTTTCTCTCAAATGTTACAACAATCCAGTTATGAAAGATCGTGATAGGGTGATACCTACAGTGATGTCATAGCATACGCGAAAGAATCGCCTTGGTTACAAAGACATCGTGATTTTTAACTAAATGCTTTAGAGTGTGTATGGATCAAACATACACTTATAGACAAATTCTGACAGGGGTATTCTGTAGGCCTTCAAATGCAAACAAAGCGCGTACACCAATGATAGAATGCACCATGCATCTTGTTATTGATATGTGGATTTTGAGATATAATTATAACAGGTGATTTGCGCTTCTGTTTGATAAATCCATTCTCTGGTCAAAAAATGAAATCACTACCTACCTGAATTCCTTAAACACAAAATATACTGAAATATATGCTGAAAATATCATTGACCCCACAGCCTTATTACTTGTGGGATGTATTCCGAACATAACTGTTAAAATGTAACCATCTGAACCTTCATAGATAACAACGGAAATTGAAAGCTGAATAAGCAAACTTATGAGAGCCTATCGAAAACCCATGCAATCTAAACTGACCTTTCTAGGGACTTCATTTTGTTTCCATTAGAATAAAATTATGTGCGTCGAGAAGCTCAACAGCTACATGATGATACATTAGCACAAAAGCTGAAATCTAGCAATACATCTTTGAAATATATGTGTTTAGTCCTTAGAATCTTCTTCAACCCTCGAAATACACATTCTGTTCCACACCTTCAACACAGCATACATTAATGACCCAAAGAAATTAACAAAACTTAAGCATTTAACGGTTTTGTTTTGTATAGATCAAACTGTACTAGATGAAACAAATATTAACCTTAGAATTAGATATACTTTTATATATGGATGTACGCTTTAGTTCTTTAGAACTCACGACAGATGATGTAGAAAATGTTCTCAAAGATCATCCTTTTGGTAAGGCTTCTGGTATTATTAGTGTAAATAACTCCATTATGCGTCAGTTGACTAATGAATTCTCAAATACACTTTGTTCACATCTTAACCAATCTTATAGAGAAGTCACCTTTCCATACTCTTAGAAAGGAGGAAACATTTGTAAAATTTTAAACTGTGGACCGTCAATTGTGTTAATTACAGACAACTATCTCTTCTCTAAGTTTATGAAAGATGGGTTTTTAATTACTTCCATGAAAATAACATTCTTACACCATTCTAGTCTGGCTTTTTTCCGGGTGATTCTGCAATTAGTCACATAACATACCTGTATTATATGTCCTGCACAACAGTTGATCCGACAAGGATATACTATATAAGCGTTGTGTTTTGCTGTGCAGGTAAAGCTTATCCATGAGCTTAAAACTTATCTTTTGGCGTACACCTGTTGTAATACGTCTCCTACCTGAAAACACACATGGAAGTATCACTCCTTGTCTCCTGTTGTTAAGATATCTACAAATCCATTTTTAAAAGGAATCATGTAATACTAGAAGATTTGAATTTATGCGTTTTTTTGACTGTATATCCTTTGTCAATACAGATATTAGTTGGGTCTTTATGCTAGCAAGGTGTTTGTTTGTGACCAGTTTGGAGTGATACTTTTATTTTTATTCAAATTATTTAGATTCTACAAAAATTAAGTCGTTTCCCTGGAAATATTAGCGTGCTCATACAGAATTCTTGGACAAAGACATTTCTTGAAATTTTATTCGGGAATTCAAACACAGGAATATTGTTTGTGAATCAACAATGAACTGTAGATACAACAGTACAATACTAGCTACAGTACAAAAAATTATTAAGCGCATTCCTTGTGAGTAGCCTAGTCTATACGCGGGACATATCCAGTGTATTGTAACATATGTAATCAACCACAGTATCCCTCGTTCCATAAAACTAAACAGTAATTTACACGGCACTTTCGAACCAATAGAAATACGCTTTAAACTTAGAATAGCACATACCATTTTTCGGCTTGTTTGTTTTATCTGTACTTTTCTTTGTGTTTGGTTTCTTTCGTTCCTTTTTATTCGCTGTTGTTCCTTTGATTTGTTTTGTAAGAATTATTTCAGTTTCAGAAATAAAATAGACTTGTGAAATAGTGACTTTCTTTGCTGTAAGTAATACTTACAAAAATTATTATTACGCAAATTCAACGAATATCAATTTTGTAATCATCAATGAAAGTTATCTTCATAATGGTTTAAAAAATGATTAAAATCTTTTTCATTGATCCAGAATATTTTATGTCAGTTTGCAAGAGAATTGGGCTCATTTTTCGCAGTGGTAGATAAGCAGACAATCGCTTAATGGAAACATATTGTCAGTAATTTTCGCTTCTTCGCCTTCATCAGATTGTCAATTTGCTGTACAGAAAATACACTATTCCAGCATAAATCAGAATATAAAATTGCCAAAAAAATCCCTCTGAGTGTGAATTATGGAGAGAGGAAAAATGTCATTTATTAACAAATACAATGCCCATACATGGACTAAATAGCTACAAGCGACGCAATTGAACACCAACACAAAAGGGTATATGACTCCTAATTATTATTCTGACACATAAATCCAACGCGATTACTCTAACATGCATATGGCGTCTCGCCAGAGTCGGATTACCAAATACGCAGCGTAGGCACCGGCTTAGGGGCTCCGCGACAACGGACAAAAATAATATTTATAAAACGTATTAGGAGATAACTTGCGAGGTGGGGTGGCCTTACGATTTTGCATACCTTAGGGACTAAGGGCCTCCACAGGGTGTAATTGCAAGACATTTTGTTCATAGGTCATCGTTTAATGTTCGTTATGACTCATATTTTGATAAATCTACTCAACGTATAAATCAAATTCATGATTCAGGTAGAATCTAATTTAGGACCGTTTCCCACTAAAATGAATAAACAACAGCAACAAAAGAAAGAGTGGAAACAACAAGCTTTAAAAAAATTAACAAAAAATTTATTTCTCTGGAAAAACATGTAAAAATAAAAAATATGTAAATAAAGTATGTATTTCCCTGGAAAAATACTGCAAAAATAAAAAAATAAGAACTTAAGGTTTTAAGAATCAAGTGAAAAAATAATCCAAGAATAATCCACGAATAAAATTTGTGAAGTCCTAATAATGAATTGTTCTAATGACTTCAAGGTCGAGTGCCGACGAAAAATCCAAAATGGAAGGCGATGACGTATACTGTAACCTTTATTGTACATAAGTGTCTATAGTTCTTTTTAAATCCACAAATAATGTTCCGGTGTTTGAATTTCCGAATAATATTTCCAGAAATGTCTTTGTCCAATGATTCTGTCTGAACACTCAAATATTTCCAGGAAAAATAATTATCCTTTAGAATCCAAATCATTTGAACAAAACTTAAAATGTAACTTCAAAAAGGTCACAGACACTTTCCAGTTTAAAGTAAAAGCCCAAACTGTAAAATATCTCTCTAAGCATCACTTTTAAAACTAACTTCTGTGCAATTTCGGAAAACCCAGAATTCCGAAATAGCGGTTATTTACAGATAAAAAACTATTACGTACTCCTAGTATGACCTTGATAAAAACTGATCATTTTAATCCAAGATTAAAATAAAAATAGATAGTTGTTGACATGTTTCATTAATTTCTAATCAAGGTCGGAAACTAAGTCAAAATTAGAAACAGTGTTTCTTATTATTAGGTATTTATTAAAAGGTCAGGTCAAACTGAAGTTTCTGGAAAGTATCAAATTCATAGTAAACAAAACTAAATTACTTTGACACGTATGAAATTAACATAAAAGACTTTAAAACTTACAAACAATTAAATTAAATCAAATATAAAATAAATCAAATATACGTAACACAACTCAGTGATCACGATTTTGAATGGTGGCTACTCTCATATGCCGACGGTATTATCGATTATAAGAAAATCACTCCTCTTGTGTGTCTGTCCATGCGTGATTGTGTTGGTGAAGTTTTTTTCAATTCAGCTTTGCTATGTTTTCCTTGTTCTTAGACTTGTACATATTGATATTTCTAGTTATCTGAATAAAAGTGAAATGTTAAAAGCAAAATGTTGGTAGCACCTTTGATGCCCTGTACCTAAACCATGCAAGATTGATTTCGTTGTAATAAAGTAGTAAATTTATCGATTTTACTTTTATGTAGAAGGTAAAAGCTCATGTATAATGTATTTTTCTAACTTTTTAGTAGCAGTAATTTAATTTTCAACATCACTAAAATTAGAAACAACTCTTCTTCTACTTCTTCAGCTCCTGTGTTGTTTTTTTGACGTGCTAGAACATTACATTCAGTGTAGTGTACTAACCATTAAACTGAATCTTTATTGTGCTAAAGTTTGTATCAATATGTTAGAGATTAAAAATAATACCGAAACTAAACGTCCGGTGCAAGAAAAGCACCCAAGCTCTATCTAAATTCCCTACTCCAGATATAGAATCAACTCTAGGTTTTATGAAAACTTTTTTATAAGGAAAATATATAATACCGTCTACAAAAGCAATACAATCTTGTAACGTTTACGAATGATATTAGATCTAATAAAATTTATAAGTGTAATCCGCATGTGGCTACACGTCTCCTAGAATTTAAAGAAAAAATAACGTGTTTTTTCACACATAAAGAATACGCATTGAGATTTTAATATAAAGTATTGAATCTTTTATGAAAGAAACGACCGCTCACTCCAATGTTCTTATCATAAACGGAAACGGAAAACATGGTAACATATCACTCTCGAAATTACACTCTGAGTTATTTATAAATGAAAATCAGTCTGACGTCTGAGCAATTAAACATAAAAACAAGTTAAAATATGGCCTCCAAAAATTCTTTACTTTGCTTAGTTACTTCTATTTTTGAAAACTATTAAACGTATCCAGGAGCGATCATACCACGATTCCGTTATTGCCGAGTTTTTCCGAGCTTTGATGAGAGGACAGATCACGTGGTCCCGTGATGCAATACTAGCCAGTCCCCAAATACAAACATATACATGGCGAGCGAGACAGACAGGAGGAGAACAGATTTGGGTTGCTAATTCAAAGTTGAATATGCTTCCGAGTTATGCTCATAACTATTGTGAAGTGGCAAATTTTATGTCGATCTAACAAGAATACATTAGCTGAGACCAGACAACCATTAATTAGATTTATGGAGACAAGCGCGTATCATATCGCCATACTACCGTATATGGTAATGTCCTTTAGACGGAGAATTCTGTTCCTAATTAAACATTTGTTTATACAGCAGCCAGGCGGACACTTTAGGACAAGGAAAACTTCATTTTCATGGTAAAGTTGTCACAATTGAGAGAATGCAGAAACTCTGTTACTCAAACTACCAGGGTCAAGTTGACCCTGACTTTGGCGCCTCTGGAAAAAGGCGGCAGAGATATTTGATTCTGATTGGTACGTTAAATGAGAGGGCGTGTTCCAACACAAAATTTCATAGGTTTTAATATCGCCCGCATCGAATTTTAATCAGTCTAAGCTTTTCCTACAAGAGGAGACCCAAAGGTTACGACTCCGAGAATTTGCAAGAAATTCTCGTTAAAAGGAACTGTTGTCCAAAAAGGGGACGATTGTCGAAAGGAACCGACGAACTAATTTACCGATTCGAGGGAGAAAACGTTGACAGCAAAGGTAGTGTGACAATTCCATGTAATTTGTTGATGCCATATATAATGCTTTGCTGAAGTTATTTATTTGTATCTGCATGAATCTTTTTTCTACATTCGTTTAATAATTTGCTTTATGAAGTATAACTGTGTTGAGTTTATGCATAGGAAGTTGTACATTAATCTTCTTTAGATAAGTTTGACGAATTGTTTGAATTTGTCTTCTTGTTTGCATAAGAATTATGTTCTAAGAATTTAATGCATTACATTAGTTAATATGATTTCAAGAATCCGTGTGAATTCGCCGAATTTAGAAGATTTCACGTATGATTAAGAATAAGTGTGTATTGACGGAAATGATCTAGTAATTGATTGACGTGATGTATCCTATTTATTCGCTGTGTATGTGGTAATGTGTAAGGTCAAGGCGTAACGAATTAGCCATTTGACTAACTAGGGTCATTATAGGACATGTGGAGTCGATTGATAGCCTTAGCGTCTGTTTAGCACTGATAGTGAAATCTGATAACGAGGGAGAATAATGAAGAATTAACCGTTTCATAAATAACGGGAAATTTAGGTTGTCTCTATTTATATTTATTTAAAATGGAGAAAATAGCTCCACAGACGTATAGAACGAATGAGGGATGTTATTCTGAGACCTATACGGAGAAGCATAGAGAAGAGTGCAGTGAGACATATAATCCTGTGACGCAACCCTGCGACGTATTAATCTCTGAAGAAGTATTTTGAGAGTGTCCTGAGACGGGTGGTAGAAAGTATCATCCCGAGATCCAAGGGTCTGAACAGCGACAGAGGAAGCAAAAACAGACTGAAGACGAGCAGGTTATGAAATCATACAAGACGTTGACTTCGATTGTTCACTCGATCCTATGATGAACTAAATCTATCAGTAACAGATCGGCTATCTTATTTAGATCTATTTGCCTTTTCTTTGTATTTCGGTGAAAGTTAAATTTCTAAAAGCAGAGTACATTCCTGATGTAATGAATTTTCACAGTGTTTGTATGTAATTGATTAAATTGTTTGTTTACATGTACGGGGGCTCGTGTTGGTTTGTTCTATATACCTGCTCAGATCTCTATCTATTCCACCTATAAGTTTCACCACTTATATTTATATTTACTCGAACCGGGCAATAACATCGAGGGCGGTCAACCCCTAGATAACGAAAACCAAATACGGAGGGACATTCACTCCCCCCGTGTAACAACTATATCTGTTGAATTGTGTGTTAACAATGTGTTTAAGACCTGACAGAGGAAAAGTACAACAGTAAGAAGGTGCTCATATTTCATATTTTTTAATTTTTTTAAAAAAGCAATGTAATTTTTAAATAAATACTTATACATCGTGTGCTGTGCAAAAATGTGATAAGGATTAAGTGATGGTGTCCAACGTAAAAATTAAAAATTTACCACAATGCAATAAATTCATTTAAGAAGGATGAGGTTCAATCGTATTATATGTAAATGACATATTCATTACCTACCCCCAACACACACACACACACACACACACCACCACCACCACCACCACCACCACCGAAGGTATGATATTTTGAAAATATACATCCAACACTGAAACACTGAGAGATAATAATAAGAGACTAGAACGGGGACAGACATGTGTGAAACAATATCCATTACCTTGGAGGTGTAAAAGGTATTGAGAATGGTTTTCATCGGTCGAAACTTAAGCATTAGTTTTTCACACACAAAAACCCCCACAAATAAATCTGCAAAGCAGAAGTCATAAGTAATTAATTTAAACATTAAGAAGCTTCCTCCTTATGATTCAATCACAGTGTGTTTTACATGCAGGCTACAGTTAGCGTATTGAGAAATCTTATAGTATATATAAGTCTGGTATAAATAGTGTATGTACTGTACTGGTCAGTGCTGAAAGAAATTTTTAGGCCCAGGCCCAGGGCTGGTGACTTAAATAAACTCATTAGCTCTGACTGAAATTCTACAAGCCCGGACAGTTCATACCTGTCAACTCTCAAGCCGGGAGAAAAACCTCCCGATTTTCTGGGGTATTTCCACACCTAACTCCCGATCTCGTACTATCTCCTGAGTTTTTACAGAGAACTCCCTATTATTACATTATGTCTGCCAATTTTCATTTCTCAGAAGAAATAAAAAACATATATAAATAGATGAAACGTATACAATCCACGGATGCCGTTTTCTATTTTATCACTTGTGAATATTGTAGTGACGAAATAATAAATATCACACGAGTTTTATTCTTCAGTAAATAGAATGTTAAGATTAAACATTATTCACGTAAATTTCAGATTTTTTAAAACACTGCAACAGAATTGTAGTAATAAAAACATTATATATAAAAATTGTCACCAATTAGCTTAAATCCCATGAATGATCACTGTGAATATTGCCTACTTTTTTCTGCAAATAAAACCAATCTCCATTTCCACCAAAGAAACTCGGCCAGTTAACGCCTGACATTCCTCTACCGTATATGTAAAGTTTAATTACCATGATTAAATTAAAAGAAGGAATAAAAGAAAATATGCCACGCAGTATATGTGCCCCCAAAGAACTAATTCAGAATAAATATTTTATTCAGTAAACAGTGTTACACGCGTTAAGACTTAAACCTAAGGAAATAAGGTGGGATTTAAATGTGGGAAAAACAGATTTTAACTGTTAAAATGAAGTCCTAGGCATCGTAAGTTATAATAAAATAGGACATCGTTTATTTGCCAGTCAATGCTGATGTTTACCTATACATATTGTAGAACATGGTTTCTTTGAAGTATGTCCGAAGGGCAGTCTTTTCACAAGATAAATGAATTGATAAGGATTAACTGTTAATTAGTCACACTGGCCTTATGCTTGTGTACTCAAGTCTAACCTTTAGCTATTATGCAGTTTAGCCACAGCTGACCAGAATAAGATACAAGGGTCTTGTCCTGGAGGATAATAAGGCGTATCACAGGGAGAAATGGCGCATCCCATGGGCGCTCGCACATTGGGGCAAGGGGTGGGGTCAATAGCAGCCTCCCCCCAATTTCTATTGTGAGCCAGTTAAATTGAAACTTTGATTTTATAACTGACCTCTTTTCTCTTAGTCGCTGTTATTTAAACATCCCAAGGGATAGTTTTATATCAGTTCCAATCATTACAGATTACCGTTTGTACATAATACGTGTAACAGGCATAGACTGAATTATTTTTTAATTTTTAATTTTTGTTTAAGATTACTGAAAATTGTGTTTTCTCGAAACATGACCGTGTCAGGGGTTTAGAATCTTATTTTCAGCAAAGCTTCCATTAGATTAAAATCAGATCTCAATTTCACCTAGGACAGAGGTGATTTGATTTCAATTGTGCCGTGTTAAGGTATGTATGTCAACATCTTGAAAATACATTTACTCATTTCATCAGCGCGATCAAAGTTTCCTCAGGCAAACAATTTTTTTTCCGACAAACCTGACGGGCACCTAACTTTGAATACAGGATGGGCCCGAACTAAAATTAGAGGGGTCCCTGTGTCGGGCTATCACATTTTTAGCACTGTTGGTGTAGATAAAAGATCTGTGAATTGATTGTTGTGTTTTGTGGTCACTTACTTGGCTTTCTGCCTATTTTCGTAACTCACACGTATAACACTTTTCCCAGGATTTAAAACATCCAACAGTATGTCTGGAACAGCGACAACTTTTAGTCTAGGCCCAGCATTTGCGTATCCTAGAGCTGTCATTTTTTTCAGGATCGTTCTCGTAACATTCCTTTAGAAATATAATGATCACAGATTGCTGTATGGTGTTGCTTTGAAATCGACTCGCTTGTAATAATGTATCCATACTTTCTTTATGCCTTTATCTTTAAAAAAAATGTTGTCCACAGGCTTTTCTTAATGTGCTATTATACCTGTAAACAACGCAAAACGTCATTAATCTGGCAACTCTCGGTTGGGATGCTGGACTTGCTACTATGAAGTCACACTCCGAAAGTAACCGAATAGGCGACGAAAATTTGCATACGAGGTCACGGAAATTCAGCTCCTAGAAGCTCGTTCAGACTGTCTAACCGATGGGTCACACACTTTACAGATCTGTGATAAATAAATAAATTGCACTAGTAAATATCATTTTCAATCGTAGTGTTCATTTGGTCTACAATTTATCTATAAATTGATCGATTGGTGTTTTGCGGAACATTAAATGAAAACATAAAAATATATTTAGTACCTGGCAATGAGAGTAAGTGTTTTCATTCGAGATACCCTTTAGAACAGACGTGGCTTGGTCTTGGCAGGATTCGAACCTGCGGCTCACTGAAAACGTGAGTTCATTAAGCTCATTTACGTAATGAACCATCTTACAATATTTTAGGATAACTCAGGAAGATTGCGGGTATGATAAAGGAAACGATGTGTGTGTGTGTGTGTGTGTGTGTGTGTGTGTGTGTGCGTGCATATGGTTGGATGGATGAATGGATGGATGGTTGGTTGGCCGGATGGATGGATATGTCTGTTTATAAAATTGTTGGACATTCCAAATCTGTCAAGATTTGACAGATTTTCACGTGTTTCGAGTAAATTACTTCTCAGCAATCATACATACATACATACCCATGTACTTCTTTTATACGTATATATATATATATATATATATATATATATATATATATATATATATATATATATATATATATATATATATATATATATATATATATATATATATATATATATATATATATATATATATATATATATATATATATATATACATACATGCATACTTTGCAAGATTGTTGACTGATTAATCAACATTATTTATCAATGATATTGTATTAATGCTGTCCCAACGCAGTATGAGACACATAGTGGATATTACGTGTAAAACCAATATGGTTTTTGGTCGGAATATTTTTTATATTGACTCTGTGTAAAGAACGTCTGAAATTTCCATTTCGCGAAACCTCACAAGAGTCGCCTGAGTTGTAACGAGAGTCATTTTACGTAAGTGTCACTTATCTATTCGATTATTGCATTCCACTGTTACAATCTTTTGTCTGTGGTACGATAACGGTTTTAAAATCACAATAAACATAATGAGAAACTGAATTGATATCATTCTTTAATTTTAAAGCTAAAACTTTTATCGAAGAGAGAGAGACAGAGAGAAAGAGAGGGAAGTATCGGTTTGGCCTTGAAGATCGTCGAAAGGAAAAATATATCATCAAGAATAGTCGGAGTGTTACATCATGATATATTCGTGATATGTTGATCTAAAGGTTTCCTTCCTTCTATAATTCTCATTTGGGGCTTCGTTCGTTCCATAGACAGGTGTACAGCATCTGAAAATTATCTGTAATAGTACGTCAATTAGACTCGACGCAAATTAGAAATAGACTGTAAATACTTGTTGTGAGGGACTTCACATTTATTGAATCGTTTGTCCATTACTTTCAGTAAATAACAATTTTATTTATTAGTCTTCTCTATGCACACTATTTTTGTTGTAAAGACAACTTGGATGGTTCATCTTTGCGATTTTCTTTCTGCCTCACGTACAATGCATATTCTCTTTATTTAAAAGGAGGGCTTTCCATAAGTTAAATAACTCGATGCTCAACCCGACAATGAAATATCTTTATAGTGAAGAAAAACCCACGCTCATTATGCTTTTGTAATCCACATTACAACTATTGCATATTCTCATTATGCTTTTGTAATCCACATTACAGCCATTGCATATTCTCATTATGCTTTTGTAATCCACATCACAGTCATTGCATATTCTCATTAGGCTTTTGTAATCCACATTACAGCCATTGCTTATTCTCATTATAATCCACATTACAGCCATTGCATATTCTCATTATGCTTTTGTAATCCACATTACAGCCATTGCATATTCTCATTATGCTTTTGTAATCCACATTACGGCCATTGCATATTCTCATTATGCTTTTGTAATCCACATTACAGCCATTGCATATTCTCATTATGCTTTTGTAATCCACATCACAGCCATTGCATTGTAATCCACATTACAGCTATTGCATATTCTCATTATGATTTTGTAATCCACATTACAGCCATTGCATATTCTCATTATGATTTTGTAATCCACATTACAGCCATTGTATATTCTCATTTTGATTTTGTAATCCACATCACAGACATTGCATTGTAATCCACATTACAGCCATTGCATTGTAATCCACATCACAGACATTGCATTGTAATCCACATTACAACCATTGCATTGTAATCCACATTACAGCCAATGCATATTCTCGTTATGATTTTGTAATCCACATTACAGCAATTGCATATTTTCATTATGCTTTTGTAATCCACATTACAGCCATTGCATATTCTCATTATGCTTTTGTAATCCACATCACAGCCATTACATTGTAATCCACATTACAGCTATTGCATATTCTCATTATGATTTTGTAATCCACATTACAGCCATTGCATATTCTCATTATGATTTTGTAATCCACATTACAGCCATTGCATATTCTCATCATGCTTTTGTAATCCACATCACAGTCATTACATATTCTCATTTTGATTTTGTAATCCACATCACAGACATTGCATTGTAATCCACATTACAACCATTGCATTGTAATCCACATTACAGCCATTGCATTGTAATCCACATCACAGACATTGCATTGTAATCCACATTACAGCCATTGCATATTCTCATTATGATTTTGTAATCCACATTACAGCAATTGCATATTCTCATCATGCTTTTGTAGTCCACATCACAGTTATTGCATATTCTCATTTTGATTTTGTAATCCACATCACAGACATTGCATTGTAATCCGCATTACAACCATTGCATTGTAATCCACATTAGAGCCATTGCATGTTCTCAAAAGACTTCTAGGGATCTATACCAAACACAAGTCTCCTGTTGACTGGTCTCATTCACACAAAAGTCTGCTTGAATAAGACAGCTGAATGTCATGAAGTACACATGTGTCATGCTTATTACCACGTTATCCCCTTTACATTTTCCGAACGCGACCAATATACCACATACTGGTGTCACTTGTATAACACTTGTTTCTCAAAGCAAATTAAAAAATAAAAAGCAGAGCAGCATGACAATATCTACCAAAACTAATGAAAAGACTAAATTCAATATATTAATAGCATCGTCTTTTTGTATCTTCAATATAACTCTGGACATATGCAAATATTGTTTTAGCCTCAGTCGGATTGTCTTTACTCTCTAACATTTCCTCAATAAATTCGATTGGCAGAAAGATCCCTTTTTGGTTAAAATGGGAACTATGTTTTCGGATCTTTTATTATCAATACAAGAAGTTTTACTTCATGTACAATTTCGGATTAAAATGAAACATTCCTTCTGCAATTCTTATTGACTAATCTAGCTTTTTCATATTGTACCAAAATTATTTTAAGTATTTCCTATTACGGATAGTATTGATAATGATTTACACTTAGCAATTATTCCGATGTTTCGAAGCAAATAACACAAGACAGTACTGAATGATACTCACAAAGTGAAACTTAACTAATTTTTAAATTATATATATTTCGTATATGGAGCTAAGTATCCGACGATATATATAGTACTACGATATCAGTGGCGATTCATACCGACATACACCCATAACAGGATCGTCATATAACAATACGTATAAGGAATATCGATATTCTCGTGACAATATAATATATCGTATCGTCAGACCAGTATTCCAATACAGACGATGCAAATTATATGAAAATTAATGTTAACAGCCACTTCTTCAGCTACAGTGCTTATTTTATAACGAAGAGTGTATCTTCATAAATACACAGCTACTCAATATAATTTGACTGGAATTAAGGATCATTTTGCTATAAATATTAATGATCATTTTACTATCCTGTCTATTTTAACAACTTCGACTTTATAATTTATTCTTAAAGTATAAATGGAAACTGGTAAATTGTAACATTTGCAAAGGAGAGGATAAAATAATTCAATTCCATTTTCGTACCATTGTTGGTGTTTGACACACCTGTTAAATCACGTCCCCTAATGGGCCTCATATAAAGTAAGTGTCAATCTGAAGAGACCAGTAGTGGAGATAAATTATTGATAGTCTTCGTACACTAGTAAAAAAAAAAGCAAGACGCAGCTCACGCACAATATATATTAACAAATTAATTTAACCCATGGTGAATTTAAATGTATTTTTAATTATATCAAAGTACTTTTTTTAAAGTTATATAACTACTGTGTGACTCATGGGTATTGTTTTACAACACATTAAACCCTATGAACGGTTGCACATTTAAAGAATTATATAAAGGATTCGATGACATTAATTTAAACAAAAAATTAAATAATTGAATCCCTGCAACATTTGTAGATCTATTGAATTACTCGAAGGTATTATTGTGCACAAATTGAAAATAAACTCGCTGGCATTTTTATCGCAAGTGTCGAGGGTATTATATTTTACAAAGCATAAACAAAGATCTAGCACATTTGTAAATTTAAAAAAGTACAATTAACTTGAGCACAAGAAATGACAACTATAACACTGACAAATTTTATATCCAATATATATCAGGCAAAGAGATTCAAACAAACTCTTCAACAGAAAAACTAAACATCCGGGTTATCGAGGTGTATGCCAGATCACGCAAACCCTCCCGAAAAAAATCAATAAATGACGCATCCAGAGAAAGATCAGGTTAGAAGATAATGATGAGGAGCTAATAGCATAAATTCCCTAAATCTTACCCAACCAATGAGCGTGAAATAACCGGAGAGTTTCCAAGAGTACGTTTTCTTTACAGTTACATGCTAAAAAATTTGTCCTAAAAACCCTTAAAATCCCCGAGACTCCATGGTGGGTTCCGTCCCACCTACCTCCACCCTGCCTACTTGTTTAAGCCCCTGCGAACGATATTTTTGGATCCGCTCTTAGCACCAGTAAATCACTGCTGTATGTTAAATTTACTGAACCAGGCACATGCAGTCAAATACAAATCACCCTCTACTAGCAATATACAAATTTAAAACGCAGGGATCACTAAATGATATATTATACGTTTATATGTTATTTTTGCATACATATCGCTAGCATATCAAAGTGAAGAAAACAATCACCACATAGAAAAATTATTCCCAACACGAAATTAATACACTACTATATCAAATCCTTATTATTTTTGCATTATTATTATTATTATCATTATTATTATTATTATTATTATTATTATTGAAATAATTCCAATGACTATGAATAGATGGTATAAAGTGCAGTTATACTACAATACATAGAGACAGTTGCTCGTTATTATATGTGAATACATTAGTCTACATGGAATTTTAGCGTTATTAAGCAGGGTCGATAAAACACCAGAAACAGATTTGTATTTCAAATAGGGAAATCTGCAGTTCGAATCCGGGTGGCATATTTTTTTTAAATGTCTAAAATTGAGACCAGTCTAAGTGTCTGAAGTCGTCCACTAAAAATGAGATCAAATACTTGCTCCGCGATCCAGCAGTTTACAACTAGATATCCCAGTAAATAAATCAATCAATAAAAGTAAAAATAGAATGCATTATAGGGTGAACGTACAAGAAATGTCAAACAATCTCGAGTGTAACTGAAACATATGAAGATAAAATGCCATTTGAACAATAAAACAACATCTTTCCTATGGCTCATATATGGCAGGGCACAGCCTCTAGTAAGAGGAACTATAAAAGTCCGATCCCTCAAGGTTGAAAATGATCCGTTATTGTAAGTTTAGCCTCCAAATGTGGGTGATAAGTGGTAAATATCCCGTATATCCCGTATATCTACCCGCATGTAAAGAAGCTATAGACAACCCCTTTCATCCATCTTCCATATAGGAAAAAAACGTTGCACCTTAAGATTTTGTAAATGGTTCTTCAATGCCGTGAAACGTAAGCTAAATCCACCAAGAGAGGGTCTGTACACACCACTGAAACTTTACCTTGATGGTTACAAAATGGTTTCACAAAATCCCATCTAAATAGAAGACACTGTTTCATTCATTAAATTGATTAAAGTTATCTACTGTATATGAAACCGTAGACAGACCAATAAAAAAAATTGTATATTCGATTCTGCTAGACTTAGCAAAATCTTGTAGAAACTATCTGCCAAAAAATTGGACATAGCGAAAACGCTGCAACAATGATCATAAAATAAGAAGTAGTTTGGTTCCCGCAATATTAGCCATATTTATTGAAAGGAATTGCAGCACAATGAAGAAAAATATCAAAGTTATTTGAGTGGTAAAGGTCCTAATTTCAGAAGGACAGTCCACTCTTTATTCATGACGTGTCTGACTATCAATCTCATCATTTCATCAATGTATTAGTTCTCAACAATATTACGAGTCTATACTCTGAAAATCAGTAACAGAAAAGAGTGAAAAGCAGCAATCTTTGTAAAATTCAACAAATAATTTATTTTCCTAGAACAGAAAGTGAAAATGAGACGAAAACAAGAACTTACGGTATAGCGAATTAATAATAATTTCGGTGGTATTTTCGACTTCGGTAACAGGTAACAACACATCTACCTGTTTAAACTATAAAACGAATTCCATAATAATTTGATTTATTACCGTTATATAACAAATTGGTTATGAGAGAAAAGTGGTATAAACGTTTATACTTAAGATGATGTAACAATAAGAAATAAAGACATTTACGTAGTCAACTATTGTTATCTTTAAAATTCAATAGGAATCAAAGAGTTGTGTTATTCAGCAACGAACCATGCTTAAAGTTAAGCGTGTGGCCAATACATGAATTTTACCACTGTAATATGAAAGACTAATATGGCGTTAAAATATAATTGTTAATAACAGTTACAATTTCCTTCTATATTCATGCAGAGATAATTGATTACAATATCATATAAAATACCATGCACACGTGGTTACAAGACAAATAACACATCCGATGCACTTCAGATGAATAAGAAAGTACCCTGACTTTTATATATGGATTATTGTGTGCATCACAAGAATCAGGTGGCAGACAACGATAGACGGGAAGATCTATAAACTGATACAGATATAAATGATCAAATGAATCTCCAGCTAAAGATGTACATGAATTATAGTTTCAAACAAGCTGAGAAAACCAAAAGATGCATTTGATAAGATTATGCTATCGTGATATATGCAACATTAAACCAGTTAGGTTGTTATGTCTTCGAACGAAGACAAGAGATAGTGTATGAATGTCGTAAACAACATCCATGTCAATACTCTACAGCCTTATAATGAAAGGGATAATCCAGCCTCATTAAAGGTGGGTCGTGTTTCAACTTTTATCGCCATTTCTTCTCTCATAACCACATTGTTTTTCGAAAATGTTTTCAATCGACGTCTCGTCATTACGAGGAAATGCAACTAAAACCTAACATTCCCAGGCTGGTCCTTCGTGACAGAATTGTATTTTGGCATTATCACGCAAATATATATTCAATACTATCTAAATGCTTTCTGGTAAACACTGATGGGTAGATCTGACAATGTGTTTAATTGTTGTAAAGATATAGCATCTTTATGTGTTTTCTTTTAACTCCGTGTAAGCTTGGAAAGACAACGAGAGCAAAAGTAAACACAATGTCTGTTTGTTTTTTCTTAAATCGAATCTAGTGCAAGTCACAAATTGTAACACAACAAATAATCAATCAATGAGATTACCTCAAATAAACAGGTTAATGGTAACACTTCTTGTGTGTCAGACAAAAGTTACATTTTAACTGGCATGTGGTTTAAAACTATATATTTGTGGTTATTAGTGATGTAGCATTAGATATGCTAGAAACATTCATGGAAAATATATTGTCCGAAGAGGAGAGACGATTTACACTTTGTTCAAAGTATCTAATTTATACAAAACTAGCAAATAACTAATTTCGCCCACAACTAGATACAACTATTTTATATTTATTCCATTGTCCATGTACTGATTCAGAGTCTTGTACATCCATTTACTGTACTTGATGTTATATTTATCTTTTAAAACTTTGTAAATGTTGTTAAAGTTAACATTCTGCGTCTTTTTTATATGCCATCATTAATATCTGACATTATTCCAGACCGGCATTGTTTGCATTCCACTCGTTTCATTACATCAATCACACATAAATCAAAATTGTCAGTTGGTCTTTAGCATGTGATATTCTCGACAAATCTTTTAATTTTCTTCTTCCTTCACATTTTTTAATAATTTAAATACGGTAGGTCACACTCATTTCTCTTACTTTCTTTTAACTGCACTGTTCACATTATTTCTATCACACTCACCAATAATACAACCATAGGGAATCAAAGCATACAGGTTTTCCAGTTATTGTAATATTAATTCTCAAAACATATTAAATCTTTGATAATCATTCTGAAAATTTACCCAACGATCAGACACAACGTATATGTGCAGTATGTGTGTATTCACTTTGTCTTTTCTGTGTATTGTATATTAACATATTATTAAATGCTGTCTGATTTATGACCATTACGATTGAATTCATATGTAATAGTGGCAATTGTATAAGCAATCAGCGAGTACATTAATATTGTACCCAGTGTACTTTGTTGTTAGTCGAGGAAATACTATGATGCCACTGCATCTCTATATTCCTATGAAAAAAATACCTTCAAAGTATTCTTTATTTTTCTATCACTGGATTAGACACTTTTTATTATCAACTTCTCAAAACTACTTAAAACTTTTTAATCAAGTATGTTATTAGTTAATTTCCATTAAATTCCATCAAAAGTCTGTCTCATTTGATGTAGTCGTAGAGGAAAGGAAACAATTCCTGTAATTGCCGTTAACGGAATAAGCTACTGAATTTTAAGTACTCTCGTTGTACTGGAGACACAAAACTTAAGAGTCATATTTTTGATGTCCACATTCTGTTTCTTCAGAGGTCTGGTAAACTTAACATCATGAGGGTGAACGAATACAACAAACAATGATATCTCAGTATCCGCACTTTTAGTGTTATGTATTAGTGTTTGGTGCATTTCTTGTTCCTGTACTCAGCTGTCTCATTCTTGGTGCATTGCTGTTTCTTGCTTCTCACAGACTACACATCTTTCTACGTCATGTAAATATATAGCTCAGTGATCACAAAGATCGTCACTACCATAAGGAATGATTATAACGTCGACAAGCATGTGTGCAGTATTGTATTTACCATACACTGGCATCCAAGCTATTTAATAGGTAAAGTATGAGTGGGATAAAGAAACTGAACACCAAGAAACAAACATCCATCATAATGTTAATAAATAAACAATCATAGTTTACCTGCTTAACAGACTTGGTAACATCATTATGTTTTCTAATGTATCATAAAGATGAGTCGATAGAACAAGACATCACATATTATTCAACAACTGACAACCAAATATTCTTACCTAAATCTTGCATTTAGCGTCTTTGCTATCTAATCAGTGATATCTGCATTTTTCATCTGCAAATCTTTCATCACATTATAGTATGCCTAATTCTCTCTTAAACTGCATCACTGGGATTAAAGAATTTAAAAAGATAGTATAAAGTGTCGAATTTTGAATTGCAGTGAACTTTAAAGTTGATTGCATTGAGTCATACATTTTTTATAGCATTTAAGCCAGAAAGCCTTTGTGTAGCGTCACTTCGACCTTTCTTCGTTCATCCCCCATGTCAGTGTAAACTTCAAAGGGGCAGAATTCCAACTCAGTGAAATTGACTGGGGAATCTTATAACGGTCCTTACAATGTAAATATTTGAGCTACCAACCCTAAACGCTTGGTAGGAACCTATGTCAAAATATTATTTTCTCAAAGGGACATTTTTACGCACCGTCCCTCACAGATTCTGAGCTGTGTAAATCTGATGAAAGGAATGATTTCTTTGGGAAAAAGTAAGGACGTTGCCTATGATTGGACAGAATAAACTAAGGCGTACCCTTTAGAAGCAATCATAATTCAAAGTGACGACATTGGTCGAAATTCTTTAGTCTGAAATCTCCTGAAAGAGGAAGAATAGTCTTGACTCCGGGGAGGCCTAAAGAGAATAATGCTTTCCTCGATAAACCAGAAAGGGACCATGTGGCCGTCTTGTAAAAAAGAAAGACAGGTTTTAGTGCTAGGACTCAAAAGTTCTGAAAGAAAACAGCAATAAGGTACGCAATTTTATTTGTTTTATTCTAATGTGCTTCTATGACTATGTTCCATATTATGTATCGTTTATACAATTTCATGGAAATGTGTTGATGCTAGAGTTGTTATGCAATTATTTTTTAGTCAATTTCATGGAAAGTGTTGATGCTAGAATTGTTATGCAATTTACCTTTTAATTTTACAGTTACTAGTTCATTGATCGAATTGACTGCATGCGTTAAAAATGATTATGTGCGTATGATTTCATAGGGTTATATGAAATAACTTCCTTCGTTTGTTAGGACGATACAGATTATCGTGAGTTAACGATGCTTACTTAATTATATCTGAAAAATCTTGTATGTTAAGGATTGTTGTGAGTTACAATTTGTCAATTTCATGTAATAGTAATCGAACATGTAGAAGCATGTGTAAAAGAATACGGTAATATTCGATTTACGCTCGCGTGGTAATCTAAGACCTGCTGCTGGAAGCGAGGTCAATGTCCTACCGTACTAAATCAGAATTTAAGCAGTGTGTGGATAGCTAACATGCTCTGAGTAACGTGATGGGAATTTCATGTACTTCTAGAGAGTTGGTTATACAGAAATGTAGGGGTAATTGTGTCCTTTAAGGAACAGCTTTCTGAGAGAGAGACGGGGCAGCCTGAAGACAGAAGTCCGAGGAATATGAAGGACGAGGTCAGAATAAAGGACCCGGAAGTCCATGAAGGGACAAAGCATAGTGGTTAGGAAGTGTATGAACTAGGAAGACCTTGATGCACGGTCATGGGAGGAAGGTGATGCAAATCAGTCGTGGACATTGTGCTTTTTTCACATTTCGTTATGATGATGAAATAAATCCAAAGTGGACACTCCTGTTAAATTCTATTGACTTAATCTAACTTGAAATGGAATTGCTATTATTAATTTGTTCTGATTAAATTTCTTATTTTTTTTGTCAAAGGGGGCTCGTATTGCTTTATTTCTTCCCAGCATTCTACCTCAGTTCTCTGTTGAAATTTCATTCTTCTTTCACTTCCGCTGGGCTGTAATGTCGAGGGTGGTCATCCTCTGGATAACGCCAGCAAAATCCAATTAACCACCCCTCTTACTCAGAGGGCGACGTTACATATAGTTACCTTTTTCTGAATGATAGACCGTTAGCCATTGCACTTTTAATGATTATTGCTGTAACTGCCATTTAAAAGTACTAAATTAGAGTATATTGTAATACTGGTGACATATTTGGCTAAACATGACCCCAAGCCTTCTTCAGGACGTTTACAAAATAATATCTAAAACATTTCTCTCCTTACAATAAGATGTACATGATTCATTTGTAATCGATAATCGAATTCCTCTTTGTATTTTTTGTTTTGGTTCTTTACCTGTAAGCAGATATATACTGGAGGATGCAAAAGATCTTCTGAGTAAAATATAACTTTCGGCTAATTTAAGGAGATGTTCTGGCATACATGAAAACGGCCAACAAGCCATTGTTGAGTAAAATCTCCGACAAACAACTTCCTCTTGCTAGTTTAATGATACCATCGGGATACTCTAGACTTGGTACATGAAATTAATGATAATATGATGACATTCCTGACTTGGACGTCAGATGAATGATAATATATGGATACTCTTGGCTTGGTACATCAGATTAATGATGTCATCATGATACTCTTGACTTAGTAAATGAAATTAATGATACCTTCGGGATACTACTGACTTTGAACATAAAGTTCAAAATTTATAAACTTATTGAAACTGAATATCTATAATTCGAATGAAACAGACAACTTAAAGTGTAAGAATGAAATTTGCAAGATTATATGAGGCTTTTCGAGCTTAAATCTAAGTTTGTTTAGCTATATTCTTTCATAATTGAAATGCAATTATCTTCAGGTCGTCTTTGTATCTTGTGCTTTGGGTGGCTTACGCTGTTTAATAACTTCTTTGGGGGGTGGGGGGGGTTGGATTGTATATGCTACCAAGCGATCAATTGTAAAATGGCACAAAAGAATCTAGAATAATCGACGTTACGACTTCATCGATTTCCATGACAGTTGGTTGAATTTTCAACATCATTAATATTTTTTCTGTAGATGATGTATGTGCTAACTTAACACTTGCGTTTAAATTAGTATTTTTTAAGTCCATTTGGCAAGGAAACTCTAATTAGCTTGAACATTTCATGACATGATATTTCCTTACAACAACATTCTCGTCAAAGAAATCCACCAGGAACTGATAATAACATATATTATTAGATAGGATATTCTCATCATTAACCTTTTCCAAGCTGCAAATAATACAATTTTATAATATAAACAAAGAAGATTCCCAGGTTTGAATGAAATAACATACACCTAACTATGTTAGTCCACCAGCATAGTAGCAATATATTTTCTCTGAAATTTTTATCTGTATATCAAATATCACTTACAGAGAGAGAAGATTTTTCTTGTACCTGTCTGGACCTTTGTTTTTGATGTTTTAAATCCACGAAAACGTTTACCAGGCTGCTTAATAAGTTCAAATCTATTATGATCCACTTTCTTTTTGATATTACTTTCTTGCATGATTTGAAGGAAAAAAATTATCTGAGTTTTTTTCTTTATTACCTTCGATTTATTTGCAACGAGATAGCAATGTGAAGTAAATATGATTGTTAGGTTACTTAGAAACTTATCAACACTATCTCTGAAGTATTCTTTACTTTGACCTAAATTCATTTCACAATTATGTTAAAATTAAAACTTGTACTTTTTAATCGCTGAAAGGGGGTAGAAATATGATGTAGTAAAATGTAAATCATAGACACTAAGAAATACCTAAAATGCAAAATGCTTAATGCCATATCCGTGCTCATTAACAGTCATGATTACTGCAAATTCTATACAAAGAAGAATACTAAATTTTGGAGGACACAGTTCATGAAATTGGAGTTGTTTCTTTTAATTGTAAAGATATAACAATAAAACTGGAGTGAATATATAAAAAGATAGCACTATAATGAAAATTTCCAGGTAATTCACAACAAAAAAAAGTAATGGTTCAAATGCGTTCATTAAACGTCAGCTCATATACGATTTCATATCACTGTGCAATATATTGACTTTTACCATAAATATCTAAATTATATTTTTAAACCAAATTGTATCAACTATCATGATTTAGACATAAATCGAACTAGTCACTATGCTTCTTTTAACTTAATCGGTCTATGAGAGCGGAATTGGTTTTTCCCTGGACGAAAAGACGAAACATGCAAGATAGTGTCAATAGGTATACACATACAAATGCCTGCTGATGAAAAGATAAATGTATACATAAGAAGTCGAAGTTTTCAGACCTCCCAATCTCGTAATTGATGAGACTTTGCATAACAAGCTTTAGTTTATTTTGTCCTTTGTGTTCTTGAAAAACCTATGTAATAGATAGACACTCTATTTCTCAAGTCCGAGATTAACGGGATTAAAGAGAACGATGTATCAATTCCAAAGCATCAGGTGAACACCAATTCGGTATTATATTCTGTCCTTTGTTTCCTTCCGTCAACCTTGCAAAATGCATCTGTTTGAATGTTATCGAGATAGTACTCGATACAGATTGAGGAAATTCCAACAGCAATGATGAAACCCAGTGAAGTATCTGATGCCATATTATGTCATCTAATCTTATCTTAATTTATTTGAATCATCAATGGAAATATACTCATCCAAGATTTAGTTAATCTCCAAATTACAAAGATCATTTATATGTTCTTGATTTATGTTCTGTCCATTTCTTTCAACTCTGTGTCAGATAATGCTTGTTTTTGTATTTTTCTATTTGAGAGGATATAAAGCTGCTCCGATTTCATTCTGCCGAGGCGCCTAATTCTTTCAAGTTTCTTTTTAATAAATTGAAAAGGAAAAATGAATGGCGATTCTGGCCAAAACGTTTGAAATAATAGGTCAGTCAGTATGGGATATTGCACCATAATAAAAAGACTCTTTCCTAACACCAGAAGGTTTCACAGCTTCTCAACAAATTCCCTTCAACATAGATTTACAGATTTAAATACTCATCAACACCAGATTTAGCACTGTTAATAATTACAATGTAGGTAATCAATTCACCAATAAATTTTCTAAATATGCATTAATACTTAGTTATAGAAAAATGTATGTTATATTCAAACAATGTCCTAAACTAGAAAATGCTAGTGTTGAAATATAGACAGGTTATTTTCCTAAATTTGCTCAATAAAAAAACACGAGTACGTACTAGTTGTGTAAAAGAATCAGGTAACGAGGGATTTACAAAGAATATGGATAGCGAAGACAAGCATTTGTTAATCAGCATACGAAGACTGTGCTTTTTCGAACTCACAAGAAACAACAGTCCTTGGTCTATAAAAAAAGAACTTTAGGGCAAACGTTCACAGATACCATAAAATTATACAAATTCGAAAGCAAACCTTCGGTGCAGCAAAATAAGAGACGCTAAGACTATGTGAACATATTCTACCTGCAGAGCAAAGATTATTTACTACGCAAAACAAAAATACATTTACGAAGTTATACAACTGCAGCAACACTTTCATAACTGATGATAGGATATATTAGATCAAGCATTTAAATGAAAGACACATCCACAGAATATGTAAAGTGTTGAAAGTAAATGAACAGAGGTAACTGGTCATTTAACTAATCTCGAACGTAATGTATATATTCAGAAGTTTAAAAAAAACTACGATTAGGAAAAAAATAAAATAACTGTGCAAAACTAAAGGTGTGGCCATTACCACAATTACAACTGCTAATGGTATTATTGTAGAAACACTTGTACTATCTAATGCAAATTTAGTGAAACGTTTAACCGGAGTTGGCGGAGAATAAGTGCTGTGTGGTAGTTGTAGAGGAAAAGGTAGTATTGAGTCATTTGTATACAAAGCCCAACTGGTCATAAAAAAGTTAAAACTTGTATTTTTCCCCAAAACATTAATACCAGCACTGGCATTTCTAATAACAGCTGGACATGGTTCTTCTTGCTAGACACGTCGTTGTTGATCCTAACACTAACGTGTTCTTGACATCTGTTTCCAGACGTGTAAATTCACCACAGAAAAAGCTATACAAAAAAATAACCTTTTTCAAAACCTAAATTAATCTAGCTCCTACGAACATCACCATAATTATATGTATTTGTTTGTTTCAGTATCAATCTTGTCAATCGTTTGCAGTTTGCATCTACAATTTTGTCTCAAGTGTTGACCTTCTTGCTGACGTTACAGACATTCTATCTTTTGACGAATTGTTATGGACTTCATGTCAGCTGCTACCATGTCAATATTTTATGCAGTGTTCGGAACTCGTTTACAGCTAGTGGAGGACCTTTTGTTCAAGATACTGGTGTAGCCAGCAATTTTATCAAATTTTGTTGCCATATCATTCGTTACTAAAAAGCAATTCATAATGACCACAAACAGCATGTTGACGTCTAACTCTTTATATTGCTGCTAAAATCTTATGTTTTGTTTCATAACATTTTTATAAACAGATTGAGTTAAATAAGCTTCATTTATAGAGTCTGAAAATGTGGAAATAATGTACTAGATGTTCCGGTTTGAACACGAACGTCAAATATATAATAACAATGATTTCATTCAAGCTCGCTATTCCCTCAACTGTCAGACCTTTCCTTTCCTGACGAAAAATAAAAACAAATTCATTTTACTTTTCATTACATGTTACAAATGAGTTATTTTTATCAGTCGACAACTTTCTACACTAAAAGTACCTGCTCCATATTTGTAATTACATGACAAATCTCTTGACACGTTAACGGGTGTAGGCGTCTCATGTTGTTCAGATTCATGATCAATCTTGTATAAACCAAATATTTTTCAAATTATGATATATTCAGCAATGACTGTACGGAATGTTAAAATTATTGCAGATGATGCTAAATTGCTTCAGAGCAATTTTGTTCTTGTTGGCTGGATTAAAGGTCTTTTGATGAGGTATTGAAGAAATTATGAAACCTATATAGTGAATTTACTAAATCTAACTGACATTGTTTGGTTAAATGTCCATCAGATATACTTTATTCAGCTTTTGCCGACAAAATTTCCAGTTTAACTGGTTCTGCCAGACTTTAATATCACGCTGTGCTTTGTATTTATAAATAAAATTACGACCATCAAATTTTATAAACTAGCTATAAAGTACATTTAGAAAAATATTATGTGAAATAACTACTTGTATCTCTTTAAATATGTAATCAGTGCCTTGGCTGACCTGTGGGGTAAATAAGTTGTAATGTTTCATTTAAATATCGTACACTTGCCAACATCGAACTAGTTTATAAATTACAGCACATCGCCTTACGTATTTTTATTGCCTTTTATTTTGTATTCTGTTCGTGATTGCTGTGCTTTGTCGTCTCAATATTGTGACACTTCTTTTCCCTTTCCGAGCCTCAATTAATTTTGGTGATTCTTTGTTTGCTATGATTGTCATTTTTATCACACTACATTTAGTATGTAATAAGTCCTTCAATATCCAAGAGCACTTTTATATTGTATATGCATCCCCGGTAGTAATGGCTGCTAAAGGCAATTGCGCACTAAAATGCAGCATGATAATTTTCGGATAATTGTGTAATTAGTCTAGAAATCGAACACAATTTTTAAGATTTATTTTTGGTCTCCTTTTTTATAGTATATAATTTTTTTTTCAATTGTGCTAATGTACGGAAACTTTTTATGTACAATTTTTGCTTGTATTCAAACGATCAAATGGCATTTAAGATGGTACTAATGTGAAATGAAAAAGTAAAACTTCTTAGAAGGTATTTAAGTTGAAAAGGCTCACTATATGTATAAGAATACATATATAATCGACTTCTCGTTCTGAAGATACTTATCTGTGCGATACATGCACTTAAAACGGATGTAATTATACATCGATACCTATCGCGAACATTGATATTTTCCTGACGAAACGATATACTGTATTTCGACCCGCGTGATATGCACTATATAACCTGAGAATTTAAGATAATTATACAATTTTATAAATTTTAAAAGTCCATGAGTAAACAAATTTAAAATCTGTTGACTACTCTAAATATTCATATTGTACCAGTTTTTATAATGTTGTCATATTATGGATAATTTTAACAAAGAAATATACTTTACGTTTATTAAAATGTTTAGAAAACTCAGTCACATATCAGGAGCAACTTACACCCATATTTCCTGGACCGCTCCGGTGGCCTAAGTGTTTAGAGCGTCCGTCTCGGATGCAGAATGTTGTCCCAGTGCTAGACATCACTACAGACTGCCTTACTGCATACATTGTAGCGATATCGCTAAAATTGTTAAAGATACGTTACAAATCGAAAAAAACTCACAACATAATTTCTGTAGTTATCAATGCATTTCCTGGTTGAGTTAAACGTTTAGGGAGTATTGTATGTAATTGGTAATGAAGTCAATATGCAATGCCATGCGATATAACTTGTCAACTATTTATCATGAATAATATTCTATCTGCATCGTGCATATTCCATTTTCGTGATCAGATATATTCGTCAAAAACCATTTAAATTATATATTATGAGCGATAAATGTTACTAATGGCATAGAAATCTTACTCTAAATCGACATATGCAGATTTGTTATTTGTCGGAATTTTATTAGCAAGAAACAGGGTCAAGTAAGTTTTATTTTGAACAGGCGGAGTATATTGAGTCACCTTAAAGTTTGCATTTTTATTTCTACTTCTTTGATTTAGATAATGAATAACGGGTCGTATCAATCCCATCGGAATAAATTATCAGTTTGGGAATTATTGACCGTTAATTACCATTCAAAGAATTATGGAGAATTACCCGCCATTCACAGACAAAGCACAAGCACTTACAAATGTAATATGTATATTTTCGAACAGAAATAATGGAGGCTGAAGAACACTTAGGCCTTCTCAATCATAATGTTCATTTCATTGCATTATCTTGAAACATATTAATTTACGGTTCGCTCACTTACCACGATATATTGCTTCCGGAATTAATTTTTCTTCTGAAACCTTACAAAACTACAACATCACTTTCAACAAAGTTTGTGATATATTTCAATATGTATGAATATCAGAGAGAGAGTACCATAATTTCGGTGTTATCAAGGAAATTCGGACTTGAGAAATAGGCTTTCATTTTGTCTTTTGCCAATTATGAACTCCACCCACAAAGAAGTATGTGGAAAGACAACTTATGTACAATCAGTGAGGCGAAAAAGCAAGTGGGCAATTTTTGTGGCTATCCTACTTTGATACAGAGTCCAATTTTATGTCCGTTGCCATCTTCCATACCCGCTCAACCACCACCCCACCAAAACCCGAAATAAATATACATTTTGTGCTGAATTGCCCCAGTTACAATTCGATGAAAACATTATACTGTGCAAATTTAATCTGCAATCAAGAAGCTCCCACAAACGCCCTCTTCACTAGGCACCTAGGGGCAATTGCCCCTTCCTGAACCCTCGCGTCAGCATTGCACTCAATCTGCACTTTTTGCTCTGTTTTTCTCCAAACATTGTCAACAGCACATTTGATATCTTTTGAATATGAGAGTAAACTGACAGACCTCTTTAATAGTTTTCTTACGATGAAGTCATGCATATGAAGTCAACCTTTATTCAGGTTCGAACAGCATCGTTCATTGAGAAAGATCTGATTTTATTATGGGATGTTTGATCAGCCATGGCTCAACCATGCACTTTGTTCTGCCGTTGTGTAGCTATTAAAGATAGCATACGATGGCATGCAGATCATTGAGGTCTTTATTATTAACCATGTTCAATCGTTGAAAGGATAAATATGTGTATTGTACCGAGGAAACTTTATTAAAATTTTGTGAATTGAATTCCGATGTAATATATTGGTCATCAGCCAGATATTTACTTTATTTTATTGAACATTGTAGACTCTTCTATACAATAATGATTCCATGTGACTATTCGACAACTGCTCAACCCAAAATCCAATGTGACAAAATAATCAGAAAAGACTGTTTATTATTATAACAAAATTTGAGAAGATCTTAGCAGAATAACACACAGTACATAACACAATTTTCGATGAATCGTTGTATCTATTCGAATCATAACTAAAACGTTGACATTCAATTAAAAATATATATTCCTTTGCATTATTTAAAGTAACTTTGTGATTTGACGAAATATTTCCTTGAATAATTTATACGCGTGTCAAACATAATACATATATCGCATTTAACTATTATGTGTTTCAGAAGCTATTGTCAATATTTGATATATTTCTTATACATTATTAGCTCGTGGTACAAGTCTTGAACGGGTTTCAGAATCACACTTTGAAGACAAACAAGTACAAGCATATAAAGGTATTTGTTCAGGCATTTCATATCTGTTTTAAGGAATTAATTATTCCCGAAATATAATTTGATTTTTAAAGAAACATTCCAAGACAGCCAGAAAATGTATTCTTCATATCCGAAAGCTTGGAGTTCAAAAGACTTAAAGGTGAGTTAAAGAACACCAGATGATAAATGCAGATAACTTCTTTTTTCCACGAGTATACTTTTTAAATTCCCTCAGTCATCTCATATGCATGCTTCAAATTAGCGTGCATCTATTGATTTCAGCTAGTTAACGAAGCCCAATCAACTGTTACGTATATCTGATTTAATTCATATTTATTTTAATTTTATTGTTTGTTTGTCAGCTTTAAAAATTTATTTTCAAGGCACATTCTATTACAATTAAATCTTGTTTTACGTGATTTGAATTTTTTTCAGAAAATAGTTTGACTTATTCATTTCTAAACACACAGAGCTGACCTAGTTCCCGACCGTAATTCAAAATTAGCAACAGTCACGTGACCAAGTTCTGTTTTATCTATTTTTTTATTATGGGAGAAATGAAATTGAGATCGAGGCTGTATTGAATATGTGTCCCCATAGATTTATTGAAGTAAACAACTTTTTAGTTTATTCTTTGAGTAAAATTATTGGTTTTCGTCAGGGCCATGTTTTGAGTAAGTGATGTAAACATGGTCATTTGACCCTTATCGGGCACCTTTTCTGCGTCTCAAGATTACTGTATAACCATTGTTTTAGAGAAATAATCTCAGTCTGGGCTTAAAACACTTGATGCCAGGCTGATTTTTTGTTGTGTCAGTTTGGAGTTATTTTAATGTTTATTAGAATTATTTGCACTCAAAAGGATTAGTTCTATTTTTCCTGGAAATATATGTGTTCATACAGAATTCTTGAACAAAGACATTTCTTAAAACTTTTATTCAGCTTTCCAACAACTGAGTATTATTTCTTGTGTTTCTACAAGGAACTGCAGACAACAACACTGTACCGAATACAGTATACGTCATCGCCTTCCATCTTGGATTTTTTGTCGGGACTCGAACTTGAATTCGTTGTAACATTTCATTATTAGGACTTTGATGGGCCGAAAATGTCATGATGTCAGAACAAAAGCAATGCTATGATGACCAGAAATAAAATCGATAATCCTTTGAAAAGCAATTGCCAGTAATTTGTCATATATATTGAACAAGGATATGACACAGACAAACAACATTTCAACAGCATTTTTTCACCTATCACCAAACATACTTATTCCATACCTGTTTAACTGAAAATCAATTTACCTAACACCCTCAAAATGATTCCCATAACTGTTTAACTGATGGGAAAATATATTAATTTCGATTTCATATATGAGCGTGTCGATCTAGATACTCTTTTCATAACCCGAGAGGCCATTTTTAAGACATCAGTCACACTAAAGTTTTTCTAGAGGGGTTCCCTTGTTATGTAAGCCTAAAAAGAATCTAGGACATGGTGATACAATCATAGTTAAATCACAAAGGAACGTATACATTTGTTTTGCTTGAAGAGGCACCCTACCTTTATTCTTCGATCAACCTATTTTGAGCATTCGTATACATAAAACCGATAGCTTGGGCATCACAAGAGTTTTACATCAACTCTCTTTAGACACTCTTCTATACTTATGTCGTATTCATACAATTCTGCTTGTTTACTTCGTCTTTAAATATATTGTGGGTAACGATAGGTATTTTCCATTCTTGATAATGTCATTTAAAAATTACTGTTGTTGCGCACGTGTTTAACGTTTGCTTACTTTAAACGAACCAAATATGGCTCTCTACGCTTAGATTAAAATAAACAGTAAAACAATCTGCATGTTAAACATAGATCTGATATTTTTCTTGATAGCATTAAAATTAAAGACTGTCAATTCAATTTTATGGAGTCTAAACAAAGAAACATTAAATAAATGATGTACCATTGAAAAATGGCTTGAAGGTTTGACAACATTGGATAAAGTGGTTTTGATATAGGTGGGATAAATAATGTTTTTCATCTGGTTTTTATGGGGATTGAGATACAATTTGTTAGCACATTATGATATAATAAGTATTTCTTCCAATACTTAAATAAATATAACACCAGAGTATTTTTGCGTAGATGTTACCAGATGTATTTTCTACCTGGTTACTATGTAGTTTTTAAATTGTGGCTATGGAAACTGTCAAACATAGAACTTGCCTAAACATACTCATCGAATGTTTAACCAAATATAGTTATTTCTTTAGATGCTCAAGTGTATTTTTGATCTGATTGTCCTGTGAACTAAAATGTTCTCATTTCATTCGTCAATGCAATACAGATAAGAAACAAATAACGTATGGTACCGTATTCGTCATATCTCAGTAATTGAAACTCTCCTTATATTCTGATACTATTACACAAATATCTACAAAGTTATTATTAATACTTATCAATACTGGTGTCTTTTTGAAAGTAATGGAAAATTATTTCAAGAAAGACACCATTAGGACAACAGAATCTCAGCATGATCTTCCTTTCTGTGCATTATTAAACCTACCTTGATTTAGTTGCATGCACAGAAAATTGATGAAATTTCTATCACGAAAATGGCTGATTGACACGTGATCAAGCACGTACTATTTCACATTTTGGTATCACATGGTTTGATGAGAGAAACATGTTGAAAAACCCTGTCAAAGTCTGCAACTTATGTTCTATTTCATGCCCTTTACCTACCAATGGCCTTGATATTAGATCGACAAACCTGCCAGCTGCACGATAAGGTGTAGAAATGGATACAATTTCATCAAATATATGAAGTATTTAAAACATGACGGCCAAGATAAGGCAGCAGGTTACTGACCTTCCTTGTTTTTCACCTTGACATTTGGGGCAGGGGATAGGACTATTAATACACGAGACACTATTAAACCTGGATATATAGCAGACTAAAGTTGCAAGAAAATACCTTCCTTAGTTCAGATATTGCAGGTTAACAGGGGTTGTTGATTTATATTTTCCATAGCTGTGACCTTATGCTTGAGACTGAACTTAAGGCTATGGCATATCTAAGTATGATATCTAACTCAAGTTTCAATAAAATATAATCAGTAGTTTTAAAGTTATCCTCCAGAAATTCACATAATTACATAATAACTCATTTTTCTCGCCTTGCTGTGAACTTAACCTAGTGGCAGGAGTCCAGTATATTGTGTTAAAGACCGTCTAGTATGATATAAACATGGGCAGAGATACGTAAAATCTTCACAGCTGCCACAGAGTAATGGGCTAGACAAACTAATGTTAACAGAAGGATGGAACGACGATGTGTTAACATAATAAGCCTAATTTAAGACGGTTGTAAAGAAATGCATCAATAGTCATATGATAATTTAACATGACATTACAAGTGTTTATCACTTGACCTTAACCTTGCAAAAATGTCATAGAACATGGTCTGCAACACACTAACTGTATTAGCATACATATATTTTTCCGAAGATATTAAACAGCTTCAAAGCAACAACCCAGATAAAAACATTGAATACATTAATATTTAAGATCGAACCATAATAATGGTAAATGAAACACTGCCTGGTTAACTTTTATATAAGCATATTCAGTTTTATATTAGGACCTTGCAAAACATGCATGCATACTGCCGTGTGACTAACTTTGTGACTGAGATTATGAAAGCCACAAAAAAAGGTCAGTACGTAAAACTGTACAGTGTTGGATAATATATATAGTTTTGTATATTTGATTTAACTATATCTGATTTAATATATTTTTTCATTTTAATCGTTTGTCAGTTGTTAAATAAATTATTTTTATTACATGCTGTTGTAATATAAATGTGTTCACTAGAGATGATACTTTTTTCAGAAAATAGTTTGACCTTGACTGTTCGTTTTGTAAACAACTAGGTGTTGATCTAGAGCCTGACCTTGATTCAAAATTAGCAGCAGCCACGTAACCAAGTTCTATTTTTATTTTATTATTTAATGAGTGGTTGTTGTCGAGGTCATGATGGGACTATGTGTTTAAGATGTAAACAAATTTTATTTTTTTGTTTATTTCTTAGAGTAAAATGATTGGTTTTATTCAGGACCACACAGAGTGTACGTGAACTTGAACAAGTACCTAATGTCTACTGGGTTCTGGAACATGATCACCTGACCTCCTTTATGCGTTTTAGAAGACGATATAATCTTTGTTTTGGAGTATATTATCAGTAGAAGCTGGGCTTTTTCTTACACTGGGAGTTGTATGTTGTGCTGTTTGGACTTATTTCGAATTACTTGGATTGGAATTATTTCAGATTAATTGGATTCAAAAGGATTAATTCTGGAGAATACGTGTGCTCATGTGAAATTGTTGAATAAGAATAGTTTTTGTAAACATTTATTCAAATTTCCAAACCCAGAGTGATACTGCTTGTTTCTACAAGGAACTGTAGACTTCAACACTACAGATTACAGCGTACGACATCGTCATCCAACTTGAAATCATTAGAAATCATTTTAGTGACGTCATTCCCATAACGTCAAGTTTGAAAACTATCTCTCAATTTGCTTGATTTGTTTACTGTGTAAAACCGGCTTGGTATATAATTTTAAAAGTTCTACTGAGTGCGGCCACCACCATCACCAATTAAAATAGAATAAAGGAACAGGAAAACAAGAGCAAAGAAATAATACCAAGAAGAGGAAACGATTAGCAAACCGCCAAGCCGTGAACAAAGGAATTGCACAGAACAAAGAAACTCTCAAACAAAGGAACGATAGGAACACGTAATTGAAAACAAAGGAACAAAGGAGAGACTTTTAGCGGAGGAACAGACTGGGTTAGGACAAAAACAAAAGATAAGTCATCATTCAATGCTATACGCAATTTAAGTAGAAGAACGCAAACTAGGTCCAAACAAATGGCTCTATTCAATCCAAAGACGCAAACACACAAACCACCAAACAACCCTCTCAATAAATCAGTAAAAATATTGGATGTATTACAACTCCAAACAGCACCAATAAAGCACTTAAAACAAGCAAGATTAACGAAAGTCGTACCAACCAGAGCAAACTCGAATTCAGCCAACATCACACTGGGACCCCAAATTCTGGTCACAAACACAGACCAAACAAACCACAAACCAGCAGACATAACTAACACACCCCCACCCGACCAACAGAAACTACTAGAAATACAAAACTACACTCCAGGGAACAATATAAATACAATGCCAATACTATCGCCAATCCTCTTCAAGGAAGCGGAAAAACCAAACACAAATGAAGATATAGACACCACTATTCCAAACCTAACAAATGAATTTGACAGTAACCGACATACCTTAAACTCCCCACAATTAGACCACATAACCATAACCAGCACCCCAAAATTCACCAAAAATGAAATAACCAATTCTAGAAACATGCAAACAAACCAACAACAGGAAATCAAGCAAACAACAATAAATCAAAACATTAGGAAAGAAACTATACACTCAAGCCAAACTCCTGGACCATCTGGGATAATAACAGCAAGGGAACCACAAACCTATGGGAACAAATCCAATGAATTAGACACTACAAAACTACCCAGCAGCATCACTAATATGGCAACCCAAAGACCCCAAACAACCCAAAACACATACCTAGGTAATGGCAAGGGCCCGCTAAAACCCCAAAACAACCAAAAAAAATACAAATAAGGTTAACTCAAAATCAAAACAGGAAATAAAACAACAACATAACCCCCAAAACAAAATTTACAATTATCATTCCATCGAACACACCATATACATAAGCAGCAGGTGCAACAGAATTACTAGTCTAAGTACCAATAGTATTATGACAGCACTGGCCAAAATTCACACTGGACAATTCAAACTGATAAGACCAATGCGAAACTACCTGATTGTCCAATGCAGCACAATTCAACAGGTGGAAAAATTCATCCAAATTGAAACTATAGGCCCAATAAAGATCAAAGTAGAGAGACACCATAGCACTTAGAGGAAAACACGAGTCACTTCGAACTCCAAACACAGTGAAACCACAACTAATCTGGCTGAACCCACTAAAACCATTATCTTTAAAAAAGTAATAGCACTAAACGGATACAACAAGGACATAAGCAATTAACTCCTACGTCATAAACTCACAGCAAATGGAACACAGACCACCAAAGTATATCGTCTTAAAAATCACAAGGGACAAGGAACAAACAAAGCAGTTATAGAGGCTACCGAGCCAATACCCTCAATAATAAAACTAGGACAGTCAGGAGTGTGCCATAAGCTGGAAAACTACATAAATAGGCCAAGATTTTGCACCAAATGCCTGCACTGGGAACACTATGCCCTCAGATGTAGATTCAAACCAAGATGTAAGTACTGCGGAGGTCAACACAAAGGAGAATGCTACACAATTAAACAAAAATATGCTAACCCTAAAGAAAACCATTATCCTAGATCGGCAGAATGCAGATTTGCAATAAAAGAGAAACAAATAGTGGATTTAATGAACGAAAAACACCTCACCTACCATTCTGTCAAAAACATTATTTGTAAAAACAACCCCAACACACCAAAATCTACCTCTGAAACAATCAACGAGCACCAAAACTCTCCACGCAGAATCAGAAGGGAAAACATTGCACGGCAAAACATACCCTCGAATCAGGAAACAAAAGAACCAAAATCTACAACCCACATTGTAACAAACCATGACCACCCTGATAACACTCCAGATACAAACAAAACTGTCACCCCAAACATCCCCAAACCTAACACACACCCCAACACAGAATTAATACAGGAAGTAATGAACCTAACAACAGGAACCCTAATGCAAGATCTCAGTACCATAATGAGAACCCTCAAAACCATTTTCACCATACTAGCTGATTGGACCACAAGACTAACAGATAAAGACAACGTCAAAAATGAATAGTACAAAAAATAATAAAATCACCATCTGGCAATGGAACTGCAGAGGAATCTTTAAACACCTATCAGAACTGCAGAACAAACTGAATAATACGGCCGTAAAACCAGACGTAATCTGCCTACAGGAAACCCTCATAAGACAAGAACACAAACGCCTGCCCAAACTACAAGGCTATACCCAGGGAATCTTTAAAAACAGACCCATGGGGCAGAAAGGGGGTGGACTAGCAATTTTTTTAATAGATACACTAATCTACTATGAAGTAATAGAAGTATCCCCTAACCTAAACATCAATAATAGCATCGAAATAATGTCAGTATTGATAAATATAGGAACCACAAACATTCAAATAATAAATGCATACGACCCAGGGGGTACCTTCTCCCCTACCAACCTAATCTCACTAAAGGCAATCACTAATAACAACAACAACAATCTAATGATCTGTGGCGACTTCAATGCACACAGTGAATTATGGGGAGGTAAAAAGAAAGATCAAAGAGGGAAAATGGTTGAAAAATAGATAACTGAGATCAATCTGATCATCTTAAATGACGGATCGAACACTAGATTAAACCCTGAGGATGGCACTCTCTCAGCCATAGACCTAACCATCACTACCCCAAAATTGGCTCAAATCACAAATTGGTGGGTGGATCAGGAAGATACGTTAGGAAGTGACCATTTTCCCATCACAATCAATATTCAAACAAAAACTCAACACATTCCAAACGAAACCCCACCTAAATGGAGGTACCAACAGGCAGACTGGGACCAATTCCAATTATTGCTAGCTAGAGTAAATCCAGATAACTTAGAAAGCCCAAGTATTGACATGTATTATGATAACATAACAGACACAATTATAGAAGCAGCTAACCGATGCATACCAAAGACAACTAATATCCAAAACAAAAACCCTGTACCATGGTGGACTAAACAGTGCACTATAGCACATAAAGACAAAAAAAGGGCCTTAAATAAATATAAACGCACCAAAAATTCTATCTACTTCCAGCAATATAAAGATAAAGAAAAAAGCACTAAAACAAACTATAAAAACTGCAAAAATTAATCTATGGCAAAACTTTTGCTCTAAACTGAGTCTAAAATCAAATTCAAAACAAATATGGGACAAGATCAAAGATATCAAAGGGAAAGCAACTACCTCAGCCCCAAAAATTAAAAATGCCATAACAAATAAAGATAAGGCAGACCTCCTAGCGAAGCATTTTTCGAACATGAGTAGCAACAATAATCACACCAGAAACTTTCAAGAACACAAAAAACTAATGGAGGAACCCAACCTCAAATTTTTCAAGACCAAGGAACAAAAGAATCTCACCTAAATAGCGACATCACAGTACATGAATGGAAGATAGCCCTACAATCCAAAAACGAAACTTCCCCTGATAAGGATCAGTTAGGTTACATTATCTACAAAAAAACTACCTATTAATATAACAATAGCCATAATCAAACTCTTTAATAGGATATGGGAAAAAGGCCAACTACCCACCAAATGGAAACAGGCCATAGTAATACCAATCCCCAAGCTAGGTAAAGACCCCAACAACATAAATTCGTACCGACCCATCTCCCTTACAAACAATATTTGCAAAATAATGGAGACAATAATCGCAAATAGGATAAAACACCACCTAGAAACCAATAACCTACTCTCCATAAATCAATGTGGCTTTCGGAACAAACGGTCCACCACTGACCAACTTCTCAGATTGGAAACAGGCATCAAACTCGCTTTTAACGCACATAGGAAAACCGATCGCAACCTCATAGCGGTATTTTTAGACCTAGAAAAAGCGTTCGACCTAGTATGGACCAATGGACTAATGGCCAAACTAAACCAATTTGGAATAACTCGACGCTTGTTCAACTGGATTGGCGATTTCCTCACAGGCCGGAAAATTACCACAAGAATAGGCAACACCCATTCGGAAGAATTTTCACTTGAAAATGGAACACCGCAGGACAGTGTAATAAGTCCCCTGCTATTTAACCTAATGGTAAACGACCTTGACCTCAATGCAGCCTCCACAAAAATAAACTTGTCACAATTTGCAGATGATAGTGGCATATGGAGGAATGGAAATCCTGCCAATAACACAGTAGTTAAAGAAATCCAGCATAGCCTAGACAACATAGGGAGATGGGCGGACAAATGGGGTTTCAAAATATCTCATGAAAAAACTCTGGCAATCATATTCACCCCCAAACGAAATAACAACCTAGTCTATCCAAACTTCTATATACAAAATCAATTAATCAAATACGTAACAGTAGTAAAATTCCTAGGAATGTTCTTTGACAACCACCTCGCATGGAAACAGCACATTGAACAACTCACCCAGAATTGTAACAAAGATATCACTTTACTCAGGAACATCACAGGGACTGACTGGGGATCCAACCAAGAAACCCTCCTCACGATATATAAAAGTCTAATTAGATCAAAACTGGATTACGGTTGTCAAGCATATAACTCGGCTAAGCAACCTGTACTACAAAAACTTGACACTATCCAGAGAAAAGCCTTACTATTATGCACAGGAACACTCCCCTCAACATCATTAGAAGAACTACAAACACTAACAGGAGAACTACCCTTAATATTACGTAGGCAAGAACTGCTCCTCCGATACTCCATTCGATTAGATACCCACCCAGACAACCATCCTACCAAAACAGCTATAAATAAGTGTAAAGTTGTCTTCAAACCCAAAATCATACCCATCACACCAAGTGGCAAAGTAATCCTTGAACTAAGAGAAAAGATACCTCTACTAAAAAAACAGGTCACAAACAATACAGACCAGAACAAATCACCATGGTTACAAAACCACTAACGATTAACATTGAAGCTACCAAATTAGGCAATAAAGAAGGACAAGAAAACTTACTAAAACCTGTACTGGTAAAGGAAATCAACCAAAAATACCCGGACTATGTTAAAATATATACCGATGGATCAAAAACAAACAACCCACCAAGAACAGCAGCAGCAATAGTCATCCTTGAATTCAATATACAAACAGGATCCAGATTACCTGACTAATGCTCCATTTACACCACTGAATTCTGGGCTATACTTGAATCACTACAATGGATCAAAGACAACCAAATACCTAAAGCAGTCATTATAAGCGATTCCCTAAGCGTTATCAAATCGATCCAAAATCGCAATACACACTCTAGGGAACAATTCCTCGACAGAGCATGCCAATTAATCGACGCTATGACCACATCACATCAATTAGTCAAGCTCATGTGGATACCGTCGCACATTGGAATCTCTGGCAACGAAACAGCAGACAAAGTTGCAAAAACCAAACTAGGAGATCAAAACTCTATCAAGCTTAACTATAGCTCTACAGAAGCAATAAGCTTCGCACAAACATATATAGACCAAACATGGCAAGATTTTTGAAACTCCTCCACAAAAGGTAAAAAGCACCATGAAACCCAAAAAAACATAGATAGGAGCATACAGCTACCTAAGGGTACCTATTTAGAACAGAAAACCATAAACAGGATAATAACTGGAAAAACTAAACTAGCAAGCAGTTTTGGAAGGTTAATAGGACCCAAACCAGCAACCATTAACTGCTTTAACTGCCACACCACCGAAGATCTACACCACGTATTCAATATATGCCAAAAATATCAACCCGCTCGGAAAATATTTATCAAAAACCAAAAAAAGATTGGATCACCACACACATACCCAGAGTTACTTATGGACTTTAATAAAAATAAACAATCAGCATATAAAAATATAAATAAATTCATAGACTCAGAAGGACTTAGGAACAAAATATAATTACTATCCCCACAAAACCAAAAGACCCAGTAACTAGCTAAATAAATTAAGAAGCCACCACATAAAAACCCATAACATATCATTCAATTTTATAAAAGTATTAATAAATAATTCACTTACGAAGCACATATCAAAAACTAAGGAAACCGCAAAATCGGATGTCCTAGATGTCCTTAACGAACCGAGTAATCAGCTAGGATTCCGGTCCTAGATGTCCTTAACGAACCGTGTAATCGGCTAGGACTCCGGTCTCTTGCTAAATAAAGTATAAATAACATTCAATCTCTAAAAACATTAATTAATAAATAACTTAAAGAAGTAATATCTAAAAACTTATAAATAACATAACGTAGGAAACACACCCTAAACACCTCGACTAGTAATACCATAATAACCTTGAAAATCTCTCTTCATACATGGTTTCTACTAAGAACCTCTATAAACAGCATAGAAAATCCTCCCTCCTTTTAGAACATTTAGAAGAAGAAAAAAAATCTAAAAAAAATAGCAAAAAAAATAGCAAGAAACACCAGGCAAATGCAACAAGAAACCAGCGATGTAAAGCAAGCAGGACCGTTCCCGAGCTCTCCTTCCCACTAATGACAGCCAACCATTCAACTGTAGGGACCTTTATGGACCCACAGATTGAGGCCAAACTATCAGGGTTCCTTGAATCCATAAAAGCCTGGGGGAGGTGTCACCATCCCCTTGCCCAGGAACAACTAGCAGACTTCGGTGCAGTCAGAAAAATGTGGCACATGCACAGTTGTGCGCACGCTACTATAATTAAACTCAACAACAAAAATCATTAGAACATTTTGTTATTAGGACTTCAAAAATTTTATTTGTGGATTATTCTTGGATTATTTTAGATCTGATTCTTGGTTCTTAAAAGCGGAAGATCATTTTGTTTTCATTTTTACAGAATTTTTCCAGGAAAATAAATTATTTTCTTATTTCCAAAGCTTGTTGTTTTCACTCTTTCTCGTGTCATTCTTTATTCCAGCCTAAACACGTGACTATATATATATATATCAAACTATAATTCAATAGGGGAATTAGATGAGTTTCAACAAAAGATTTTGCGTGACTGGCCTGATAACCTGGCCTTACAGCTATGTCCGTGAAAGAACGAATTAATGATGGGGAAATGGGTATACGTTCACTATCTGAAAATTAACGTGTTGAACGAATTTTTCTTTAATTATCAAATATAATATAAACCACAGACACTCCAGCTAAAGCATCACTTTTAATCTGCCAATTTATTATGGTGTTCCAGTTGTTTTAAAAAATTTCGTAAAAGTTTTGTTTTCCGTTTAATTGTTGTGACTGTTGAAGGAATGAGTGCAATTTACACGCAAGATGTTTATGGGAAAAGTTAACCACAAAAACATATGCATATTTCGGTTGAATAGTAGTAATAGTAGTAGTAGTAGTATCTCCAGCTGCATAATTTGATAAAGAAAGCTTTAAAAGATTCTGGTTTTGTCTTAAACTGTCTGTCGGTTATTTTATGGTATTTGTACGATTGAGAGTTAGATTTTAACGTACCTTTAACAGTTTTAGTTATATCACTACAATGTCTGCAGTGTTGCAGTTTATAGTGATGTCTAGAACTTGGGCATCATGTCGCAGACATGCAACATCATGTCCCACCCAGTCACATTAACTTGACGGCAAGCCTATCAGTCTCAACACTAACCTCTTAATGCTGAGCGCCAAGCGAGGCAGCCGCAAGTACCATTTTTAAGGTCATTGGTATGACTCGGCCAGAGGCTCTAACCATTTAGAAGCGATCTGTATATGTCATAAGCAGTTTCTCGGATTACTCTGTATTCAAAGTCTACAAATGTTGAGAAATAATCATAAGCAGTTTCTCGGATTACTCTGTATTCAAAGTCTACAAATGTTGAGAAATAATCACATTTTAAGACACTGAATGTTTTATAATGTATACAATTTTACTGGACAGACACAATTACAATCATCAATTTCCTCTTTCCATGAACACAAATTTAATGTATTTTGGAAACAGAATCTTTAACAATTCTTCGGAAACACTGCATATAAAATATAGATCTGATAAGAGCAAAAATATACACAGAATCCTTCAACATAACAGTTACACTACTGTCCGTCTAAAAAAAGTTCACAATGAGTTTCAACAGACAAAATGCTTTCTGATTCTAAAATACAATAATCACTGTCAGAACTCTGCTAAACTGGCTTGAATATACTTCAATAATGGTTTTAAGGGTCCTATATGTAATGGGACACCTAAATAAAATTGAATAAGGAGCGTAAAATAAACCAAATTCATACAATATAGTGATCCAGCTGAATGTTTCTGCAGTCCATACAATGAACAGTAAATCATGTTGAGTAAATTAGCTGCATTTTGGTTTATTAATGACATTATAATCAATTTCGAGTTATGCAGATAGCAATCAGTCGTAGATCAAAAGTATGAAAGTATATATTTATACCTTCACTCTACACGTTAATTTTCAGATAGTGAATGCATGCCCATTTCCCCATCATTAATCTCAAATATCACTGTAGTCATTGACTGGATATTATTGTATCATCTAGCACATTGATGTTTTAGATTTGAGACACCCTTCCTAATCTCGTATCAACTTACTTTAATCCCTTTTCCAAACAGGTTGGAAACGTCTAGCTCCACTGCATTTTTATACTTTTATTGCTTCTTTCTCTGTCTGTACAGGCGAACTTTGCACAAGACACATTTCTTCTTATTGGTTATACGTCTTCGCTAATCGCATTGTTTACATGGAATTCGGTATGTATATATTATTCCTGTGCGCTATTTATAGAACTCAAAAACAACATTGCCTTTTTAAAATACGTAATTTTTACTTAGTTTATCTATTAGGTTCAAATGTTTGGCATTTACAATATGGGGCAGAAAGTTGTGTTTTTACAAGGTCAACACACCTTTTTATTTTCTATAATTTTATATTTTTCATATGCTGTAGTAAGTAAATATTTCATTTTACAATTTTGGGCACAATTCTACGATGAATGGAATCTATTTTTTATGTTTCTGAGAACCGTCAAGCCACAGTACCTGGACCAGTAAAATATACCTTGCACATGAGTGACATCATGATTGAAACTAACTCTGAAAGAGACTCTTTTCGAATGACTTTAATGAGACAAATCAATCAAAACCGAACAGGATACTAAGATTAAATATTATATCAAAAACAAACTAGGACAGTGGTTACGAAAATGGGGCATGCGATTCCAAGCTAAGAACATGCAACGTTATGCAAATAACAAGAAATAAATGCCATAAAACCAGTATGTCATATTAATTGGAAGCTGATACTTTAGAAAACCTCAATCAGATAAAATATTTAGGAGTCATAATCACTAGTGATCTGAAATGGTACTTCCAAATTCAATCATTATGCGCCCAAGCAAACCGTAATTTAGCCCTATTCAGATGTGGACCGCGCCGGATGTGCGATGCTCGTGGGTTAGACATCCAGGACGATTCATACCAAAATTTATTTAAAAAAAGAATGGTACTTGCAGCTGCCTTGCGAAGCGCTTAACATTAAGAGGTTGGCGTTAGAACTGGTTGGTCAAACAGAAACGTAACTTGTCTTCTTTCCCACAAAATGTGAAAGAATTACCTTTCATTCGTTTCTTTAGACCTATTTTAGAATACACTTGTACAGTTTGCGACCCCTCATTCACATGTTTTAGAAGATGAAATTGAAATATCCACAAGATCGCAGCCATGGTTGTTACATTCGATTATGACTGTATGACTATACCCCTAGGAAGCATCACCTTCGATTATGACTATACCTCTAGGAAGCATGACCTCCGTATTCAATAAGGCGTCCTAGAAATCATCAAAATTAATTTGATTGTGAAATAGATTAATGCTTTTATAAAAATTCAAAAACAAAGCAAAACTACATGGTCACAATTTAATCAGATAAAAAGAACCAATATTTACGAGGTGGGGTGGTGTAAACGCAAAAGTTCAAATTTTCCATTCACGGTAGAATTTCATGGTGACAGTGAAAACATTTTATAAGATGAAGTTTTACATCCACAGTGGCATTAGTACTAGTAAATTTTCAGGTGCATGTAAAAGGATAGGAAAAATGTCTGCACGAAAAACCTCCGTATTTCATTTTGATTTATTGTAAAATTTATCAAATGTGAATTATAAATGTTAAATGTCATTATTCCTTTAACTGCCTGAATACTTTTTGCTTGTACATTATAAAAATCAAAACACTCTGGCCTCTTGAAATGACAGTGTAATACTTCTTCCACGTTATACTGACCAGATACATGGTTCCAGCCCATATCATGTGTGCGCAATGATATTTGAAGCATTAAGTTTTATCTCAGCAGTGACTGTGTTGGTCCCATCTCGTGCTTAATTTAGCAGCGGATTAGTCTAAGGAAGTACGCTGACTTGATTTAGCTGTTGCAGTTTTTATTTTTAAAAAAGTATGTATTTTTCATAATGTATGTTCATAATTTATAATTTATGATATTGAAGATAGATTCAATTGGTCCTTGTAAATATTGCCCTTGTTATAATATTACAGCTATGATAGTCTATGTATGCTTTATACATCTTTGATTTCTACAACGATAATCAAATGAGTCGACGCTCTAAAAGAGTGTTTCAACTCCATCGGTACTAATTCAGACAACGATTATTTCTAATTCTCTTGTGACCAATGTCGGTATTTTCGAACTGAAAATACGCGACTGTTGTGTAGATATTTCCTTATATTTTTGGCCGCTGTATTAAACATTGTTCATATTAGAAATCAGCTTTTATATTTTTAATTTTATTTTCAACAATATTACAGAGTATTATCTTTCTGAATCTAAACATTCAAAATAAAACCAGTCACATAAATTAACCGTGGAGTTTTTAAACGAAAATATTGCACATAACCAAATTAATTGTGAAGTCATTATTTCTGCCCCCAAAAAATCATCTTTCTCTTGCTCTCTCAATATGTGTGTGTAGGTGTGTGATAGAGTAAAACAAAAATGTCGTATTACATACCTGAGTGAAGAAACGTTAATTTCGTGAGAAAAGTATTGTATTAAATTCATCTAGATATTAAACTCTTCCTACATTAGTCTTGCATTCTTGCATGCTTTTCTGTTTGCAAACATTTGCACACAGCAAACCGTGAATGCACGTTATTTATGCCTAGCCAGTCAATCAAAACAAAAAACAAAACATAAAAGTAATCTTAAAATGTATTGGAAGGAAGCACTATACACTAAATCTTCTATACTAGGGTAGAATGTGAAAGTCTAATATTTGAGTTAGGCAGACATAATGATTAAAATAATAAAACAATCCTGAGCCATTTCAGAAAGCCCTGGAAACGTATATATTTTCCTTGAAAATGCCTGTTGGGAAGAGACGCTATTAAGCGGATATTTACCATTGTATACCATAGGATGAAATGATGTTGAGCTTTGCAAATGTTCAATCACAACTTGCAGTTCAATAACACTAGACAATTCTTGTACAAGTTTATTATGTAAGTTTTGTTATCATGTAAGCTGTCTGTAGGCCACACATTCTTATCAGCTATAGATTGAATATGAACAATTTCGTCAGAACAAAGAGCAGGTGTCGCAACACTCTTTTTAAAGCTGTCTCATTGGCTTCCTTAATATCGTGAATTGCAATTACAAAAAAGAAAAGAAAAATCTGTCTGGCGGTCCATTTTGCCGTATGCGAATCTTGAATTCAAGATTAGAAAGTACTTTAACGATCTCAGGTGCTAAACCCAGTCTCCTCGAAACAGCATTAGTCGCACCTAAACATTTGCATGAATGTTTATCATACTCACATACCATAAGGTGCTACAATCGGGAACTGCAAATATAAATAAATGAGAACTGTTTTTTTTTTGGTATTTTTAAGTTTTCCACCTTGAATTTCAACGCATCTAATTTTCAAGATGCAACTTTAAGGCAAATCGCGGGGTGTAACCCATATTTTTAAAACAGTGTCCAATCCGGAAACATATTACTGGTCAGCAAACCAGAGAATTAAAACAGTGTCATAGTTCTTGAAATGACTTTTTTGTTGTTTTTGTTCTTGTTGTACTTTGGTTTATTGTTTGTTTCTATTTTAAAGATTGCGTGTGGTGCATTTATTATTCTCGTGTTTCCTTGCAAGACCTCATTTAGACAATTCCTCCGTTGAAAGTATCTTTTCAATTAACAAAAAGAATGTTTATTGTTTAACTACAATATACTAGTTTCATGAAACAGCGGGTCTCCAGAATGTCATGCCATCATGCCATCATCTCTTGATCAAGAATATTTTAGATACAATTGGCCTAAAAACGCATCTTTACTTCTCACAAATCTGTGTAATTGTTTCTTTCAGCTTGCACCATCTTGGTGCTCAAACCAACCCGGATTTTCATGATCAACCTGAATACGCCTGGTCTCTTACAGTCCGGTGATGGAGTTCACTTCCTTCGTTATCTTTGACAATTGGTAAAAAGTTTTATTTCCACGGTCAAGTACGAAGTTTTGAGAAAATGTAGCATGAATTTGGTCAAAAAACTCAGTGGTTAAAAAAATTAAAAGTTTAATTTTTTCATTGACTTATACCTAGCCGACAGATGTGCCGCTACATTCTCCCTTGAACACGTTTATTGTTTAGCTTGAAGATAATGTATGGTCTCGTACTAGACATACAAAAAGCAATAGCCTTCTTTGTAGTTTTGTATTTGAAATCATGTGTAACACAGAGATGTAGACCACTCCGTTTGATGGAAAGAATATTGCTCGGTTTCTTTTTCAGTAAGAATTAATTCTATTCTAAGCGTATGAAGACGTGCTGTTCAAATAAAAGACTTCCTCCTAGATTATCTGTGAAGGACGCAACGCTTCAGATATTTTTGTCTAGTATATAAATGGTGACATATAAAATGGAGAAAGTTTGCAGTATCATGCGAATCCCAGACAAAAAATCATTAGAAATCTTAAATGAAAATTCAAGAGGTGTAGAAAACGGTAATTAGAAGTAAATAATTGGTTGACTTCTTTTGAGATTAAAATCGAGTATATTATGGTACCAACAAATGCTAGATATACGGCTTCATTCGTACCACAAAAATCAAGCCAAGGAATTAAACTCACTCGTTTTTGTTTGATTTACTGATTTATGTAATCTATGAAACAGTGTTGCACTCTTCCTTCTCCATAGTAATTAGTAACAATTAATGTTTCTGAACTTTATCTCCCGTTGGTCATGATGAGAAAATTTAGAAACAGAAAACGAAGTGCCATGATCACTGCTGATTGAATGATTTCAATATGTTCAACACATCAGTATACTAACACATGTATCACACATTATGAAACTTAAGGGAAACGTAATGCAGATTACGGTCAGTGATGATAAGGTCAAAAAGTGCCATCTTCAAACCAGTCTACGCCCTGCGAAGAGTGTCCAAGGTGTACATGGCACCACACTTAACCTTCCGTCCGTATGTACTTCTTTGAATCCATGTGTCACACCGTTACGTTCTGCCTTTAGGTTTATTTAAGCACTGTTAGGATCCCCGCATACGTATTCTGCGAAAATATTTCTAGCAATATACTTAGTAATTTTGTGCTAGTGTTTAAGTATGTAATATATCATATACTATTATCACTTGTTTAATTAGTCCTTCTATGTAAAACGTTCAATCTTAATTGTGTTATATAATAGGGTATAGAAACTTGGTTGACATGTCTAAATGCTGACGACTATTTGGACATAACAATCCTAGTTTCGTAAAAGCCTTTGTTTCTGGATCTGTTTATGCATCTCAACGGTTCATTTGGGAATCAATACTCAAGGTTATTTGATATTTGGTTAAATCTACAATCCCAGTTAAATAATTCAATACCCTGCGAAGTAGTAAAAAGTAGTAAAATATTTACTTTATATAATAATAAAAACATGCTTACCTTTTTAAATATGTGCAATGTATACAAAGTAGCAAGAAGACTCTTTGTCTATTAACAGTAGTATGTGGCGACAGCGACAACTACGACACCGACAAATTCTTTTTTACGCTCAGGTTAAAATACGCAACATATGAGGAAAATATTAGTATCTAATTTTTCTTGCGTGTACATCAGCCATGGACGATATTTTTCCTCACTGTAAATGCATTTTAACAGACATATTACATTATTGCTAAAATTGCTTCAGTATCATGCTGAAACGTATTTACATAGGTATTGATATATTTGGGAAGACAGGTTTTAAATAAATGTCTTACTAAATACGGAACACATATGGAACTCTAACAAACTCATTACTTTACAATGATGAACCTATGGCAAATTTCTCTTCTTTAATAATAAAGGCAAATAAAAAAATAAAAGGAAAGAACAATAGCAAATCGTGTAAAGGTGAATTGAAATTAAGGAAATTTTGATAAAAGAAGATCAATCATTTCAGATAGATTTCTTAACATACCGAGTTTCTCAGATCACAAAAATTCTATAACTTTTGGTACATTTGGTCTTGTATAGAAGTATTTAGTAGTATATGCTTTCTTTGTTTTCTGAAATAGCTACATTCAAAGAGATAATTAAATTCATCACCCACACTGCTTGGCATGCAAAGTTTATATAATCTTTCATATCTAGGTAAATGATCCCATCTTCCTTTCTCTATCGGTCAACAGAGATTACATGTTCCAAATTGTATTATATTTGCCTATATTTATGATAGGCCTTTTAACAAATAATGTACTAATTTTAATTCAGTTTAAAAATGTTATATCTATCAGTTTTTGTGGGCTTAGTAATGGATGATCCCCATGTCTGTATAAACTGATCACGAGGTCTTTCCTGAAATATTCTAAAATTATTATCGGCGCTTTTTATTCCTCTCTGCTATGATCAGGCTGTTTGGCGTCAACCGCCTTCGCCACTTCTTGTTCACGTTGGCGTGCTGTTTTACAGAGACTTCATCACTGTTTTGATGTACTTAGTTATTTCACGATGTCACCATCAATTTACCACGCGCTTCTTATTCCCAAGACAGTAATACGGAATCAACTGAATATATTTACAACCCATATTGGGATAGATGAACATTCGAGACATTTTATAATGTAAACTACCTTTCAATGGCTATTTCTCTAACAACATGCCATATGACACTTTTAAAACGGTATCTAAAACGATGACTGATATGACATTTATTATGGGTTTGTTTATTTTGTTTTGTTTCCCTTTTTTCATTTTTTTTTTTTTTTTGTTGTTGCTTTTATCAGAATTTATTTAAAATGAACAAAATCTTTAACATTTGGGACAGGTAATGTTTGCTGCAGGGTTATACGTTTTGTTCGGATCTTTGCTTTTTCTCTGTTTATCCTAAATCAGCTGTATGACATATAGTGAATTTTGGTATCAATTAGTGATATTGTGTGCGAAACAGTAAGTCATTTTTCATGACAACCAGTAACATAACTAACTAATAGATGTATGCATAGGTTTCCTTAAAGCGTGATCAGTACCTCTAATATTCACTCAAACATATACGTCTTTGAAGCAAACAGTCTAACCACACATGAGAGTTTCACAAACTCCGAATAGCCAGAAAATCGACGTCTCTTTCACAGGTTGATCAAAACCACACTAATAGTTCATTTTTGCCATCTTGAAAATCATTATGAAAGACAGTCTAACTTTGAAAGACAAATGAATAAAGCAGAAGAACCATTCCACATTCCATCGAACTAATCAAACCTGTGTGGACAAAATGCCAGGTTGTTTTTTTAAAACAAAACTACATGACATATAATCAAGTCTATACATCTTTGAATTCGGCTATTTTCATAATAATGAAATCTCTGTATATTGTCCACCTGTCTAAAACGATCATATTCTAGTTTAGGAAAATGTTACTGCACCATCCTTTCACCCGTTAATTAATTATACATTATGTATGCTTATTCCAAGCTAAAAGATGAACGACATTTTGTCCCGAAACGGATTTATTTATTAATGAATATGTCACAAACGCTGAAATTCGGCTAAAACACTTTTCATTTTAGATGTATAATTATACAAATCAATTTTTACAACCTGTAATGGTTATCATGTATTTAGTTCATATGCTAACATGAGAACCATGTGACCTGATAAATCAGAAAGCCAATGCTAGGAAAATTAGTCCATATTTCGTCTGTTTCATTCTTATATCTTGAAAGCAACATTATTTTAACAACAAGAATCTAAACCGAAAATTCCAGTATTAAAACGTATCAATTTACTTTTGTGCTGCAGTGCAGATTCGTCCTCGAAAGTATGTTATTCTTTGAAATGTGGTTGTGGATGAAGATTCATGTACAATGAGACCACAAATAAGTAAACCAGTGTGAATGTCACTTTATTTCTCATATCTTGGTAATTTCCTGGTCAGATTACGTCAAGGAAAAAGTACTCTAGGTATGAGATTATCATTAGGTATATTTGAAGCGTATGTATGATCAGCAGATATGAAGTAGGCTAGACATGGCTACATGAGCAATTTGCAATAAACGTTAACATAAAATGTTAAACGTTTATGTAAGCGTTCGTACCCACAAAATATCATCAAAATTAACGTTATTTTGATGTAGATTACGTCCTTTTAAAACGTTATTTGCAGATAATGGTATAATGAAAAATGCATATCTTCTAGTTTATCCTTCTTTGTATCTTCAATCTCCTTTATCGGTCATGAATTTTGTTTCATATCTTCCTAGATATAATACTTTGTTCCAAAATATTTAATTTCTCGTGTCTATTTTTTTTACTCTCTCTCTCTAATTTGGTCAATATATTTGTGTGAGGTAGTTAAATACGTTCGATTCTTGCCACGGTTTCCATACCATCCCTTGAGTCTCAACATGTCCATAGAAGTAAACATAAAACCATCGAGGATTCTGATAATTTTATAAAGCTTCCAATATCTAACTGCTCAGTGCATGACATGAACAAAATTATGACGAATTAACATATTTTGCTTTTGCGAGATTTATAGAACACGATGCTTGGTTAAAACAGAAAGAAAAAAATGGAAATTGGTTTAACTGCCTTTTTCTTGATATTTTTTCATCTCTATGATGTCTTCTAGATTGGCAAATCGATATCTAATGAGTTTTAATCATGACTAACGCTGCCGATATCTTCAAAACGATAAACAGAACTAACATCATATTCACGGTCCTATATCATGTGGATGAACTGGATACTGTCAATGTTCTTTTTTAAGAAAAACTTTCCCCTGAATAACCCAAAGAAATCAAGATCATTTCAGCAGCCATTGCCCCCACCCCACCCCATTAATGCAATGAAAATAATGCGCATACAGAAGATAACAAAACAACATAGTAATTTAAAGTAAGTGGAAGGCAAATATGATAATAAAAGCTTCTGTCTTGTTTGATTGACAGAAACTTTAGGAACAGAGCATGGACTAATTGTCGAATAATATGAAACAAACGTCTTGCTTTTTTATACTAAGCACACAAAGATATACTGTCTATATTACAAAATATATCTAGCCTCAATCATATTCCATTGTGAAAACAACTTGATAAATGGTAAATACGTTTTATGTAACCTTTCTGATATCATTTAGATACTATATAAAACGTCTCAATAAATGGACCGAATATCTAGTATAAGATGCTGATTCATAGTAACATCGAACGAATATGCGCATGCGTAAAATATGAATCCTTACATTAATGCGTATGAATTTTCCTAAATGGCAAACGAAAAACCGTAACAAAGTGGATATATCAGACATTTAATATGAGTCTGAATATATTCTGGATTTGGAGGAGTAATTTTATTTGTGGACAATACGTGTATTTTCTTGTTTTCACAGATGCTGACATTCAGTGTACATGGAAGCTTTTCCATTAGCAGAAGTTGATATTCATCAACATTTAGTGTGCGCATTTGGAATTTTCTTCAGATGAAACATTCTGACAAAATATTTGCTGTTGACTTTATAGATGCATGAAATTCTAAATTGATTCAGTTAAATAATATTTTAATTGATAACATAATCCAGAATCATTTTTCCGAATTCCTGTGAAATTAAAGAATGCAGTTGCATGTTGATCAAAGAAAACGTTTCTTCATTTCATTCTTTGAAGTTTTTACATGTCGCTTGTACATAGTGACTGTCGAGCAGCTCTTTTGCAGAACACGCACAATGAGAATCAACTATTTTATCGTTATTGGAATGATTTGTATTTTCTATGATTCACAATTGAACCCTCTCTTAATCTCGGAACTTTATTTTATATATGTTTGTGTTTTTATCACGGAGTGTATATGTTTTCATTTGGTATTCCGACTCTATGGTCTACAATAAATAAAAGGAAAGAGTGAGAACCAACAAGTTTTGTAAAATAAAACAAATAATTCATGTCCCTAGCATGCAAAGTAAAAAATGTAAAACGAATTCACGGTATTTTGAAACAAATCCCAAATAGCCCTAGAATTTCGAACACAAGCAATGATGATTAAAGTTCTGAACAAACGTTAGTGGTATTTAAAAATAAATTAAACGCTGGAAGCTATTGTGTGCTTCTGGTTGCCTGTGTCGTATTGATGTGTCAATAGTCTTTTGTTGAATCAGAATAATACAATCCAAGAATATATACTTATCTGAAATTTGATTGTGCATCCAAGTGTATATTTTCAACAATGTGTATGATCTCTTTGTATTTCCAGAGAAGAAAACATTTAATGAAATAATTTGAATGAATGAATTTCAGCCAAAATGAAGTACCGGACACAACAAAATAAAACAACTGATTTTGCTCATATCATAAAGCACGAATAAATATTTTTTCCAGTAAACAAGATGTTATACTCCTCTACTTGAACTAGGTCACAATTAGTATTTTTTAAAGAAAACTATTACCTAATGGAACTAGTATATTTTAAAGAAAACTATTACCTAATGGATGTTTTCATTCTAGAAGGATCCAAGTGTTTATAGGAACTTGATTATAATTAGAAGGTCTGTTACCAATAGTATAATAAAGAACATAGCAAACACATTGTCTTAGATACAAACCAGGATAGATATGTTCACTTCTATTAATAATGACCGTAATATCAAACCCGTACTCATAGAGAAAATATTAGCTATGTATTTGTTAATAAACACAAATATATGAATGTATGTATGTATGTATGTATGTAGGTATGTAGGTAGGTAGGTAGGTATGTATGTAGGTAGATAGGTAGGTAGGTATGTGGGTGGGTGTGGGTGTGTGTAGATTGGCTACTACAGAGAACGTTGTTCTCAATAAGATACAATAAGCACAGTTCTGGCAAGAACTAAATGGCAGACCCTTTGACATACGCTAATAGGCCGTATTTATTCTTACAATGTGGAAAAAATAACTATATAAGATTTTATACGCCGGTTCCTTAGGACTGAAAAATCTCAGAAGGCTTTTGATAAGTTAAGAGCCATACTTAAAAGCGCGCCAGTTCTTACAATTCCAAATTTCAGCCAATCATTTAAACTTAATGTTGATGTTAGTGATGTTGGGGTTAGAGCAGTGTTGATTCAACAAGATGGAAATGGTGTTGATCATCCAGTGTGCTATTTTTCTAGGAACCTAAATAAGCACCAAAGAATGTATTCAACAATCGAGAAGGAATGTTTGGCTTTGATATTTGCATTACAACATTTTGAAGTTTACATTAGTTCAGCTCCTTCTTTGATTATTGTATTTAGTGACAACAACCCCCTTACTTTCATCGACAAGATGAAAAATAAAAATCAAAGACTACTAAGGTGACGTTTGTTGTTACATGAATATAATATTGACATCGGGCGCATCAAGGTAAATAATAATTTAATAGCAGATTCCCTCTTCCGTATATATAATGTATTTTTAATGTACACTGTGTATAATTCTTTTTTTTTAACCTCATGTATAAATAATATATGGTAAAAAGAAAGCTTTGTCATATAAATCTTTCTTTTTCTTTATGAGGGGACGTGTTATGTATGCTTGATTTAATTCATATTTGATACAATTTAATTGTCTGATTGTTAGTTTTATATTTTTTATTCAAGTACATGTTCTAGTAATGTAATTTTGTTTACTGGAATTTGACATTTTCCAGCAATTAGTCTGACCTGACTTTTGTCATAAACACCTAAAAATAGAACTTTGTATTTTTATGCAGACTTAGTTCCTGGCCGTGATTGAGAATCAAGTAAACAATTTTTTCATTATTCATTCGTAATGTGGGATTAATAAGAGTTAAATCTATGCTGTCTTGTGAGTAAGTGATTTAAATCTTTCTATTTGTTTTTGGAAAGTGATCACCTGCGCAGTAGCTAGGTTTAATATCGTTGTTTTGAGTAATAATCGGAGTTGGGCTTCTAAACACTTAGATATCGAGGTGTTCTTTCTGTTGTGACCAGCTGGAGTTACATTTTAATTTTTCTTTATAAGTTTTGGGTTCTAAGAGATTAATCGTTTTCTCTGGAGAATATTTGAGTGTTCATACAGAATTCTTGGACAAAGACGTTTATTGAAATTTTATTCGGAATATTAATGTTTGTGGATCAATAAAGAACTGTTGACACGTCAGTGCTATCCCGCCTACAGTATACGTCATAGCCTTCCATTTTTTACTTCCGTCGGAACTTGAACTCAAATTCAGAAGAATTGTTCTTACGTTATTTTTGGATTTGATTTGATTCTTAAAACCGTAAGTTCTTTTCCTCAATTTTACCTTGTTATTCTAAGGAAATAAATTATTTGTTAAAGTTTACAAAGCTTGTTGTCTTCACTCTTTTCTCGTTACTGTTTATGAGAGCCTACACACGTGAAACGCTTAAAAGCAAACATGCCATTGAGACAGATTAATTCAACGTACTCAAAGCTTTATGCAAATCGTCAATTTCAAGCCCAATGTCGTACATGTTAAATTATCTGAATAATACTGAATCTTGAAATATATTGGTCCTAAGCATCATTGTCTTCCATTAACACTAGATAATACTGAGGTTTAATCACATTATGAGCCATGTAATTTCTCACTCAAACTCAGAAACCCGGCCATTTTTCACACGGGTACGAATTAATCCGATGTTGAGCGGCGACATCCGTGGGTGAACCGATTTCAGTCGAAATCTGCAATACATGATTTGCAGACGTCATCATAGTAAACATAAGAAAATGACACCAAGCTTTCTCAGATTGTCAAGAGTCCACGTTTGCGCTTCAGTGTCTTCTCCAGCGCCCCAACTAATCGCCAATATGCACCCGAAGATTATTTTTAGCTAATGCACGCTTTTCGTTTCCGATCGGCTTTAAAAAAAGTGACCATACCTCTCTTTATTTGCCCTTAATTATATGGGTTTGTCACGTGCGAATGCTGTTATTATTAGAATAGTCTCTAACGGAATTTGTTGAATTTATCACTTCACTACTTTTGGATCATTCCAGAAAATGATTGGAATTTCGAAAGATAAGTTGACAGAATGAAAAGAGTGTACCTCTTAAATCTAAAAAAAAATATTTTAAAGTTGTTAATACCTAACAGCTTTATTTTTCAAAGAACGGTTTATGTCTGACAGTATTTTTTAAAATCATTTTCTTCCATCCAAACTATAATTTGTTCGAACGAATGGTCAAATTTATGATAAACGGTGGCATAGGGCAGAGGAAAAACAAAACGAACTAAATAATGTGTAAATGGTTGAATTGAAAAATAATGCTGTCGAAAACAACCTAAAACCGGACAGAAGAAAAGAAAACAAATATGCAAGCATTCAATTTGTGATTTTAAAAAAAATGTGCTTATATCATCGACCAAAAATGGTGGATACAGACACATAGTCATTATGTTTTAAACGAATTGCACAAATTGAGTTAGAAACAAAAATGATAGGATTTCAAACAAATAGAGGATTTCATAGAAAATAAATGAAATCTGGCGCAAATAGAAGATGATGAGCAAAAAGACATGAACAGTTATGAAAAATGTATCGTTTGTAACACTGTCAACATTGAACTTTATTATTTACGAACTGGGGTAATCACCCACACAAAATCGAAAACACATTAATGAGACTCGTACAAAAAAATCCATCCTCGTAGTAACTATTACATCTCTCAGTTGTTTATTTACGTACTTGAAATGTCGGAGACAAAATTCAGCACCAATCGTTGGAAACTGGATTAACAGTTTAATACAGTATGTTGATGAAAAACACGTCGTTAAAACTTAGGGCAATAGTTTGAAATAGCAATCAAAGAAATACTTAAATTTTCCTTGCCCACTTCTATATCCGATACCACGATAGACTTTAATTGTGCACGTACTGTTAATCAACAAAATCGTTCCCTTATTTGCTGACCTAGTGCTTTCTTAATTAAGAGTTTAACGTTGTTTTTCCGAGTTTATCGTGGTATAAACTTCAGCTGCCGACATACACAGCCAACAACGCCCGATTGAAATTTCAATCATTTGTTATGATATTTTGTTTGCATCATTAAAAAACAGAAATCTGAATTGAGCGTAGTAATACATGTTTGGGGTTTTCTGTTACGTAGCCATTTATAGCACTTGGGATTGTTCTGCTTGATCGTAATAATGTCATCGTAATACCAGTCCTTCAACCAATGGAAGCCAAATTTATTCAAATATTTTTTTTTTTAAATTGTTAGAATATTCTTTTCCTTTAATGCTTACTTCGTGTCCGCTTTCACTGGCAGTGGTTATCTTATGCTGTACACGCGACTCTATTTATAGAAGTGGGTATTCTTAGAAAAGTAGTTCTCCTTACAGTTCATACAGAAATAAACGCAATTCATTTGATCACGTGGTAACATTCTGACCAATGGAAATGTTACTTTCCTTTACCAGCTGCTGGCATTGCAATTATTACTATTTGAATGTTATACCCTTTCACAGGATATGTGCAACGTTTTTATATGTGAAGTGCATTACATTTCCTTCTGTACGTTACCTATGCACGAATGTATTCATTTCACTCTCTTGATTGTGTAGGATGCTGTTATGATGCCAGATTTATCCACTTTTGTGTACAGGATGTAAATAGCTTTGTGCAAACTATCTAGTAAAATTATTTAAGTGCATGCAAATTAGCTCTTAACAGATCTAAATTACCGACTCCCTACTTTAGCTGGTCTAGTAATTTGTAAACGAATTTAAAATACCCATTTTTGTTATGTATGCATGTAATTATGTTTGACCGCGCGTCAGCACCAACGTGAATATATTGTCCCGATGTGTGTGTCTGTGTGTGTGTGTGTGTGTGTGTGTGTGTGTGTGTGTGATTAGGATTTTTAATGTAGTTTTAACAATTTTTCATTCATATCGCTAGGATGTCTGCAGTGTGGCAGTTTAGAGTGATATCTAGCACTGGGGTATCATGCCGCAGACATGAAGCATGATGTCCCACCCAGTCACATTATCCTGACACCAGGCCGACCAGTCCTAACACTAACCTCTTAATGCTGAGCGCCAAGCGAGGCATCTGTTAGTACCGTTTGTCCCAATGTAGTTACTAATTATGAAATGTTTTCGTATGGCAAAATGCACAAAATATGGGTGATCAATCCGTACACGAGATGGAACTACACAAACATAGGAATGGGCCAGAAATTGTGTCGTATACTTAGACGAGATAGTAATACATAAATAATACTAGTGGCTCACAAATATTCTCGTATCCCTGCAGAAGAAGATGGCAATCCACAAATACTATGAGTTGTCATGAAATATTCTGCACGAGATGGTAATAAGCAAATAAGAATAGAAGTCCAGAAATGTTCTTGTCACACACGAGATGGTAATTTGTTTTATTAAACAAAGATATTAGTGTTGCAGATTTCTCAATTTCAGCACTGCTTACAATTCCGAGACTTCAGTGAAGTCTCAGTTCAAGTGACAATGTACATTTGCCAAATAGATACCTTAACACAAATTACCTTACGTAATACCTGACACAAATTCTACTCACATAAAAGTAGACTTGTAGAGAAATAAAAGAAGAAAAATTTTGCTACTGTCAAACAACAATCTTATATGGAATAGATCACCCTGAGTTTTATGACGACGTTATCCATAGATACGACAAAATTAAACATCTAACCTTCATTATTGACAATAATTATCTGGAAAATAACCAGAAAATATATGACCCGTTTATTATAGATGCATCGAATGCCTAGCTCGTGAGACAGTCCGTGTTAATAGACATGCTTTTCTTCTCTTTTATCTCCCAAAACAAGACAAGAATGACAATAGACCAGTTTCTATAGGCATTACACATGATCGGGGATTGATAAGTTCGATTTCCATTTCACATTTTTTTTCTAATTAAACCAGAGATAGAATTTATTTATTGTTGGAATTGTTCAAGATGTGTTTCAAATACTCTTATTATAAAAATATTAATTTGTTTTTACACATACAATCTCAGTCTAGCTCGGATCAATTCGAGATAGTTTTCAACTGTTAAATTTTTATTGTGACAACTACTACTGCTGCTCTTGCCATTACTAATACTACTAATACTAATAATACTACTAATACTTACTACTAGCAGTACTACAGTTAGTCTTCGTTTCCTTCTTCGATGTATTCTTCATCGTCCTCTTCTTCTTTTTCCTTTACTTATTTATGTAGTAGTAGTAGTATGCATTACCACTGCGACAGATAAAGTAATTTTCCTATGATATATTTTGAGCAACCTCAGCGCATATAACTTAGGTTATTAAAAGTAGCAAAAACAACAAACTGCATTAGTTTGCTTTTCGATTGTATTCGTATGTTTCCTTTTTATCTCATGACTAGTTGACTACATTTCCTTTCACTATTTTGAAAAATCTCTTCCTCATCAAACTTTCGATGAGTGATCTTATCAAGTTAGGGTCGTTCGGCTAAAGAACTGATGTTCCCTAATGACTATATCGTTCAAAGCCTGTCCCAAATCAGTCCTGTCATACCAGCTTTTAAAACCACTTTTCATGTGTGTGTGTGTGTGTGTGTGTGTGTGTGTGTGTGTGTGTGTGTTATTCGTCTTGTCGTTTATTATCGTCTTCATACGGTATACGGTATAAGTAAGTAGGTGTGGGAGAGTAGATTCAGGAAAAGGGATTGATATGAAAGCTACACGTAGAAATGGCATATTTCTGCCACTGATGGTTCTTGGGTCAACAATGCACTATTCCTTCCGCTAGTTATTAAAATAAGGATGATGCAGCGTAAAAATGGTTACATGGTGGAAACTGGAAGAAATGGAGCAGAACAGAATCAAATGATTATATGTGCATCAGATAAAAAGTACATTCCTAAAAATATATCATTATCATTTCATGCGATTGTCCTCATATGTTAAGTAAAATAAATGTATCTTATAAACTCTAATTTGCAAAGAGAAATGTATGAATGCCTCAGCCATCTCAGGCCACTCTCAACTTTCATCATGAGTGACATCACAGTACGATATTGTTCTCAAATTTTAATTGATTTGCTTTGGGTTCATCAGTAATGTTTCTCATCAATCGGGACATTGCACTGCATTTTTGTCAAGTCAAGAAATATACACATTTTCATGGGTTAGGTTATTCGAGAGCGCTAGATATATTGCGACAGACAAGGCCAACAATATCTACAATGTGACTTTGTCTCCTTTGCCTCCATACTGTGCCAGGCGAACAAAAGTATTTGTAGTTGTAACTGGAGACGAATTACATACGATGTTTCTTTCCCGACTTGACTGAAGAGGCAAAGTGTGTTTCCATTGATTTTTAAAAGGCATTCAACTGGAACATCCTCGAATATTTATGTGAGACAAAAATATACTCAGATGAATATCGTCGCAGTAATTTACGAGGAAGTCATACATTTTACTCGCCAGAAATGTCCTCACAATAACAGAAACCCCAATCTGTGTTATTTCTATTGGACTGACCATAAGATTAGTCCGCGAATGAATTAAAAAGTTTGAGGCATTCGCAACTCCTCGGTCAATACTTAGTAACTTATGGTCAATCCATCTTTGAGAACACACCATACAAAAACATTTCGAGAGAGACAAAGACAAACGCATACGATGTCGAGCTTTTTGATATTATGCTTGTTTGTTCCACACAGCATAGTAAATTTTATCCTATATGCAGGCATAGCTCAGTACATTTTCAGGTCAGTGGCATTAAATGTAGCTAACGCTACCTAACTAGTTTTAAATACTTCGTGTGAAACAATTATATACTGTTTGCTACATTTAATGACGCTGCCCTGAAAATTGACTGTGCTACAGATAGGATGAAATTGTCAATGCTGTGTGAAGTGAACTATGACAGAAAACGCTGATCTATGCACACAGACTATAGACCTACACACTTCAAAGCCTCCCAGCTTAGTAACAGCTAGAAATATGTTATGTCAAACACGCTTTATTCTAACTTTGTCGAGCATATCCGTTGTGCCCCAGTTGAATCAAAAATTCACTTACAATATTTAATGACAAATAATGCACTTACCAGCCAGATGGAATCAGTTATCCGTCAACACATTAATCGATAAGCTAATTTCACTGTAGCACTTGCCATATTTCCAAGAAAGAAAAATAAATTTTCAAAGAATCCTTGAACTTGAAAGTTTCGCACATGGTAATCCGCTAGGGTCCGTCTTTTATACGGGGGGGGGGGGGGACAACACAAGTATGTCACAAATAGTTTCACTTCCTTCAAAGCAAAGAAGAGTTATATACTATAGTGACACAGATCACTAATTACCCGTGAAAAACCCAAGCATGGACACTCATGCAACATGTAACTTTTCGTTATAATAATAACCTCTACTACTACAACAGAGGTGTGGGCCCAGTATCATTCCATTCTTTACAATATAATTTTCTATATTGGTAATGATGAAAATGAAACATTTTCTTGTAATAAAAAATTAGCTATTTCTTGTTAATTTCATATAGCATCCATATATCAAATGTGATAATACCTCAATACTATGCAACGTTTTATGTTGTTATTTTATTTTATTTTTTTGGTTCACGCATAAAAACTGTTTACTTCGGATGACACGGTCCTCATAAACATATTTGTATTAATGCACCGCATGTAAACATTTGCGCGTGAAGTATACTGCAAAAGTGAGACGTTCTTTTTTACTTTAAAGGAAATTATTGGGGAAGAAAAAGAATATAGGCAAATAATGTAACGACGCGACTGGGATTTCCTTGTCTTGGTCCAAACCCCAACATAGATTCTATACGACTCGTCTTGTATTTCAATTGAACTCAATACTGAGAGCAAATTTAAATATATTTCTTCCCTACCTAGTTTTAGTGTACTCAGTCTGTGCTACGGATCCATTCCATCCATGCTCTAATGGCAATCAAAATCCGTCTATGGTGTGAATGAGCAGAAAAGAATTGAGTGCTTTGCTGATGAATCAGCTTTTAAATGATCTCTACCGATTTTCATGAATCTATTAAAAGATCGGTGATCCATAAGACCAAGTCTATGTGATATAATGTTCACCTTTACCTGATACTTTTTATGGTAGCGATAGCTCAGTAGGTGGCACGTAAATGAGAGTTCATATCCCAACCCAAATATTTACTTTGAATATTTATTTTGGTATCAAGCAATCTTTTTTGTCTTTTATACTACGTTTCTAAACTTTTTAGATTGTGTTTCCAGACTATAAGAACACGTTTCCAAACAATTTAGAACGTATTTTCGGACTTTGTATGGCGCGTTTACAGAGAATTTGTACGTACTGTAATATTATAATAAGTTGAGTAGGCATTGTTTTTCATTTGTAATGTACGCTTCCTTATTACATACCACAGTTAGTGCAATACGGACGCCGCAAATAAAATGTTTGGTTTGTATTCATAGTTAATCATATAGTCTCTGAACCTCACATATAGTGTGTGATGTTTAATATTTTTGTATTACAACACGTTATCATATAACTTGATGTGATTTTGATTTGTCCAAATAAGCCCGTTAAATTCTTGTGCATTATTCTCTTAATTGATTGGATGTGATCGTGGGAAAATTTTCTATACTCCTTCTTATGAAATGTTTTAATTCTACTAAATACTATGACCATTTTGGATGCCACGTTTAGAATAGACTGCCTAAAGGGAATTGGGAAATAAAGGTCACGTCTTTCTGAATATGGCGAATGTACCTCCACATTTAAATGTTAATACCTGTTCAGCTTTGTTTGTTAATATTTATACGAATTACCAACTAAAGGTGCATCGACTGAGTCAAACTGGATGAAATTATTCGTTCTTCTTTCTCTCTAAATAATTTCCACTGAAATAAAAAAATATGTGATAAAAATAATTTCAAATGCATAATAATCTAATATTGAATATTATGAAACTCGTTCAATTATTCCCAGCTTTAGCAAGCCATTATTCAACTTGTTTCATTAATTCAGTTTTAAATCATTACCCACTTGATTTTCTATTTTTATCAGTATATACACGCTTTCTGCAGTACAAATATTCTTAAATATCCATTCATTCCCAGTTGGGTATTTAGGTTTTGACAATTTAATGCAATATATTATCTTGTTAACATTTATTATTCAGAGTTCTTGGGGAGGGGGGAAGGAGAGCGCGTTGAGTGGTCATAAAGTGTCTTTAAGAATTCATTCAGGTTATGGGGAGTCAAACGGTTTCCTAAGATACCAGTGATCGTCAACAGCCGTTAATATGTTACATGCAAGAAGCCAGCCATTAAATGAGTTTGTGCAAGGAAAAAAAGCGGAAAAGAATTCTCATAATGCATATAGACTCTACTTTATTAAGCTATCGCCTGATATTTTTAATCTTTTTAATGCCATACTCCCAGATCATGAAAATGGCAGACAGAGAACTTTGGTCTTGGCTAGTGCCCCTTCCCACCAGCTGGGGGTTTGCGGTGGTGGCGCTGTATGCCAACGATTATCCTGCAATTTACTACCATTTATTGGTATTTACTGACATCTAAATTCATCCATTCACACAAGGCAATCAAGCACCATTGTATGCTGTATTTCCTTTCCCCATTAGACCCATTAATTTCACTTCAAACGTATCACCTTTAAGCATGTACAAAAACCAAAAATGTAATGACGCCATTTAAGTCAATTTTAAGAGAAATATCTAAGAGAAATTACTAATAAATATCCAAGAGAAATTACTAACAAGTTGCCAGATGAGTTAATCTTGACCAAATCATGTTTGAACGTGAGTATGTTTTAACGTTCATCACTACTGAACGAAAATACATAGCTGCAATTGACAAAGGAATCAAACAGAAATACAACTGACAACAATTCTATTGTCCTTATTAAAACAAACGGCCTTATTTGAAATTAACATCTTGAGGCGTTTGCAAAACTGTAATCCCCACATACCCCTTCCCAAAAGTCTAACTACTAATGGTTTTATGACGGATTCAACTGATTGTGCCATTTTGTATAGATCGATGTATGGATCCCTCTTTCTCGCGGTGATTCAAACGAGGATTGGCGGGATGTTGGCTGTAGAGGCGCAGATGTATAGACTAGCAATTTGTTCATGACGCACACGCTGGCAGCAGAAATGAGTTTGCAAATTCTTGCTGTATGTATGCGCTATGTAATTTGCTGAAAGGTCTTGATTTTATTGTAACAAATTTACGAACTCATAAGATCTTTGGCGCCCGGTGTAACCGCCCCGTCCACCACCCCACCCATACCCCGCCCCGTTAGTACACTAACGCCTGGAATTAAGCAGAGTGAATCATGACGGATGTGACAAAATCTGACCCATCAAAGTTATTGAATAGCTTGGAAAAATGCATTTATTATTCATAAATATTTCTATTCAATCCAACGTATCTATCATTATTCCAAAAACACATATTTTGTGTTGTAAGACGGGAACATCTGAAGTATTACTATTTCTAAGTTGTTTTTATTTTCTTTGCTTGGAAAAACACTTCAGTAACATTCATGTAAATGGTCCTGGTAATATGAAATGGAATTTTTTTTTAAATATTTAGATGCGATAAAGGAATTTGATATAACTCTTCAGGTGTAGAAGCCTTTATAAACATGATGCAAAATGTGATGGTCTGCATCCTTATAACTTGTAAGGATAAGAAAAACATTACCATTCACATGTAAGTAAAGATAGGAGCTTGTGTATTAGTTCGTTCCATCTGCATGCATTTGTAAGTACTTCCTGCTTGAATAGAATATACATACAGAACAAATAATCGGATTTATCGATTTCATCTACCTACGTCCAGTCGCATAATGGGAGACTGCTTCTGCTATCTACAAGTCAAAGGTCAGCATAGAACCCAATACAACGACCCTTGGTTAACAAAAATGATGTACCCTCTGTCTGTAGTTAAAGGTCATGTGATTAAAGATACGTCACTTGATTAAAGAAATTTTCTTTGCGTGTTTCAGCATTTTATATATGTGCTGGCATGTAAGAAAGTATGTTCAATTAATGCCTCAGAAATTAAATTCAGTGACAAAACAAACACATACCTTTTGGTTGAATACTTCTTTTAGGGCAAATGTGGTTAAAACAGGTTTCTTATACCCATGAAAGGGACAAGCAGCTTTATCACGTACAAAATTATGCAGGCAACAATCAACTCATGTGTACTATAGTTCTGCACTTCCAACTGATCGGTCTGGGATACATCATCTCATGGAAATGATATAACTTGTCATGGCAATGAAGGTGCGAGCACTACAAAAGGTTGAGTCCCGGAGCAAACAGTCCGTCCTTTGGTAAACTAGTAATGTTGCCCATTAATCTTTGCACATAATAATGTTGATGTGACGTTTATAGACCTAAAATAAATTATTGTTTTGACCCGATTTATTCTTATTAAAGTATCCAAATGAAAATTATGCCATCGTTTGTCATTCCGAACAATTTCTGAGAAAATTATTTGCACACAACGTCTTCAGTGTTCGAAATTGGTAATGATGTGTTTGGAGAAGAAATTTCTAAATAGATGTCGACAAGTTGCACTTTTTGTCTCATATATTCCTTTGCAAGAATAAGAATCATCTCGCGGTTTTCAGTTTTTTCTGTCTGAACATTACGTAATTCTCAAGTCAAGTAAATACTTTCTCGTTTGTTTTAGTAAGTGTGCTTTATGTTTACTGGCAATGTCTTATAATATCTTGCCCGCGCGTTGGCATACCACTGTAAGTTTTCCTGCCCATTGTAATTTTAGTGTAGCTAGTAAATTGTAGACTTCATTATCAACATTTCCTATTTTTAACAATAGGTTGTCAAATGTCAGCACTATTTCTTCCACAGTATCAACTAGTGTCAGCTAAATCATCCCACTTTAGTTATTGTTTTAAGTTTACAAGTTACACAATAATCGACGTGCAAATAGCAAATTCATCTTCAAGGAGGGTACCGAGCATTTCATTTTCGGAGGAAGCTGTGATTTTCTTTTGAGCTGAAATAATAAAAAAAATCGTCTCAAGATAATTGATATTTTTCCAAATAATATCAGGGATATACGATGGTATTATTTTGCTTGAAATCAGAGCAGGGTATTTTTTACGTCCATTGACAGACGAAACTTGAACAAAAAAGTGCCATGCCTCTGTCCGGGGACATTGAATTGTTGGTCCTTAATATAATTGCAGTATACCGTGGTACGTTTTGCAGTAGGTTCAGAAAGACCGCGGTATACTGTCTATGTTGTTCGTGGACGTAGAACCCATATTTCTCTCTCTCTCTCTCTCAGATATATATATATATATATATATATATATATATATATATATATATATATATATATATATATATATATATATATATATATATATGCGTGTTTCTGTTCGTCTTTATGTAAGTATGGTTTCAGTAGATTCAAAATATTGGTATCAAATGTTTATTTGGTTGCTGACAGTTTTGAGTAAGTTTATATCTTTAAATAGGTGGAAAACAAAATTAGTAGTTTGATTTTTTTTTAAAAATTTAAAAAAAAACAGTATAAAAATAAAAACAGTAAAATGGTTGCCTACGTTTATGTACTGCTGTTCAAACATTTAAACATGAAATGTATCAATACTTAAAACTTTAATCGATATAGAGTTCTTGAACACCAACATCAAATTCCACACATGTCCATATAAAAATATTTAATCATTCTATTCCATTTGGAAGATTCTTTCATTGACATTACAGACAATGCTGCTTCTAACAAAAGAAAATGGGGGAAGGGATAGTATGCTCCGTTTTTGCCCTTTTGTTTCAACGGTGTGTTCTAGTTAAACCATAAAAGCCACGAAAATTATTAATCCACGAAAAATATTGAATTCAAAGTATTTGAATTGTTTCAAAATTAAGTGCCATGAACTATTGCAAACCCAGATGCGCCAGCAGAATTATTTTCTGGGTGAGGTAGGGTTTGAGTTCAAACATGTAGTCGTCAACTATTGAGGTTGCGGATGTATGGCAAAACATGTTTTGAGGGAAAATGGGGGGGTAGTGTTCCCAACTCTTGCCCCATGTGCGGACATCCATGTGCAAACCTAGTTCAAATGAAAGAGTTTAGAGTAGGAGGCAAGTTGATGAAATTGCAACCGTCGTTAATACGGCGGAGAAAGCATGCGATGTGAACTCAAACTATTGCAACCTTCATTGATATGGGAGAGAAATGAGTGAGAGGTGAATTGGGGACAATTAAGGACTACTCACAGTTCTGTAAGAAATATGGCAATTTACAAATTGTAGCCTTATGAAAATACATAAATTAATAGAAAGGTTCAAAACATGAAGACTCGCGACAAAAATTGTAGGAAACCTTTATTTAATGGAAACATTGGGAAATCACAACCTATTTCTAAATAAATTAAGTTTTATATGCAAATAATTATTTCTTCTATTTAAATTAATTTTGAAATTAAAAAAATAAAAATTCAATCCAAACAAAGGTTTGGAGATTTATAAACGTACTTAATGTATTTTTGTCAATTAAGACTTTAAACGAATGTCATCAAGCGTATTTAAACGCATTCATTTATTCTGAGTAAAGTAATTTCAAATTAAAGTTTTAAAATTCAGCTCTGAGATAATATTTTAGTAAAAATGTTTCGTCCTAATCACGCTGGATGGACCAATACAACAATTGTTATCTAATGTAATTCCCAAACCTGTCATCGTATGTATTATCATTAAACTTTGTAATATTCTTGCCAGTTGTTGATGATTATTCATCATGCAAAAGTCGAAAATGTATCCTCAGCAAAAGAATGAAAGAACTGATTTATCATGCACATGCAGTGGCTTGCTTATTCGTGTCCTCGACATATTATCGATGAAATATCAAAATTAACACTCTACCATGTAAGTAGTAATTCTATATGGCATGAAACTATATTGAATAAATTAACATCATCAACATTTTGTTACCAAATACATCAGCCTGAAACTACAAACAATGAAATTTAAAACTTCGACCATCGTGGTTTCGTAATACATCTGTAAAATAAATTAAATCTCTAATAGACTGCGTGGATGTGCTCAAACAGTATAATTTCCTCCTGAACCCTTAAGCAATGGTTAGCATCCAGTACAAATCGATAATAGACAAGAAGAAGAAAGTCTGCTGAACAACGGGCTCGTTTCCTTCTTTCTTGAAAGATTTCGTTTTACTTGTATGGGTAATTTCTACAACTAATTGAACATTGTTTCTAATTGATCATTCGCATGCGCTTTGAGTCGTTAATTCGTTTGTTCTTGGAGACAATCTTTCCTCCAAAGTGATTGAAAATATTTTATGTTTACGAATCTAGATTTTATGTTTAGTTACATCTAAAATTTCAAGTTATCATTTTTGTAAATAAGAAGCTTTTTAGACATGTAGTTTGTGATAAAAGCAAAAAAAAGGAACTTCAGAGTAAAGAATTACTATGAAAGTATCCATAAATTGTCGTGACCGTCTGAGGGAATTATCTATCCAAAGCAAATGTTTCAGTTTTTAAACGTTTAATAACGTTGGGCAGGAGGGACGTTTCCTTACAGAAGTACTTTTGAATGAAGTAGACTTTCTCGAGCAAAGGAACATATTTGCCACCAAAGACCTATATCCCACTGCTAGGGCCAATGTATAGCATGTGCGGCTAACATCACGAGCCAATGGAATAATTATGGCTTTAAGCCTTTTGGGCAGTGGCCTTGTGTGTTAGCCTATCGCAATAGTTTAGAGTCTCTAAGACAAAAAATAAGTTGCTGTACAATGCTGGCACTTCAGTTTCACGTGCGCAACATGTCTGATTTTGAAATTATGGGCGAAACCCCATGATGTAGAATATATCATTACTGGGTTAGTAAAACCAGACTAAAACACATTTACATTCATTAAAAAAAGATTTAAAATATCTGAGGAATAATTTGAAAATAGCATTAAGTATTTGGGTGATCCGATTAAAGCAGATTAGAGAACAAAAAAGGCAGACCGAGAAGGCATTGAAATATAGTGGTTTAAAAGCATCCCTCTCTTTTTATCTAGTTGTGACATTCAAATAAATCTTACACTATGGCATCCTTCTGTCTATTTATATACTCGCTTATAAGTTGAGTCAATCTGCAATCAACAAAGATCCTGATCTGCCGAAGCATAATGTGCATGCAGATAAGGGTTTATGTTGTTTGTTCTACTAATTATTCCTATCAAACTGCACAGACCCAGACCTGCCGGTGCATTAAGCCACGGCAGATCTGGGACTGGACAGTTTGCAGTTGGTTTCAACTTGTAAGCAAATACATACGGTAACCCTGTGATTGGATGGTGCTCTCATGATATGGACACATAATCATCTCAGAAGAACAAGAAGATAAGCAACGAAAACATACAAGTGTTCACAATTTGCGTGTAGTCAAAACTTACAGATTGGGCAAAACAGACTGCGATATATATGATCTTTATATAAAATATAATTGATTTCTGAAAACCCTTCTGTCGTGAATTTTGAATCGTATGAGGATGCCATATCCGTTACAATAGTTTAATACTGTCTTTCCTTTGCGAGACCTGAAAATTGTATTTCGATGTATGACAAACTATTTTCATAGATATCACTCGAAACAGGAACACATGTAAGATGATAGTTACCGGCACCATACGGAGTACTAAAATTCTGATCACGGAACACGGGCGCAGTACTTAAAAACTTACCTAATCTAAAATGGTAAAACCTCAATGAACAAACATATATACTATAAGACACACGTAAAGAACACTGTTTTCTTACGACACTAGTGTTTGGAGGAAAATCATGTCTTTATTATAATGGAGGAAAGGTCTTGAAACGTTAATCACATGATGGTTGCGCTCGTAAATTGTTTGGCCTCACATCCTGTTATTGACAAACCGTAATAACAAGATTAACAGACTTGTAAGAAAAATCAAAGGAGTGATATCTTGTGATTAAAGCGGGAACAGTCACCTGGATGTGTCTGCCCGAGTACTGTGAATTCATCAATATTGGTTCGGCACCAGGTTTCGTGGGTGTCTTTGTTGCTACACCCCGTGAATTTTAAGACCACCTCCCTATTCTACAAAATTAGGTTCGGATAAAAACGTGACTTCTTTTGGCAAACCACACATATTGATACCCATGAAAATTAGTACTAAGAAAATATGAATTGTACACAAACTTTGACAATATATCATCTTGTCTACAACAACAACCATCCCATTGGAACAACATTGAGCCTTGGCGTTTTTGACCAAGTAATTGAAAATGTTGAAATGTATTATTTTACACACACACACACACACACACATATATATATAGATATAGATATATATATATATATATATATATATATATATATATATATATATATATATATATATATATATATATATATATATATATATATATATATATATATATATATATATATATATATATACATGTGTGTGTATGTGTGCGTGTGTGCGTGTGTGCTTGTAACTTTAAATAACTCTGTTCGGTGCTTGCCAAACAATTGATAATATTGGATGCTAGACGAAAGTCCGCAGGGCAAACATAGCAAACATATATGTGTGTGTGTGTGTGTGTGTGTGTGTGTGTGTTGATAACAGGAAATATATGATTTGGGGAAAACATGGCTTGGTCAAGTTCCTGTTCTTTTAAATTCATTACTCTGTTGTAAATTCGCAATAGATGACTCTGTTGTAAATTCGCAATAGATACCGTATTTTTTAACAATGTAAACAACATATCAAAATTCTGGTTTAACTCTTTTACCCGACATATTTATTCTGGCCACCTGCTACACTCAGTATATTGAAACATAGATTGTAATGCCTTCAGTGTGTTGAAAAATAGGATGTAATGGCGAACAAAGTGTATAATCGTGTTATTAGAACTACCACGTCTTGCAGCTGATAAATTAATATATACAACTGACTGAATATACAAAAGACAATTAATTCCATATCTGTAGTGGAATGATTATCCTTTTCTTTAGCTGTATTAGATGAAAGGCAAAAGGATGAAATTCTGCGTTAGAATATTAGGAGTTAAGTTTGAATCGTTGAATCTGTGATCAAGAGAAACGTGTAAGAATGCATCACTATGTAAACCGATTGATGTCTGACAAGGCCTCGTGGTCAAACTTTACTTCCTGAGCACAAAATGTGTTCTCAGACTCAAATTTAATAATTTCTAATTATAGGCCCTGAAATCCGTCTATCTGCTGATTTTTGTAATTAAAATTATGTAGATTTGATTGAAAATATTGTCAATAAGTGTGATGAATCACAAAGAATATCAAAATAAAAATATTTGCATTTTATTTTTAATAGAGCTTTTTAACAGCAAAGTACTGTTTGTTTCTGATAATATATACCTTTAACATTGTAACAATATTTATTTTGAGAATATAGAAGCAAATTGATGTTTAATTTTGAGAACAGAGATATATAGCAGAAAAAATGGTCAATTTAGAACAAAAGTCTTTGACTTTAAAGTAAGCTTTGATTCTAAAGAAATGTCTTTGTTGATGGAGTTTGCGTCTATGAGACACGACCAGATTGCAGAAGTGCATTTAATTGTAGAATGATTTACTGTTGTTTATCTCATTAGAGATGTACAAACAGCAGAAGTGATATTTCCAGGGAATCAACCAAAGGTAATGAATGTTTATCAATCGTTTTCTGGTTTAACAAGTGTATTATCTGTAGAAAGAGATATCAGAATGAAGTACCATTCTACCATATAGCTAAGTTAAAAGTTTTGAAGATATGTAGACGCCATGCCCAGCGTTGAAGAAGTTACATTTTATGAGGTGTAGTGGTTCCAATGACAGCAGTGCTGGAATGACAATGCTCTTTATGACAGTCACAGCCGGGATCTTTTCCAGGTTCTTCCAGTTTGTCTTGAGGATATGGTCTTGGAATGAGATGGAACAGTCCTTTTTTATCCATTAAAGCTATTATGACAAGTTGAGCAGGCACAACTCTTTGCGGACTTAAAAGTCACCTCTCTAATTCCTTGTATACATTTTACTTTAACTTTCACCTGTAAATTAAAACATATAACTCATTAATGACCAGCATGTTGCTCCTTTTGTGATTTAATGGACATTGCAGCCCATATTCAATTGGACCAAGTTTCCAGGAAAGCAGACAGTTATCATATGGAACACCATTTTTAACACGACATACACAGAGCATTTTTCCACAAAACTCGAATTAATTAATTAATTAATTAATAATAATAATAATAATAATAATAAGGTAATATCCTATAAAATAATGTTTTTATTATGGAAGAAAATTTAGCAGGCAAAAGAGTGATTCAGCTGCTAGAGTTTTGGTATGGAAAACTCCTGCATATTAATAAAGACATGTATGTTTGGGGAGGGGGTATAAATACTCTCTTCCAGTTGGTAAGGCAAATGCATCATAGTTACAAAGTGAGGAACGTATATCTATATAAAATATTTAAACAAATTTGATACAAAGTGATTTAGAAAAGCAGTTAAACATTTAGCATTAAAAATTATATATTGCAGACGCTAGATAAATTAAAACCGCCATTAAAGAAGAGTGTACATTGTACGAAACATGATGCTATGTTCCTTTAAATGACTGTAAATGATGGCATTATGACATCATTAAAATGGTTTGCGTAGCAGACTAGTGACCGAATAGTCCTACCATCGGATTAGTCTTGGGTCCGCTACCGTGGCGTGTCCTTAAGCAAGGCGTTTTGCTAAAATTGCTGTGGCAGTAAATAACCTATATGTATTGTTGTGCCGAAAAACAAAACCAAACTAAACAGCTTTTTAAAAAATTGTGATTTTTTAACAAATGAATCCAAAAAATATGTTTTAATTTTAACATAGACAAATTCTTAAAATACCTGCTAATAATTTATGTGGCTAAAAAAGTGCGCATATTTAGTTGTCTTGTTCAGATTACAAACAGATAAGGATTAGTAAATGTTTGTGATTTTCAAAATATGCTGCAATATTAGAATGTCAAGGACCTGGTTTTTCGAAGACAAAAATTTACCAGTTGCCTCGGGCATCAGAGGTCTTGGGGCTTTAAAACCTCTTTTGGTCTTCATCGCCGCCAATGGCGCCATTTATTCTTAATATGCCACTGCATGTCGCAGCTTTGTAGTGAAGATTTTAATATTTCTCTCGTAAGAACTAAATCGGTTCTGTCAAATTAGCACTCAAACAGGTTAAGCCTAACGAAAATTACGATAAGTTTGACATGTTCAAACTAGGGTCAGAAGGCTAAATTTAAGAACAATAAAAAGTAGTAAATATTTTATACTTCTGTGTATGCCATAAGGTAATCATTCAATTTCGAGTGAAAACTCTGAATTCTCTCGCGGCGAATGTTGTTGTTACTTTGGGTTTAATGCTATTTCTCCGCGCTGGATAGACTATCCATACTTAGTGGAGGAGGAACCTGAGCAAACACCGATAAGAACAAACAGACCCACATGAAGCTACTGGCAGCTTTCTCTCATACCGACATTGACAGAACATGAGTCTCGAACCCACTCGGACAGAGGTGAGATGGCAGTGATCGGTAAAGGCGAAAGTTTAAGACCACTCGACAAACCGGGGTCACCAAGGCGAACGAGATTTGGACCGCAAACGAACGGAATTCACTTTTTATGTCATGTAGATGTATTCTGTGGAATAAAGTTATGAACTCTTTGTGATAGATCATGTTGTTAATGCAGGACGTATAAATCAACATAACAAGAATTGATACAAGAAATATATAAAGAGCACCGTACATTTTCAAAAAGAGAGAATGTTAAATAAAAAGGAAAAATATATATGACCTTAAATAAAGCCAGCCAATACGATTTGGGTGAAATGCAGGGTAAAGCGAATCTAATGGTGCCTATTTCTATTCATTTGTATCAGTTCTGACATTTAAATGTACGCAATAATGTTATTTTAATTTGATTTTTCTCGCAAATTGGTATTTTATCACACAATATTGAGATCTGTCAAGAAGCTTTTAGTCGGAGGTTGAGGGTTTAATTCAAAGAAATGTATGAAATGGAGATATTTTCAGCAATCGCACTTGACATTAGGTAGACCAAGATTGCGTAACTCACATAAAGATCAGTATTGGCAATGTTTGATTGATGTCATTGCGCACCTAGACATTGATTTGTCAGTGAAGTACGTGCATGATGCGCCAGCAGATCTGGGTGTACCATTTTCGTAGTTCCTCGCGCGTTAGACGATGGCAAATAACGTAAAACCAAATGTCCGCTTGACAAATGAATTGCTGCTATACTGGTTGTACCCTTTTTAACTTTCTGTTGTGGATTTTTTTTCCACATCATTATTAACTTTCCTGTATGGACAGACAGGGTATAGAACACGCTATTATTATTAAACTTGTTACATTAAACAATGTCTGAACCATCAACACTGTCATGACGTGAAAAATTTAGAAGTTGAAATCCTGTTATATTATTGATATGATAATGATGCTGGTGTAAATGACAATGTTGAGGATAACGTTGTTTGTTGTTTTACAATGCATTTTCAGCACATTATAGGTTATATGGTGTTTAGGTAATAGAAGATGAGTTACTTTCCCAAGGACAAGCCGAGACACTCAATCTGGACGATAAAGATTACAAGAAAGACGCTGATAATAACGGTGACGATAGTTATTAAAAGAGTATAACAAAAGTAGCATGAACTGTATTATGGCGAAATATAGATCGTAACAACACTTAATATGGAAAAATATTCATTGCATTTGGTGCAGGTACAAATTGCCTGTTGTTTAAATGGTTAGAAAAACTGCTAGAAAACGTTATGTGATCTACTTCTATTATATTATATTATATTATATTATATTATATTATATTATATTATATTATATTATATTATATGCTATTATATTATATTATATACTATTGTATTATATACTATTATATTATATTATATACTGTTATATTATATTATATTATATTATATACTATTATATTATATTATATTATATTATATTATATTATATTATATTATATTATATTATATTATATTATATTATATTATCTACGTATCAGTAAAAAAGAACAAAATTTATGCAGTTATTTTTGCTCGGTTTCCATTGATTCGATATTTTCCGACACAGCAAAACTGGTAGGGTTTTATGTACTGCCAAGAAAGTAAACTGGCTTGTCCATGGACATATCATGGTAGCCAATCTGTACTGATCCTGTGTTGGGAATAAAACACAAACCGTTCTGAAAAATAAATGGATAAATATCATAAGACCATATTATGGAACCTCTAATAATATAGACAATGCTGAACAGAATAAAAGAAATAAACTTACGTCTTCTGTTTCAGTAATCCTACAACATTCAGCTCTTGAAGTTATAAAATGATTTTCATTTGCAAGAAGTGTTTGTATCGGGGATGGGTAAGCTTGTGATTTACAAAATCCACGGCATGCGTTATATGTCACATTGAACACTAAACAATCCGGCTGAATCTGCTTCTCTATTGTCAGTCCTAAAATAAATGGAAAAAGGCACATTAAGATCTTTCAAGGAGCTGAATATCTGCTTCAACGATGCAACGAGATAACATAAAATAAATATAGGATCTCTAACGGGTAATGATTTAATATTGAATTTATGAAACGATTTAAATAACGTCCAAGTTTGGCGAACTCTTGCGAGCAAAAGCTGGACATTATTCAATGAGTTTCACACGTTTAATATGAAATCATTACTCATTTGAGATTCTTTTCATCACAAAGTTTCAAAGTTTTTATCTTAGTGGAAATTATTTAGATTGAAAGAAGAATGAAAAATGTCATCCATTCTGGCAGACGTTGCACCTTTCACTTGTTGTGCGTAGAAATAATCCAAAACAAAGATGAACTAGTGCTACAGTTTAAAAGCAGATTATACTTTTTACAGGCTATCAATGAAAAAAAAACGTCCTACCGAATACAAATACAAAAACATTTTGCACAGACAAAATTATATTTCAACTCAGAATATCCAATGCGTGTGATTTCACATTGATACAGTACCAGTTAGAGTGCATTAAACGATCTACGTTTACCCTAATGTCACTTTTACAACTAAACATTTCCTTCTTGCGATTTTCGTGTGAATGGAGGTTTACTGGAAGAGCTATTCCCATATTTACTGTAAAATAATTGCAACCGGATATCTTCAACATTTGATTTGGAACAGTAAACTACAGAGGTCGTAAACAAATTTTATTTGGAGTCGAAATTGCATCACATAAACTGCATAAATATGCCGTGGTTGGATAAAGTTCAGTCACTGGGGAGGCCGGTTTATGTCCACATTCTTTTGTAAACAGAGGTGAGTCTATTTAGTTCTGTAAGTTAACGTTTGAACAACGCTTGTATATAGGGTGGATTAATGGATATATAGCCCTCCCCCTCCACTCCACTTCACACACCCGCTAGCAACTGGGCAATATTCTTAATGGACTTGTAGTACTTTTTGTCTAGGATTTTTACGCCATCTTTCATATAATGATATGTTATATGTGGGGGTAAATTGGCCATATTCAGACTCATGAACCATTTATTCGCAATTCCCTTTCGTGGCTCGAGGCGAAAAACGACCGCCGAAATGTTTATTGAAAACAAATTCGAGATGGCGCGGTTAGAAAAGTTTTCCCACGATAGTAGCTAATCAGTAAAAAGAATACTACACAGTAAGTTCCTGGGTTTATTTGGACCAATCAGAATCACATAAAGTGATATGTAACACGTTGTGATATAACAAATATGAACCTATTATAGAAAAACAGTACAGACTATGTGTTAATAAAGAATAGGTCCATAAGCACCGAAGGGATGGGGCTATTAATTAATGGTATGGTATGATATGTGAACACTCAAAAAATGTAGGGGGCAATATTTTCTTTTTTGCACAAACAAAACGCATGGTACGACTATATGCGTCATATAATGCATGTAGCTGTGTCGTGGGTGGGGGTATGGGTGGGACTAGGATGGGGGGGGGGGGCTCAAATAGCCATATAATATAATTTACAATTACAAGCGACCCAAGCACCTCGAGAGCATTGTTAATGAGTTATCGAAATCCAAACCTATTATCTAAATATTTTCTAAGAGAGGTAAATGCTGCGTCAGACAAGGACCACTCTCGAGCAGATTGTGACTATTTATGACTCACTATTGTGAGAGGCCATACTTTCAAGCTTAAACGTTTTTAGCAAGGAAGTCTCAATTTTCTACAATAGGTCAACATTTTTATGTTATCGTGGACTCCTGGTTTCTTTCTAAAAAAAAATAATATCGTTTTGGGCTCCATTTTCAAAAGTCTTTAGAAAATTCCCAATTCGAATTACCAGTATCGTTATCATTTTAAGAGGGGAATAAATCAACCCTGCGTATTGATCTTTAGACTTTTATATGGTATCTGCAATTTGTCTAGTTTCGTCTGAAGAACTGGGAATAGCTGGAGATTTTTTAATGTATTAATTTCTTCATTAAAGTTTCCGTATAAAAGATAGAGAATTTTTTAAAATTTAAATTAAAGTTTACTGTTTCAGGCTTTGATGTGATTAATAATTGGGAACCAAGCCTTTCAACCTACCAGTATGGTAACGATGATTTAATAAGGATTTAAAATCAAATTACAAAGACTCTCAAAATCTACAATTAGGATGGATATTTATTTTATCCACTCATTTCTTGAAAGACAAGAAAAAATGGACCGCATAGGCAGGATAATTTAGTGCAGGATTTCTACATTTCGATTTTTGTTCAAAACAAGCATGCGGTCTAAGTTATACGAACTGAGCTGTACGCTCCACTTATGATTGCCCCTGTCCTGTACCAAAATTATGCGAAATAAACCATCTCTGAGATTAGAAAACTACAATTAGACATGTCCTTCAGCTCTATGAAACGTCAGAGCAAGTCATCATTTACACGAATATTGTGTTGTAGATATTAATATATACATGTAATATTTCATTCTATAAGTACGTAATATGTAACACGTAAAAGATTATTTACGTTTTTCAGATATCAAAACTAGCATGATCAAAACGGGATTGTTAAAGATCGAACCCAAAGGGCGACTCTGTCAGTACACCTAAGTGAGTTGCAGAACGTTCATACCATACAAAATATATGATCGCTATTACTACATTTAAAACAATATATTTTTTAAAAAATTACTTTTTCTGATGAAACTTAAACTTTCCTAGTAAGGGCATCGATACTGTAAGTTGGCTTTATTAATTCTTTCTAGAGCAGAGCGTAGTTCTGATAATGGGCGTTGATCCAGGAATACTCTTAATGCGGAGGCGCAAACTATGGTTCTGCATTAACCAAAAAATGAAAAGCTGTATGTATAGTAAAACTGTCTCGCTGTACACCTTGGTGTAAATTACTGGTACAGACAATGTTTTGGGTCACTTCTGTCATTATTATTGTGTCATTATTATTATTTTTAACTTATGTATAAGAAGGAAGAAAAAAACACATCACAACATTTCAGTATATCACTAGACTGAGAAACAGGGTAAGAGAGCTGAAAACCATTATTAGGACACTTTCAATGGCGGCGGGAGAATTCGAGATGCCCTGCTTTACTGCCTTAATATAAGGTTTGTGAAGAGTTGCTCCCCCCCCCCCCCATGGTGACGGTGTAATACAGTGAAAATTGACGCTATCCAGTGCCTAGTGACAGAGGTCATTTCCTCTTTCCCACCATATCCCTCGTGCCATCACTAAAATGTTTTCTTAAAAGTATGAGGTTTCGTAACCAGATTTAATATTCATATATTTCCTCCCTATCAAGCTTAGAATTTTACCATGATAGCATGCATAGGTGATTTAATCGAACGATGTTACTGACAGACATTCATTACTACGCAATTATGCTATTGGTCTATGAAGACAGGAAGTAATACACTAGTCTGGTACCCATTTTGATTGCTGTTGGGCAATAAAGACAGGAAATAATTCATTAGTCTGGTACCCATTTTTATTTAAATATTTATAATACAGTCAAATACTTTAAACGTTAACGAGGTAGTTTTAGACATTTTGTAGCATCGTGGTTACAATTTTGCTGCTTTATACTTGATGTTCTGTCTTAGATATCTAATAAAAAGACTAATCTCTTATTTCATGTCCAGACACAAAAAAAACGTATTAACCACTTTGTTCGCAGGTCCTAGAAAATAATGAAAAACTAAAGTTGATATAGATTCTGGTTCATCAAAATAAATATCAAAGCTCTTCTGATTCGTGGTTATCTATTCTGGCTGGAAGTCTTATTGTCAGAAATCTCATACGATAGGATTTTAACACTCTGTAAAGAAATTATCAAAAACTTTAAGTTTTAAATTTATATCAGAGAATTTATTGACCATGTGTAAAACCTAATTAAAACACATGTTGATATGTAAGAAACGGATGTCTACAAATTAACTAAAACATTTGAATTAGGTTTTTAAAGGTTTTTTAAGGTGCAGGTTTAAAGATTTTTATTTCGCAAAATCTTTATATTTGAAAAATGAAATAAAAACAAAATAATAAGTACTCGATATTTCAAAAACGAAATAATAGTAAAATAATTAGATAAAAGTACTCATTATAATTTATGGTCAGGTCATAAAGTGTTTTCAAAGTGAATGCTTGAACATGTCCTTTCTGGACAAGTGTACAGATGTTAGCTGAAGGTTGTCTCACTATATATGACTTATAAAAAGTAAAACCATTGAGAAAAAAAGAAAGAAAAGTAACTGTAATGTCTGGAGAAAACTGAATTTACTTTGAAAATAAATTCACCAAGGTACAAATCTTTCGATTGGATGTGGAAAAACTAATGTATGAAACTCATATCACTTTAATTGTATCATCATTTGATAATAGTAGTAATAATAATAATAATAATAATGATGAGGACTTTGTATAGCGCCTAATCTTTAGAAGCTCTAAGTGCTTCACAACATTAGACAACACCTATAGCATAAAAAAACATATATAATGATATGATTACAAAAAAAAAAACACCATGAAATTAGAAAACATAAAACACATGCTGAAAATATTTAAGGTAGGAAACATTATTAGGTCTTTAAGTTTGTTTTTGCAGTCGAAATAAGTGAGTTTTAAGAGCACTCTTGAATGGGATCACTGTGTCTTTGTGTCTAAGTTCAGTGGGCAATTCATTCCACGATGCTGGGCCCTGGTATGCAAAAGAACGCTGTCCATATAACTTCGTTTTCATAGTGGGAATAATGAGTATACGATTGTCAGAAGAGGAGCGTAAGTATCTTGCTGGTGTGTACACATAGGTGAGGTCGGATAGATATGTTGGACTGGAATCCCTCAGTGAAACGTAGCACAGGGAACAAATGTTGTGTTTGATTCTGGATCAAATGGATAGCTAGCGTAGGGTACAAAGCAGCGGGGAGGTGTGCACTTATCGTGGTACTCTAAGTATGATCCGATCAGCTGTGTTTTGAACTTTTTGATGTTTCTGGAGTATACACTGAACTGAATCAGACAGAACTGAGTTACAATAGTCCAGTCTTGAAAGTACTACTGAACACACAAGTGTTTTAGTGGCATCAAATGAAAGATATTTGCGAATGGTGATGATGCATCTCAGTTCAAGATATGCTGCCTTGCATATGTTCATGACATGTTGGTGCAATGTGAGAGTACTGTCCAGAGTAACACCTAGGTTTTGTACTGACTGTGTGAATTTAGTGTTGATGTTACTGATATTTATTGATTGAGGTAAAGGATGTGAATGAGAAAGTCTTTGGGTTGTTATCAGAATGGCCTCAGTTTTATCATCATTCATCTGCAGTTTGTTACATGTCATCCATGATTTCACATCAGAAATGCACCTCTCTACACCTTGGATGGTAACATCAACTTCAGTTGGGTGGCTAGATTTGTATAGTTGGGTGACGTCAGCGTACAATTGGTGAGACACTGGGTGATGATATATAACACTTGAGAGCAACTGAGTGTATACAGTGAAGAGAACAGGTCCAAGGACAGATCCCTGTGGAACACCACAACATAGATTAACTGAGCTGGAGTGTATTCCATTTGCAGATACAAGTTGTGTCCTGTTGATCAAGTAGGACTTGAACCACAGTAAGGCTGTATCATGAATGCCAAATACATGCTGGAGACGGGGAAGTAATATATCATGGTCTATTTTGTCAAATGTTGCAGAAAAATCAAGGAGGGTGAGGACTGTAATCTTTCCGCTATCCAAAGCAGAGAGAATGTCATTAACTACTTTTAGAAGAGTAGTTTCAGTCCTGTAGTAAGGGCGATATGCAGATTGTACATTGTTAAAAAGACAGTTTTAATTCAGATCAGATACAAGCTGGGATATAACAACCTTTTCTAAGATTTTTTATATGAATTGGAGATTAGAAACTGGGCGGTAGTTCTTTAAATCGTTATGGTCTAGTGTTGGATTCTTCAGCAGAGGCTTTACACTGGCAGCTTTTAAAAATGATGTGAATTCCCCGGATGAGAGAGAGGTATTAATAACATGAGTTAGTGAAGGCAATACTGGACCTAAGCACTCAAGCAGCAGTGATGTTGGAATTGGATCAAGTTCACATGACCTTGGTGTACTACTCTTCATCACGATTGTACGTACTGAATCCATAGAGACAGGTTCAAATGCTGCTGATGGTTGCCGCTGAAATTATGTATCCCAACTGTATGGCGACGACGAGTCAATTAAACTTGTGTTGTCAAGCTTATCTCTAATGGTTTGTACTTTGTCAAGGAAGAAATTTGCAAACAGGTCCGGAAGGTCGACTGTAGAGAAGGTACTGATGTACATTTGTTCTTTGATATATGCCCTCATTAATACGTGTCTTATTGAGACACATGTCCTCATTAACATCATCGTGTGATGCCTTGTTAATGCACGTCCTTTTCTGATACATGTGTTCGTGTGTTACATGTCCTTATTAGTACACGTCTTTTTGTGATACACGTATTCATTAATATTTTTGTGATTTATGTCCTTATTAATAAACGTCTTCATGTGTTACACGTCCTCGTGCTATACATAATTAATTATTTCATGCAGTTATCTTTGAGATAATTTTCATTGGTCATGAGAAACCTTGATTCCCAATTTAAATGAAATGTGAGATCCATACTTTTTGTGGATGTTACTTTTACTGAACATGGTCATGGCCTATACCCAGGAGATCTATAACTAAATTATCTTCTTATTAGAAAGAAATATATCAAGGAGAAATAAATTCATACGTTTTGATGGTAATCATGTTGCTTGTGTTCTGAATTCGATCTCAAGTGTCCGTATATACCACAGTATCAGCAACCAGACTATAACACGGTTAAGTTGAACGATTCAAGGGTGTTCTTTGTGCGTCATTTCACACTGTAAACATTAAGTCCACACTATATGTGGTTTTATTAAGAAATGTACCAATATCTAATATACACCTTTATGGCAGTGAAGATAGAAACATTACACATTCGATATAGTTCACCGTGAATTATAACGGATATGTACCTCTCACTGAAATAGATTTCTTGATGAAAATGTACACCTGTTTAACCCAAAACTAAACCCAAGTCATCGAAACATGTGACGAAGACCACGATGACCTTTCTGAGGTAGATTAGAAAATCGGCAGTCGTTGAAATGTATCATTTCACATGCTTCTTTAAATAAACATGAACATGAATGACAAATAAATTTGTATCTAAACATGTCAGCAAAGTCACTTATGTAAAATGTAGGTCACAATGACCTTATTAGATGAAAAAGCACAGTTCTTACTGAGATATGGAATTATTAAATGTTAACAGTGTTTTAACTAAAGGTATTTGAACGTGAAATATATGTTACATAAACCATGTCTTGTAGAAAGAACTTAATTTCAAAGACTCTTCTGATAAAGTTTTACAATCATGTCATGACCAGTACTAAAGATCCTTTACTAACTTTAAAAATAATTCTGTCGTTATTTTTACGTTGGATGTGTGCACTTGACATATATACGCAATCTGAACATAATTTTACTCAAAACGTGTGAAAAGAAATGTCATTACCATAGCAGATTTCAGAGTTACAATCTGTGAAAAGAAATGTCATTACCATAGCAAATTTCAGAGTTACAATCTATGAAAAGAAATGTCATTACCATAGCAGATTTCAGAGTTACAATCATATTTCAGTGATGAAACTTTAATAAATGCTTCTCTGAGTCTTCAGAAAATACCGTGCCTGGTTATCAATGAGTTCCCACTTTTAAATTTCTCATAGCTATCTACTGCATATCAACACTCTAAAAATCTTATGACAAAAAAGAAAACTGTGCAACTGAAATGAAATGTCAGATTTGTTTCACTTATGACTAAGCTATCCAGTAATGCCATTGGTTACAAATTCGGTAAAGTTTTGACACAGCTATGAAGATGCGTAAGATACAGCTAACAGTGTACACACTATTTTACACTAAACCATATGTAGCGATTCAGCTGTTATAGATACAGCTAACAGTGTACACACTATTTTACACTAAACCATCTGTAGCGATTCAACTGTTATAGATACAGCTAACAGTGTACACACTATTTTACACTAAACCATCTGTAGCGATTCAGCTGTTATAAATACAGCTAACAGTGTACACACTATTTTACTCTAAACAATCTGTAGCGATTCAACTGTTATAAATTGTCTGGTTCAAGTTAATATAGAAGTTTTTATGAACTTTGGAAAAGTTGAACTGGGAACTAATTTGTGGCCACATATTGCATCAACAAACGTAGAGGGTAGAAATGCTTCAGCCACTTGCTTCCATGACCTCTGTGGTACTGGGTTCAATCCATGATGGTAGCATATATAGGACCAGTAAATCACGTCACCTATGTATTTGAGATAATTATAAGCAGAAGAAAGCTTATCTTTAAGAATGGATGTAGCATTGGTTAAAAAGTGGTAAGAGAGATGATAGACTTACAGTTAATAAACTTGCACATAATATCAGACTAGAAATGCGTACATAGGACACAAATGCCCTCGCCAATAAGTATTCTGCCGCAGAAAGCAAGCTTTCTGCAATAATCGAGAGTAGGGTTCAAAGTCAAACGTGGGCTTTAACCTCTTCAAATTTAGCGGAAAGCTAGTTTAATTCGTGCTAGACTTCGTGTCAACGGGGATTTTCATCCATGACGTCTTTCAAATGTGGAAATGAAATGCGTGACGGATTAACAAAATGAACGATGGAACCAATGAACACAAACAACATAACTATGTGCCTCCATAGATATGGCGAGAGCAAAAACATACCTGAACTGTGCGCTCTGTAGATTCAGAACAGGCGCTACACATACAAATTGAAACCGTTGTTATTAGAATAACATTGGAATATATTGCGCACTCGCTTTTTATATATTTATAAAGGAAGCATGGATATCACACTGGTAATGCACTTGCTTAGCATTTTTATAGTCTTTTATTGTATATATGATCCTGACACGGTTATGTGATTGCCTCTCCAGAGTTGGGTTTCTTTTTCAGGTTCTCAAGTATTTTACCATCAAATGCTACCTTAAGAGTTTTCAAGAGCGTATGGTTTAATTTGCTTTAACTTTTTATACAATCAACGCTCAATAAATAAAATATGTATATATCTACGTGACTCACCTACTCTGTGACAACCTGGTCGCTCCCAGCTGTGTGGCACACACGACCCTGCAGTTAGTGTCAACAGCAGCAAGATCAATCTGTAACAAGTCCGTATCGCACTATTTAAGTCCATTCTAACAATGTGTGGGAAAAGTCCCAATAGATGACCACTATTCAACATCTTAAAATTAACAACAATTTACAGCTTCACTCGTTTATCTGATTCCAAATATATGAGGTATTCTTTCTGCTTTTACTCAATAAAAGCTCCAGTATGGGTCGCATCAACTTAACAGTTGTCCCCTAGAGTTGGAAGCACGTGAACGGCGATCTAATAAGGATGGCAGTTTTAATGGACTGAAATGATATGGCTCATTGATTCTGTGTCCCTGTGATGCTTTTATAATATTCGGTTTCAATCAATTTATCCTTGGTGATGTTAAACCTTGTCTATCTGTAAATAAAAGACAACATAAAGATAAAGGTTATCTAGATACTGAAGACATATAGAGATGTTAGTTTTATAAATCAAGTATTAAATATCAAAGCAGTGGCAATCTAGATGAAGGACAACATAAAGTTATATTGCATAAAGATGTAAATGAGAATATTAATAAATATAACTGTGGCAAATATTTGCTTGTATTTGTAACTTTATATAGAACAAAATTAAGCGTTATTACAAACGTGAATCGGTCTCCATAATGTTGAGTGAAACTGAGCAATTGCAACCGTCACCGTACTGCACTCAGCAATACTATAAACTAACATAGGTGTAACAAGGTGAGACCACTTTTTTATAATGCATCAAACAACAAGTTGCATCTGCCTATAATTATTTTATTTCTTTAAATATTACCTTTTCGTCTTTCATAACATTCTGTTAAATTCGTGAGTGTGTTATCAGACCATTTGATGCTTATTTACTGATATATTTTGGAATTCTTTCTTAAGATCTCTTGCGATTTAAGATATTCGAACTGAAAAGTAAGCTTCATGCTCAAACGGAATGTTATTGTTTTATTGGCTGTCACAACAGACGAGTAGTGGTTGTTCTGACCTAATCTTTCAGATGGAAACTGTTAAACCTACAAAGGGTAAGTTTATTTGGCAATTTTAAAATACAATGTAGCTTGACAATCACGTTTCTTTTCAGTAAGGCATTGAAATATGACTTTCGTGTGCAATTCATTCTTGTGGATAATTTTCCTACCGTACCTTCATACCTGGTAGTTTGTTTGTCTATTTTTTTGGTGCCTAAATTTCTTGTTAATGCCCCCAATTGCAACTAATATGTGAGTTGATACATTCTGACATGTGTAGGCATGTTTCAGGGCTGAATTAAAATAAAAGATATTTTCACCAGTTTAAATGACTTAAGGATATTTGAACATCTAATAACCTGAAAAAATATGAGATTACAAAGCGCTAAAATGTGTATTGGTTTTGCATTTTTATCAATGATTTATTTCACCAAATGTATATGTCCACAAATCGCTCATTATTGCAAACATTCACATTATTAAACATCTTTAAAGTGCTCCATACAAAAATTGGTGTCCGAATGATATTCTTAACAAAGCCTTCCCCTTCTCTATCAATGGTGACATCCACTGAAATAATTATTATCATTTCTATTGAGTCATTAAAAATATTATACATTGACTAGAGATCAATAGCTAAAGCGATTGTACATTTGTGTCTCCATTTTCGTTTTCTTTCTGCAACATGATGGTTGTTTTACTGAAATTGTGTGTTCGCATATATGTGTTATTACTTGCATCTGAAAAATGGAGTATTGCATTATCTTATTTTGCTCTGGCAAGGAAGACCTCTCCATTTATTTTACAGTTACCACCCCACCCCCATTTTTTTCAGGAATGAGCGCGAAACAAACGAGACGTTTCCTAGAGTTACGATTCTTTTACAGCAAGATGGCTAAAATTATGTCTGAAAATGATTCAAAATGCAAAGGCTTCCGGTGGTTCCATCCCACAGACGCTTTGCTTACCTGTTTACGCTCGTCCCTAATGATATTTGTAAATTCGCCCCTGGAAACCCTAAATTTTTAATAAGGTTTTGCTGTGACTGTACCCATAAAATACGTTCACCAAGTGCAGTTGTTTGTATTGTAATATATGAGATACATGGATAACACTGCAAGTGTTCAGCTGTTCATAGGGAAACAATGTCAATACCGTGACTTGACAGTCTAATTACATTGCCGTGACTTTACAATATCATTACAAAACTAAGACTTGACAGTCTAATTACATTACCGTGACTTTACAGTATCATTACAAAACTAAGACTTGACAGTCTAATTACATTACCATGACTTTAAAGTATCATTACAAAACTAAGACTTGACAGTCTAATTACATTACCGTGACTTTACAGTATCATTACAAAACTAAGACTTGACAGTCTAATTACATTGCCGTGACTTTACAGTAGCATTACAAAACTAAGACTTGACTGTCTAATTACATTACCGTGACTTTACAGTATCATTACAAAACTAAGACTTGACAGTCTAATTACATTACCGTGACTTTACAGTATCATTACAAAACTAAGACTTGACAGTCTAATTACATTACCGTGACTTTACAGTATCATTACAAAACTAAGACTTGACAGTCTAATTACATTACCGTGACTTTACAGTATCATTTGCAAAACTCAGACTTGACAGCCTCATTATAATACAATGATTTTACTGTCTCATTACAAAAGTGTGACCTGAGTCTTTTTACAATACCGTGACTCGACAGTCTCGTTACAATAACGTGCCTTGGCAGTCTCATTACAATACCTTGACTTGATATTATCATTACAATAATGTGCCTTGACAGTCTCATTACAATACTGTGCCTTGACATTCTCATCACAGTAATGTGCCTTGATAGTCTCATTATAATACTGTTTTGTATTTAGTATTTCATTACAAAACTGTGACTTGGCACTCTCATTATAATACAGTCTCATTAAAAATGTAGTTATCTCAGAAATATAGTTACAACAATTTAGTTTTTCATTAAATTTTATGTTTTTTCTTTCCCACCTTATACATTACAAATAATGACTGTATTCATTATGTAAGATAAAGTAATAAAACCAAAAACGTGTTGAGAAATTCGCTCACATAAATATTCTTAACCGCCTCCCTGCAACCCACCCCTATCCCATTTTTAGAGATAAGTATAAGGTCATCGTCATCATCATCATCTTTATTTCCTTCCATGGAAGATAAGAATAAAGACTGCAAGACGAGTTATCTTCACGAGATTAACCAAGACAAAAACTGCGAGACAACAGTGATTTGCAGACAAGGCGTTTTATGATGATGTTCGTTAACATGTATAAAGCTGAATACAAATCCATTGAAAACTTGCATAATTGCCTTCATAAGGTCTTGTCAAACACTACATCCATCTCCAAGTCAAAATGAGTACACGTACACGCACACACACACACACACACAGACACACACAGAAACACGCAATTTGGTCGTTATACGCATCTTCAGATGATGACTGCAGTATGCACCAAAGCTAATAGTGAACCATTGCGACATTCGTTGCTTTCGCATGATTTTGGGATACACTACATTCAGCTGCAAGCATATAGGGCAATAACTCTTGTAAAGTGTGAGGGAGAAAAGTAATTTGTCAATATGCGCATGCTCACATGATGACCAAAACATGCATAAAGTGTCATATTATTATTATGATCATTATTATTATCATCATTATTATTATTATTATTGTGAAAAATTTGTAGAATACTTTTTGTAGAGATAATATCACAGTGCATTATGTGGGGGCCAGCGTGACACGCAAACATTACGTTTGACGTATAGGGTAGACTATCCATAAGTTGTTGACTACGAGGGATGTAAAATCTGTCCTCTTTGGGGCATGAATTGGATGTTAATTAGGACTCGCTTGGCTAACGGTTGGAGCCAAATAAGAGTGCAATGTTAAAACAAGGTCAATAGTGGTAAATAATAACAGACTGAGACGATCAGGGACAAGTTTAGGAAGTCTAGGGCCATTTGAAATATGTGTCATAAAATTAAAATTTCCAGAACAGTTATTAATAAAGGCGGACTTGAGAGGAATTTTCTTACATATATGAGAGCGATAACAAATTCTGGCGGTTAAAGAAGAAATCCTGGTTGGCTTAGTTAAACGAGCGTGTGTGTATTCCGAGACGCGTGACGGAAATCATGTTTCTAAAACAATATCCCTCGCGATATTAGTTAATCCATGTTTTTTATGAGGGGAAGGTCTAAGGGGCCTCAAGATCAGTAAAAAGTAATCTTCTCGTTAAATAAATCGTCCAAGAGACATGTAAATATTTTTACTTATGCATGATCTACAATATATAGATGGGTGGGGTAAGACTTCCATAATAGATTTTCACCCTAGGGTGATTTTTCTAAGCAGATGTGTTCCTCTAGGAGTAAAATTAGACCAGAAGATATTTCTATATTTCTATACGACACCGGAAAGATCTTGCTAAAGTTATATATTAGTCACGATACGTGGCTGTGTATAAATGGATAAACATTTTTTTCCCTTAGATTAATATTAAAATAACTCTAAAATAATGTATTTTATGACCATGATAAATATACTGATACATAATTTACATGGGACTTATTTCATTCTGATAAGAAATCGTTCGAATGTATATATATATATATATATATATATATATATATATATATATATATATATATATATATATATATATATATATCTTTGCAACTCGCCCCCTCACGTGTTTGTGTAATGCTATAAAAGCCCCCAATAACCAGTGATTTATTAAAATATCAAGTATATATTTTAAAAACGTAAACGTTTTCTGGCTTAATCTGCCGAAGCCTGTTTTTGATAGAACCTTAAACTTGCAATTCAAGGGTCCTAGGTTCGATGCTAGCCCTGGACAGCATGTGTCGGCTGATTGAATGTGTCCTTGGGAAAGGTACTCATCTCCCATTTCCTTGGCATTATATATCCAATATGTTAAATGTGCCATTCAACCGCTCCCACCCACCCAGTCCTTGTCGCATTATTAAATTTAGTTCATTCCACTAGGCCGACAATATCGACAAAACTAATCAATACTGACAGCTCCATTGCATATAAACATTAATAGATAGACCATAGATAAAACCGTAATTAGTCGTATTTTAACAATGGAAAACTTGCTTGCGACGAATGCTCTCTAGTCACACAAATTTATGAAACATGTTTGCATGCAATCATCGTGAGCATTAGGGTTATAAGCGTGGCAGCGTTTACAGATGAATATAAGCAGCACAAAATATGATTATATACCAATATTCACAGACAGCAGGAACACTCATGACGTTCAAAATAAAAATATCCCATACAGACATATAATATTAATGGCAACAATGCCAACGTCAATGTTTCTTTCCAATTTAAAGCCTTAATTTTAAAATTCTCCTTTTTTTAAACGTTACACATCTTAAAATTGCTCTAGACAATCAAAGAAATAGCTCGATAAGCTTCCTTAACCTGTATTTGAATGATTCTCACATTTTTCTTTCAAAATAATATTAGAAACCGTAATTGCTGCACATAACTAGAACATAATTTGTTTCATTGAATTCTTTCCCCTCAAAGTCTGATGAAACTGATTGCGTTGTAATGAAAAGTAAGCTTCTAGACTATTTAAAAAAACCAGTGATTTTTGACCGTTTCCTTATTTATTTCTGTTTATCTCCCATATTCCTGTAAAATACCGTTTTCATTTCATCTGCTTGTAAATTTTATACCAAATATGTGCAAGTTGATTGCCTCATGTCAGGAACCAACCAATCAGCATGTGAAAGACGGTTAAATACAAGGAATATGTATGTATCTATCAGCATAAATTGTGTCTTAAATTCTTCAAACCATCATTTCGATGGCAGATTTGTCAGCAACTAAGTTTACGTCGTTTTATTCCACTCATTCACATATATAATCTGTTTCTGGCAGACTGAATCAATTTTTATTGGCATTTTCCACGTTAAACTAACTTGATGGGTTCATTAGCTTACTCTCTTTCACTCATAATTGTCTTAAATATGTGATCCCTTGACGAATGTAACCAAATTACATATTACCGGCTCATAAAGTTCTCAAACGTTGCGTTGTTTTCCTCGCAGTTTCCATAAATAAGATATATTAAACTTTATTTGGTGAATTATACTCCCGAAATGACAAATTATGTTCGACATATAGACCACTGTCTGTGCAATTTGCCAGTAAATATTACATTCGAGTTAACAGCGATTTCCAGTTTACACGTGAATGTCTCCTCCTTCGTAACACTTTACTCAGCATCATTGATCAGGATATCTCTGAGTAAGATTTGAAGTTGATTAAATTTTTTGAATCGTGGGACCCGGACTGAGCGTGCCATTCGAGTAATGGTTGTATTCGAGTATTTGATGTTTGAGTTCTCGAAGTTTTACTTTACATCAGTTTTATTTATATTTTCATCGTAGTGAGTTGCTGTGCCAGAATAGTGTGTTTGCAAGTCTGTGTTCACGTCTCCAGTTAATTAGTTTGTAGGTTACTGCCTACCAAAATCAGTTTCTCTATTGCAGCCGTTTCCATTAATGTGCATTGGAAGTTTCATGTAGATTCTTCGTGAAACCTACCATGGGAAAATTAAACTCAGTACGTTTCCCCGTACCTGAAACCTCCTAATAATTCTTGAAAGAATTGTTTGATCCATAGTGTCACGGTGTTATTATCACATTTAAATGTATCAACTGAACTCTACATAACTAAAGATGCACGCAAACACATATAAATATTTCCCGAACATGTAGCTATCGTTTGACAAGACTGACATCAATCAATGTGACATGGAAGCCATTATTGCTACAGTAATATTCTTGTTATTGGAGAAAATTAATCGTTTCCTTTTTTGGGTGGGATGGGAGGACTACAATTATACATAAAAAGATACACTGTTATTGGCTATTTTGTCAGCTAATGCGACAAACATGTCATCATTGAACCAATAACACTTCATCTAGATTGCAAAATAAATTTGCGCGAAGGCATGACTATTTACATAAGCTGTTAATATGACAGTTAAGTGCTCTCTGAAAAAAAAACGAACGTACCAATTTAATCTGTGTATAACATGCATGACATGTAAGTGCTCTCGCGAATACATGAATATACTTAAACTGTGTATAACACGCATGACCTTTATGTACTCTCTCTCTCTCTCTCTCTCTCTCTCTCTCTTGCATGAAATTATTTAATCTATATACAACGTGGATAACACGAATGTACTGTACTTAAGCTGTGTATAACATGCAAGACATTTAAATGCCCTCTCATGTGCATGAATGCAATGTACTTAAACTGTGTAAAATACGGCGTCATCCAACTGAATTTGGAAATTTTATCTGTAATTTGATAGTTCACCGACAAATCCAGGTTTACTTTGGTTGCTTGAGGTCAGTAAAAGAGAAAATAGCACAGACCCTGATCTACCAGTGCATTATGCTACAGCAGATCTAGGTGTATGTTATGGACAGCTTGAGGCGTGTTTAGTACTAATATTAGTAACCCTACACCTATCTCGTGGACGGGGTACTAAATGAGCATATACGTGCCAATGGAGCAAGAAGGGTGTGATTCACATCCGGCGCTCTTTTAGCCTAATACAAAAAATTTGAACATATTCCTTGCATATAATGCAATAAATTGAGTAGTCCTCTTTTTTAATACCGGAAGTATCGCAAATCATTGTAGAAATAGTTGTGAAATCTCGTTTACCTTATTTATTCGGTATTTTCGTTTAGATCGTCCGCCATATTAGTTCAAATAATGATTAATTCCGTTCTCAGCCTCGTTTGTGTGTCATATAAGGACATTGAGGCCCCATTTGGAAACGTAAGCAAATCGTAGTAAAAATATGGTGCGGTTTGAGTCAGAAATTCTGCGCATTAAAAGTAAATACGGTTTATCGGCAACTTTGAAATTCCACCAAGAAGCCATTATTCACAACTTGATTGATAATAACATAGCGTAAAATATCCAAATATGGTATGGCGAGCCTTACATAGAAAAGGTGTCACAGCGAGAGTCTCGCGTTATCTGTCATGACGGACACGGTGAGGTTAGTGTAACCATGCCAATTTATTTTATCGTGCAAGGGCTTAATAACTTCAAAATAAGCCAAACTTCTTTCTCGACATGATTATACTTATGTAGTAGATTTCTACACTATTTGTTTTTCTGACTTTAGTGACGATTTTTTTGTTGTTGTTGCTCCATTACATGATATAGGATCAGTTCGTAGCCTCAGTCACAGCAAATCAAGTTAAGGCTGCGACATCGTAGCTATAGGCGTGTTATACATGAAGATACATGATAGAAGTCCCTTGCATAAATTGTCTGTACCGGAAAATCGGTTGAGCCGTTTGTTAGAACGAGATATGGATAGTCTAAATTTTTTGTTCTTGTTGGCTTAACGCCATTTTTCAGCACATGATAGACTATGCATCGCTGCCAGTATAACTGGTGGAGGTGTAACCCGGAAGAAAGAAAAAAAGAGAACCACCAACCGACAGAAGCTAGTGGCAAGCTTCGCACATGTTCAGATAGGCTGAGCCTAAGACTGGAACCAACGCGGACAGAGGTGAGATGGCAGCGATCTGTAACGGCGACAGCTTTAGACAGCTCGGCCACCCGGGACCCATAGTCTAAAGTAATAAAGACGGTATCATGGTTATGAAGTCATGAAGAAGAAAAAAATGATGTCACTATTTTAATTGAGACAAAACATAAAATGAAAAGTCACGAAAAAGCAATGAATACAACAGAAGGAAATGTCATTAAATTTCGCTACAAGAAAACGTTCATTATAGGTATGATCAGAAACAATACTGGATTTCTGCAACACGCAGCAACTTAGAATGAAACATGAAATGAAGGGTTGTCACACATCTGACTCCCCTATTTCTGGGTCAGTCGGTGTATTCGTTGACATAAATATTTTTATTTGTGAAGAACCCGTAACAGAGCTTTATTTACTTGTAGGAGATACACACCTTTACAAAAATATTGGCACTTAAGCGCTGCTAAAATCATATTTGGGGGGGGGAAGGTAAGGGGGAGGGGGGGGGGGGTGAAAGGGGGGAGGGGGAGGGGAGGGGGAGGGAGGAGGAGAGAGATTATATATGTCTATAGATAAGTAGGGGATATTTGATACACTTTAATGGCATGTGGAGAACACAAATGGACATTTTCACTCGGCATCCAAGCTGTTTTTGGTTCAGACTGGACACACGTTCAGTAGTTAACTCAGCGAGGCCTATAATAGTAAATACTGACTTTTAATCTATATTTATGGTTGGAATCTATGTTTCACTTCCAAATTATACCATGATGCAACAATCTTTAAACGAGGATCACGTGGGCCTTCTATCGCCCAATTGATATACATATCAGTAATTGACAATTTAATTTGGCATCATTTTCAGGCATATATCTGAATGCTATCTAACAATAACTCTTGAAATACTTTTGATATGGATTGATCTAGTGAGTCTGACCAAACGCTGTTCAAGAATATGCAAATATTCTCATCGTAATCAATTTCATTTGAGATTCAAATGAAAGAGCATGACAAACAATGTATTCTGCGGAGGTAAAGCGTTGGACATGGATGCCATGTCACGTCTATAATATTTATAGATGTCACCCTTAATCCAACTCATACCGACCTTTATGATTTTATTTTATTTCAACATCTGCTTAGAAGGTATTGCTAATCAGATCACTTCAATTGGCGCATATGTCGCTTTAATATTCCAGCCCATCCGCGATTTTTATCATAAAAACCTGAAGACCAAGTAGGATCAAAATCTACTCAGAACTGCATTTCTTCTATATCGGCTACAATCTCTATTTTTTCAGATGCATGTATGTGGTCCGTCATCAAGCTAGTTTCTAACACTGATGATGTAAGTCCATACCCCAAATTTGATCGAAATCTGTCAAGAAATTCAGCCTCCGGAATAGTAATAAATTCAACAAATCCGGATCAGAATCAAGTGATTGATATGCATTGATTTCACGCATAATTAGAACTGTACTCATGGATTCAAACCTATATAAGAAGTTTCATTCTAATACGGCAATTACAAAGGTAACAAGCCAACCCAATCAGAGGCTGATCTCTTATTAGTACGCACTATATTTATCCACAATCAATTCTGCAATGCCTGAGATCTTGTTATAAGTGTTCATACTATACAAATTCTGCTTAAATACCTCTTCACTAAAATGGGTTTTACAATAGGAGCAAGGTCAACCACATGGATGCCAGATGAATTTATTAATATCGATATTGCTCATAATCAATACTTGTGCAAGAATTTGCTTATATAAGCTTGAAGACAAAGTTCCGTCAAATTTTATAGGAAATTTAAAAATTCTAGACCGTTTAGATATCAATCTGTGACAAATAAAGCAGGTTTTGACAGAGGGACGAATCTAGACGGAGGACGGATACAAAGAAATACCATGGGGCCATTAATCTAATAAAAATGCGAGTTTTATGGGAACCTGCTTTTATATCATCTTAAAAGGAACACTGGTGCATAAAACAAAAACTTAATTACACCCAAATCGATAAATATAGGCACGTGACTAATTCAATCTAAGCTTCAATAATAACCACCTGCATATAAGGAGTACCCGTGTATAAAGGCCAAGTTTAATAGGTCCCGTATATACTTAAATTAATTTATCATATACCTGTATATCAATCCTAACTGTTCATAAAAGCCACTTTTAGACGGTCAGCTGGGTATTTCCGTACACGGTTTTGAATATGCAAATGCATCAAGAAATAATCTTATTAAGAATATAAACACCCACGATAGTTTTCAAGATAATTATACTCTTCAAGAATTAACCACAATTTCGAACACATCTAAATATTTACCGATGCTTCTTTTCACTTTTTCCAATAAAAATGGATATTTCTTTCAAAATCAGTGAAAAAAATGAGGTAGAATTGCATAGATCTACTGAAAATATGAAAGAATCTATGAGGAAAAAATGTCACGCCTGGTGTCAGCAATTTGTGATGAAACACCTGACGACAGAAGATTATACAATTATTTGTAGTTCTGCTCCATCAATATTGGAGATTTACCGATCTAAATTGTAGGCAACTATTCGATGTTCAGGTTCTTAAAAGAGAAAGAAAAGAATCTGACATTTTTGCATGGCCCTTATATACAGTTCGTCGCTATAGAAAGGTGACCACTAAAACCTGTTTGACAGTATGTAAACTCCGGTTATTTAGCTGACGTGCCTTTTAACTCTAATACAATCACGCATACATTGTATTTTTAGAGTAAAGAAGCATTCTTTCAAATTGCTCATAACCCATAGGCGAATGCGTGGCAAAAATATATATTATCGATTTTATAAATAAAACTACCTACCTTTGATCAAAATTCCGAGATATTTTGAATTAAAAGCCACCGTTTTCCCTTCAAATGATGAAATCCGCCAGATGGTAAAATTGACAATTTAACGACTGTCTACGAAACTGTCCATATCAGCTAATAAACTGTCTCTGCCCTATACATCTGCTATCATTGTTACATACTATCACACACTAACACTAATTTTATACGGAGTATATTGAATATACCGGTGAAATTGAGGAAAATAAAGATTGATAATTTTGACAGACAAGTTCCATAGGAAATAAAGAGCACCAAAATGAGTAATTAAGAAAGCAAATGTGTTATATCGTGTGGCAGTAAACCTGGCATACACCAGTGCTTAATATTAAGGAAGGTGTATGCAGCATAATTAAAAGAGAAAGACAGCAGCCAACAAGTAAAAAATAATCAATATATCAGAATCACTAACCCCAGCTCAGCAAATGAACTTGTCTCTGTGATCCCTTTCTTTCTCTCCCAACAGTTATTTTTATGCGTTAATCCATTAACATTGCTAGATGATGTATTCCACACAACTCCGCTCGTGTTAGAGTCGATTGATAGAGTTGATCAGATAGAATGATCATAATATAGCTTTTCCCTATTGAATGGTGGGTGGCAAATAATCATAACACTAGTAGGCGAAGCAGTACCCACGCATAGATTCAGTCCCTGACCAAATGTAACAGTGATTTCGAAAATGACATTCTTGGCGTATGTTCAAGTTGTCAGTACCTGGTAACACTTTTTCAATTAATCTAAATAGTACACCCAGGTATCATCTCAAAGACCACAAATGTCGAGTAATCGTACGTCATAGAGGACGCAACCAAAATAAGATAAGACTGCATAGACAGTTAACAAAGAGCCTGAACTCAAATTTAGCCCGTTTTCCTATTGTAAAGATAGAGAAACCTTCCGTTAAGAATACCTCTTTGATGTTTGGCTAGTTTAGTTACCAAGTAACAGTAATACTTGCAGATACAAAACAAGTAACACCCTAACAAATAGATGCATACACAAAGCTGTTTATCTTGGGATGGTCCGAAGATAAAACATTCGCCTAAGCATTAGAGTTAATCCCTTTTTGAACAAACTTTCAACAATTACTACCGCCAACCTCGAGATATAAATCACGTACAATGCAATATGTCCTTCAAATAAACACCGTCTGTACTTGCTTATAAGTCGAGTCCAACTGCAACAACATAGACCCATATCTGCTGGGGCATTATGCTACGGCATATTAGGATCTTTATTAGTTTATTTTTTCAGTTTGACTCGACTTATAAGCGAGTATAGACGGTATCAAGCTACCAAATGTAAGCATAGTGGGAGGATTTTGAAATGTGTGTATCTATATGTAAATATGTAGAAAGTTTAAAAGCAAGTCAACACAATGTTGGCTAAATGGCGCTAATTGAAAGTTAAGTTCTAAAATGTAAATATACATAATTGCCACATAAAAGATGGGAGGATAAAATCTTCTACATAAACGTAAAGATGTGTTGCTACAAGATAAAAAGTAAAGGTAAAGATGCCACAATTCTGAAATACGTATAAAATAATAAAGTATAAAATAGAAATTCTTTAAAAATAATGTATGATCAAGTTTTTAATATAAGAATATGTGCTCAAAAGTCCATGATTTTCACCGTAGAGATCTTTAATCGAGTTCGCAAGGTTAATATATCAACGAAAATGTAGAGCAAAGAATAACATGTCTAAATGGATAATATATGATTTATATTTGTTAAAGATTTTATGGTGGGGGTACATGTAGAGTGGGGTAGACACTGTATAATTCTCTCTATTATAAGAGAAGTTATAATTTTCGAATGGGATTTAAAATTGGAGAATAAAACTAAAATTAATTGTTAAAGTTGAGCAAATTTAGAGAGATTATCGAGTAAAAGACAATTTATTGTCAGTGTTCAATTGATAATATTAACACAAAGGTGTAGTGACCAATACCCCACATTCATCTACTATCCAGAATACAAAAATATACCTTCAACACGCATTGTATAGTGAGTAAGGCTCTGTCATCTACTATCCTGCACCCCATACTATACCGTAAACCAGTGGTGTCCAACTCGCGGCCCCCGGGCTGATTTTAAATGGCCCGCCAGAGCTTGAGCAGCTACAAAATCGTTGCTTTTCAGTTTTCTGCTGCGGCCCTCGGCTTCAAGAAAAAACATTTTTCAGCGGCCCACGGTGCCAAAAAGGTTACACCACTGCCGTAAACAATCCGTGTGTAATACACAGCAATTGCTATTCAACGCTCCGGGTTTAGTGACTAATATCCCTGTCAGGAGGTGGTGGGATGTGTGAGATCCCCTACCCCTTATCTTGCTTTGGTTATCGTTATCTAGGACATGATGTTATTGATCAGATATATTAAACAGTAAAATAAAATATGAAATGAATGGATGGAATAACAGAGATCTGAGCAAAGAAATGAATAGAACAAGATCAGCTCCCGTACGTAAAATATTACATAAACCGAACCTTACATTTAAATGATTCACTTTCTCTTAGAAATAGTTACGAAATTTATGCGAAATTAAATTAGCCGTTCTGTTATACTGATAGAACAAATTTCACCATGGTCTCGAGTAACTGTTGGAATTCAAATTGCCGGCATGTCAGTATCTCTTGCTGTTCCAGGTCTTTTCCATGTCGCTGTTAATCATAGGTCAGCGTTGCCCACTCTCTCTCTCTCTCCCTCCCTCCCTCCCTCCCTCCCTCTCTCTCTCTCTCTCTCTCTCTCTCTCTCTCTCTCTCTCTCTCTCTCTCTCTCCCTCCCTCCCTCCCTCCCTCTCTCTCTCTCTCTCTCTCTCTCTCTCTCTCTCTCTTGGGGTCACCAACCGTCTTGTCTGTAGACTGTGATCTTTTCCCACTGTGCAATACAGTGTGGAGCTATTTTTTTCCTTTAAAAATAAAAATATAGTTCTCAACCTAAATCAGGATCAGTTTTTTTTTCTTCTTCTCCTCCTGGAATCTAACAATATTCCGACTCTTTATGTCAGATATCGTGTATCATAATTCAACAGAATTAAGGTATGTTGAGATCGCCACCTGATGCACACTCAACCTATTATCAGAAAATTAATTTCTTCTCTTGCCACTACTCACATACCTAATGAGAACCTAACATATTAAACCTCTTAGATAAACCATTACACCCCTCTGTGGCTATAAATCACCAGCTGAACTATGCTTGTCGACACACGTCCCTATTGCTAACACCATCGATTCTCAGTTGAATTAAAGGACTTAACTCCTTGTCCTAACTACATTACTTTGCTACATTAATTGACAAACACTTGTAGTTTACCTTTGGAGCTGCTCAAACGCAATTACAGAGAGTTTGTCAAGATTGAAGAGAAAAGCAAAGACTAATTGCATATAATACACAATTAAAATGAATTACCACTTGAACTTAAATGCCAAAAACGACTGTTTCAATAAGTCTTTTGATTAGTCAGGTTTTATGCCAACATGACTGTTCTGCGAAAATGTTGACAATGGCCAGAGTCGATAAAGAAGAAGAAAACGAAGAAAACAGTAAACGTTTGGTTTACACGAAACGGACATCATCGTAATTCTAGTATTAAATTACTCTAAGTTTAGTTGAACAAAGTAAAATGTATTGCTCCATCAATCTCAATGCACAGTATGTGGTGTTGCTTAAAAGTTCAAAAGACAAACCTCAACTTCCGGTATTGTACAAACATTTATTAACACTTTAGCTACATTATGCTTATGACAATGTCACTCAATCGCCACATTACCCATTGACTTAAAACCTACCATTCCTGATTAGTTAAGATTTAGTACGAATTGGTGTCACAAGTAGTGTCTAGAAGTCCAGACAATTACAGGTCACTTTCTCATTTTCATCTCTCTAGAAGAACCTTTGAAAAAATAACCCACCTATTTTCTTTTTAAACATATTCAACAAAAGTTCCTTTTGATCTCAACCTTCTTCCAAATTGATTCGTGCACTTTATGTCGCGACGACGATACACAAGTGCGTTCATATTTGTTAGAAGCTAGTCTCAAAGATGTCTTACGATGGTTTATTTTGACAGCACGTCAATAGCTACCAGACACCATTCGCATAGCACCTCAAATAAACGTTTCTTCCCTGATCTTATAATAAAAAGCATAAAGTATCTTTCTCACAAAAAACTGAACCAATAATAGATACTCAAACCAAAATTCGAATCACTTTTTTAAAAACAAGTGGATTTTGAGAATGTGAGGTTATTTGTTTACTTTTAAATGCGATCCTAATGACAAAGCTAAATGGGCTCAAACAACCTAAAACAAACAGACCAAACAGAAGAGAAGTGAAGTTCACACAAGAAGAAGAAAAAGAGGACAAAAATCATCCAAACACACGTATCCTTAAAGAAAAAGAGGTACTGCTGCTATAAAGCGCACTTGCTTAAGAAACAATCACTCTGTGATGGTCTCTTTCTTTCCACCTCTACTTCTGCTCTGTTAATAATAATTATTGCAAAACTTTATTATTGTAAGACAAGTATTTTCCAAATTGTTGATAAAATGGAAAACTATTTCTAAATAAACTTTTATTCCGTCGTCGTTTTCTGCTCTAACTGCCGCAGCCACAAAAGGATTTGTACTAACAAGAAGGAGAAATATGTAGCTGGTTAAGAACACAATTAGTACCCAGAGTCAGGTTATTACGATGTCCCGACAATCAATGGAGATGAAGTCCAGTGTATCAGGATGTTTTCTCAGTGCTTATCATTTCCAATGCCCCAACGCAAAAACAAATCATTCAAAAACCATAAAGAAGTCATCGATATTGTGCGTGAATCTTTTATAAACGTTTTGAAAAAACGGTGTCTTTGACCAAGATACAGAAAGAGCGGTTATGATGATATCGTTACGTTCTTCCAGAAATGGTGAAAAAGAAAATGTCAATCAGACAAAATATAAAGGAAATAAGTTGTAAAACATGCGATTGGGTTCAGGTTGGAAAAAACCCGCACTTTTGACAAACGTTATTTACCCAATTGCACGACAACAATGTTTTGTGTCATACGACAAGAGCGTGCACGTGATCCCCCTGTCTATAAATTGGAAGACATAAACAAAGAATTGTTAAAAAGGAACATTTTACTTGCCTGCGTTACAACGAGTGACCAACAATGAATACAACGTATAGAATAGCGAAAGTATTCTTGATCGAAAAAGACGTTTGGTGGGAAAATATCGACTACAAGAAGAGAAAGTTTGTTGCATTTGATAGTCTCCAGTTTTAATTATTGGCCTGTCTAATCACATGTTAACGACTATATAATGAAGTAAATATTACCCTCATGCAGTTAAACACAGCTGCAGCGACTACTCAGAGTTCATCTCTCCAAAAATTACATTACAACGCAATGGGTGTAATGTGGTAAACATGGTTTCTCAAAATTAAAGTGTTTTTCTGCCAGGTCATTGTGGTATTTTGTGACATTGGAGAAGCTATTGGAAATATGACTTTTTGAAAAGTAAATAAACAAATTATAATTATTTTACTCCGCAGTTGTGTTGGTTATCCATTCCTTCGTTGAGATATACCGACAGTGACAGAAATAGTAGCTTCGCAAATACCAGTCACCATCACCTCTTCCATTAACACCTAGCACCCCTCTTCTGCAACCCTCTTTGGAAAATCTACATTCGTCATCTAATAACTCCTCGAAGACCAGTACCGTCGAACTATACTAATTGTATTTAGCATTACCTAGTGACAGTTCTATGGAACGGTTTCCGAACAACACATTTTGCTGTTAAACAGCCAAATTACCTCTGTCCACATAACTAGATAAGGAAGTGATTGTGGTACAAATAACTTATCCCACTCAGACACAAAATGTGGTCTGAATTCGTATTACTTGTCCCGTCGAAATATTTAGGGAAGAAATTCAAGAACAGTTGGACAAAGAGCATAATTTCATTTACGAATCCAAAACACATTAGCAGGCTGATCCAAACTAAATATCTATACCTTAATAATTTCAGCAGGATTTTATTTTAATGCTCAGCATATCGTCGATACGACTACAGCCATTTTCAACGATGAACTTGGCAAAGTACTAGACAAAACTCACTGAGGCGTACTGATCGACTACAATAAATGTCTTGTTACGTATATCTGATTCGATTCATATTTATTCTAATTTTATTGTTTGTTTGTCAGCTTTAAAATTTATTTTTGTTGTACATTCTATTATAACATAATCTTGTTTACATTATTTGGAATTTGTTTCGTCGGAAAATAGTTAGACCCTAACTGATACATTTGTAAACACATAAAGCTGACCTTGTTCCCGACTTTAATTCAAAATTACTAACAGTCACGTGAACAAGATTTTTTTACATTTATTTTTATTGTGGGAAAAATAAGGCTGAGATCGGGGCTGTGTTGGTACATGACCACCGACTTGTAAATAGATTTTGGTGAAGTAAACAACTTTTTAAAATTTTATTCTTAGAATAAAATGATTAGTTTTCGTCAGGGCCCTGTTTTGAGTACGTGATGTAAATATGATCATATGACCCTCATATGGGCACCCATTTTGCGCCTCAAAATTACTGTATAACTATTGTTATATATAAATAATCTCAGTCTGGGCTAAAAACACTTGGTGTCAAGGTGTTCATTTGTTGTGTCAGTTTGGAATAATTTTAATGTCTATTCGAATTATTTGGATTCAAGAGGATTAATTCTTTATTCCTAGAAATATATATGCTCATTCAGAATTCTTGAACAAAGACATTTCTTAAAAATTGTATTCGGATTCCATCACCGGAGTGTCATTTCTTGTGTTTCTACAAGGAACTGTAGACAACCATATTATACACTATACAGCACACGTCATCGCCTTCCATCTTGATTTCTTAGTTGGGACTCGAACTTGAATTTATTTGAACATTTCATTATTTGGACTTCTAAATTTTTATTCTTGGATTATTCTTGGATTATTTTTGGATTTGATTCTTAAAACCGTAAGTTCTAATTTTTTCATTTTTACAGTCTTTTTCCAGGGAAATAAATAATTTGTTAAATTTTTCAAAGCTTGTTGGTTTCACTCTTTCTTGTGTTACTGTTTTTTTGAGACTAAACACATAACATAAGAATCTCTTAATCTTAAATTGGATTTTTTTCTGACTGCAAGTCGCTCTTTATCAGATATGAACCTTGCTTTGCCAGAAAAAAATATTTGAGATCTTACTTGATTATGTGTGCAACTTCAGGACAATTAAGAGCAAACAGTTGCAACGGGATTTCTTGCGACGATTATGGAGGTGGATATGCTTTGTGAGACATTGATTTCACTCCAGACAAAGGCAGCGGCTAGACACGATTCCAACCCTTAATATCAAGCCAAGTCAATATTAAATTCGCACCAGCTCTGGCGATCACAGCATGCATAATTCGACAACACCATAGAAACAAACAGTTTAAGATAAGTGACATTAGACCATTAAATAATAGTACACGAACCTATGGAGATATGCGATGATGATGTTTTCTGTCCAGAATAACAGTCATAGACCGCAAGTGAAGAAGTTAGAAAAAGTAATAAATGCAGTCGTTATGTCAAGCTGGTCAGAACAAGGACAATACTTAGTCTTCTTGTTTCGCTCGTCGCTTGACTGAAAGAATCTCACCAGAGTAATGTTGGTCTCGTTATCAAATATATCATCCTCGTCAGAAACAACTCGACAAATGTTGATGAAGAGTCAAAAAGAAAAGCTGGGAGACTATCTTGGAAATGCTTGAATATCTCAGAAGAGAAAATTTTGAAATTGTAGTATAAAGAATTTTGTGACCATGTCTTATCTCCTTTGACTTTTTTGGAAACAAATAGCATCGAAGCTCTTTTGCAGCAGTTTATGGAGACATCGTTCATCGATTTATTTGACAGATATTTTCAACGAAAACCTTGAGTGTGAAATCATTACTTAATGTCACGTTTGAAAACACTGAATATCTGGGAATCCCATTACATTCTGAATCACAATCCGTACACTGTTTCTTGGAACCCAGTCGTATATTCTAAAAAGATGAACCTCCACATCAATACCCTAAAAATGCTCATTAGTCGTAGCCCATAAATACTTTGGTAACCTACTACTTTATCCGCGACCTCAGCGTGGATTGCTTTAAATAGTATGGACGAAATTGTTCTAGAAAACGAAATCTCTGACTCTATGGGAAGAAATGCTGTATCTACTCAATTCAACAATGAGAGATTACAAGGATCAGATTTAATTGTCTGTTAACAATATTGTGTTTATAATCATCATCAAAGCAAGCAGACTTTTACACCCCTTAGAACATGTACTGATTTAAAAGAATGTGATTTCTCTAGAAAAGACGATTAGTTAAAAAGGTGGAAGTGTAATCATAATGGCTATCTCTATTCTATAGCAGCGAAACTTAGTCTGTTTCAGTGCAAATCTGACACCATACGAGATCATTGGAAATCAAGTCTTACTTATTTAAACATGTTCATTTAGAAAACATTTTTTCCTTACTTTTAAAACCGTAGATGTCTTTTCGACATGGTCTTTTAAATTATGTTTGTCGTTCTTCGAATTTTTGCCAAGAGGGACGTTTAAATTCAGGTCCATCATCCATTGTTGAGAATTTCTTAGTAATTGCGGGATGTTAATCACTGAAAGCGGCGTGAAAATTTGTAATTTTATACTTGTATACATATTTGTCACAATTTGTAAAAAATATTACGTAACATTTTATTTTACCATTGCTAAAATTGTGTAGCAAATTTTTAAATTTGTTCCGACATTTTTCAGACTATAATCAATTCAGTAGAATTTGTTTATTTTTTGTTTTTTTATCAAAAATATCTTTTTTTAACGTAGGCTACAAATTTGTTCAGGATTTTTGTTTCGTGTTCGCTAAAGTCTCTGACAGTTTTGGAATTTTAGTCTAATCCAAAATATTTTAATATTACTTTTTAGGATTTCATTCAATCTCCTCAAACGTCCATAAGAGTTTATAAAATTTAATAATACTTGAAATTTTGGCTCCGTGGTAAAATTTCTATTTTTTAAACTACTTTTAGTCAAGTTGAAACTTTTACATCTATCCTGGATTTTTATTTTGTCTCTGCTGAAGTTTTTAACAGTTTCTAAATGCTAGCATTACTGTTATTGTCCGCCATTTTAATTTTATATTTCGGATAGTTTCTAGTACAACATTATAAGCAAATACAGCAACAGTGACAGGATGAAACAACTCAAAATTAATACAGATCGTTCATGCATTGATTTATAGATATACAATATTTACACTGACGATAAGAATGTAAGAATTAAAGCAGGAATTAAAAACTTGTATTCCAAAGAATTTTCGTTTTAAGATTCAGCAAGATTCTTATTCATTCACAATGAAAAATAGACAGGTGTATAATCACCAGATGCACAGCATCATGATGACCAACGATGAAGTGTCTGTATATGACACAAAGTGCTTCTTTGATGACAACATAAACACACTGCCATGAGGCCACACGAATATCTTGAAACCAAAATGGAAAATCAAGTCTCATTAAACGTTTGTTTCTTTTATTTCATTTCAACTGCATACAATCTCTGATGTCGTTTCACCTAGAACTAAATGATTTTCATCCAACACCATCGTGTCCTTGCTGCAAAAACAAAAGCATTCTTCAACAGATCCATTATCAAAGAGATGTACTTTTGCACAGTCACCCACACAGATGTCTACCACTTAGCCAGATTAAGTGAATTGCATTCGTTTTAACGTCATCAAGAGATTTCCACAAGCGCCACTTAGCAACCCATAGCTCTACATACTATTATATTTTATCTTCTGGATCAATTAGTATTCTTACATATATTTGATTTAATTTTTATTTGATTAAAGTTGTATTTGATTTGGTTTGATTGTTTGTGGGTTTTGGAATCATTTTGTTTTCTTTATATGTCAATATAATGTAATCTTTTTTACTAGGAATTTTATATTTTCCAGAAAATTCAGTTTGACCTGAGCTTTAACTTAGATACCTAATAATAGAAACACTGGTTTCTATTTTTGACATAGTTTCTGGCCTTGTTTGAAGGTCAAGTAAACAACTTTTTCTGCGAGAAAAAATGATTGGTTCTTATCAAGGACATACAGGAGCTATGTGACTTTTACATGTAAACATGATCATGTCATCCTCTATGACAACACACTAGAGGCTACATCATACGTCATCGCCTTCCATCTTGGAATTTTCGTCGGGACTCAAACTTGAAATCATTAGAACATTTCAATATTAGGACTGCAAAAACTTTATTCGTGGATTATTCTTGTATAAATTTTGGATTTGATTCTGGAAACCTAAGTTCTCATTTTTTTTTCTTCATTTTTACAGTATTTTTCCAGGGAAATAAGTTATTATATTTTTCAAAGCTTGTTATTTTCACTCTTGTGTTACTGTTTATTCGAGCCTAAACACGTAACATAAGAGTATTACCATTTTATCTTGTAAAATCCACTTTCTATTGTAGGTCTTATTGCACAGAAATTCGGTGTAACCTAAATAGTTCTTGCATTCAGTGTGAATTATGTTTATTGCATACAATGTGTTACTAGATTTAGTCACGCCACGAAAATATCATGTTTTTGGGGTTATTTCAATTATGTTTATCGATGCAAAAAAATAATTGACCTGAGGTAATTGCTTTCACTGTTAACATTGCCATCTGCAATAAAATAGATGTGAGAAAAAAAAGTTTCTTTTCTGTCGATTTGAAAATGTTGCACATTGGCCATTGACAAAACTACCTGTGTGTTTTGCTCCGAGTCCGATGAAAAAAATTCGTTTGATATAGTGTAGTAATATGTTGAGGCCGTCAGGCCGAGACCTATGTTCCAATGCCGTATCAAACGAGTTCTATCCTTATCTCGGAACAAAACATTTATATGAATTTGTATTTATTACATACAGCCTTTTAATTCATATATTCTTTTCAACATTATGAAAGATATTGCACAACGCCAAAATTCATATTGTGTATTTATGTAATCGGTCTGTATGAATTACAGATATGGATTTATTATTTACCTCTGAAGTTTTAAAGATATTTTATGAGGTATATAAATGGATTTAAACAGCAGTCAAAAGCAAGTTGATTTTTTTCCGACATCTCAAATGAAACATAGATTTTGGTTCAGTAGTGGCCATTTTTCTTACTTTCTCGTTACTGGATACACACTCTACTTCCAAGCACACAGTAATTAAATACATTCAATTTTACACTGAATGCACGTTAATTTACAGTACTTTCTTTCAAACGCTCTCTTTTATTTTTTATTTTTTAGTTTATTACACGAAATTTTTGATGCGATGAAAATGAAATGATAATTTAAGCATATTTTTTTTTAAAGAAATCGAAAATTCAGTTTCTTTCTAGCATGATTTTTAACATTGTTCTGATTTCCTGTCTTTATTTTCAACTTTAAACAGTCGCAATTATTTAAAATATAAACATGAAGTTTAGTTCATTTGTCTCAGTGATGACAAAATCTCAACAACATTGTAACATGGTGTAATTCTTCTAAATTTGCGTCATAATAAAAAACGCTGCTCCTTTCTGTGATACCTTCATGTTGCAAACGTTTGTCATTTTTAAGACATTCTTAAGCGTGATGAAGAGAAAGGCAAGACATTCTTGTGGGGTGAAGCAATAGATATAACCGAGTTTGCGCAGAATAAAATAAATATAAATCTTATCAAAAGTGTACATGAAACGCATTATGTATGAAGCAACAATTCTAAGAAAACGTTTGAAAAGATGGCGTATGGACAACAAAGAGTGCAAGGGAAAATGGTAGAACGAAGCGAAAAGCATCAAAAACTGTCCATGTAAAAGTAGACAGACGAGAAAAGGTCAAAAAAGACATATCACAAAAACTAGAGAGATCAAACTATAACGAGCTACAAAGAATACATTAGGAACAGATACCACACTAATTAAGTCTTCAGATTATGAGCATCACATTAAGCAGAATTTTACAATCATTAGGAGGCAACATCACCTCAAACATGACATTGAAGATACAGATGCATCTCTCATGAAAACCACGCGTCCTCTCATCCGGGAAATTTCATTTAACACAATTTGTCAGGATTTAATGTTCCCCTACATCGGCACCTGACCCGGTATATGAGGCATTACCTTAAATTTATTTTCCATCCTGATATTTACTTAAATTCTTTGTTATAGACACAACACACACACACACACACACACATTCACAGACTCATGCACTAAGAATATTCACAAGAAAGAACCGTTTACAAACCACAAGGTGTTTTACGTTGCCTCTTTGTTTGTTTGTTTGATGTGAAAGTAAATCAAAACGAAGAAACAAAACTTAAAGTTGACAAAAGGGTCCACTTTTTCTTAAACTTATCTCTTATATTATTCATTTTGGCGACATATTTTTTCCAACTTTTGCTTGATAAACACAATTTTTATAATAGGTGAGATCTGAGATATTTGATACACAACGTGCTCTGTATAAAACGTGTTTTGTAAGACAATTTTGAACATTTACAAGATCATGAAAGTTTCTTTTTCCTATAACGACATCTTTTCATGTAGTTTTAAAGTTTGGGTCGTAAGTTTGGATCCATTCAACAAATAATTTCCAGACATATTCAGTAACTGAAGAGTCAAAGATAAGTGCGCAATTTGTCCCTCCTTACAGAAGGGGCAGTTATCATTATCACTTGAATCAATCCTTTTCAAACACTGGTTTGTGGTAATATGTCTATGTAGAAAGCGAGAATTAAAACAAAACAGTGTGTGTCTTTCGTACAAAGATTAGCCAAAATAAAAGAGTTGGTCCATAAATTTGCACCAGTTGCACACCCTAGCTGCCTGGACCAAGTTTCGAATTAACCAGTCGGTTCTTGCATCTTCGTTCTTATTAGATCTTTATAATAAAAACAAATATGTTTTCTCTTATCATAACGAGCGAGGTTTTGCCGAGTATTACTTGGAAAAAGTTTCACTTTTTTTAAAAACAATCTCTTAATTTTCTTTATTCACTTCACTGATATCTTTGAGATAAGACCAAAGTATAGCATTGTGAGTTTGTCATTTTTGTTTTCTTTCATTAAAACACATTTTTTCTCCATCCTGTACATGATTTAAAACTGTCTATAGTTACTATATTAAGAATATCTTGATACAAATATTCCCGAACAGTCGATGGTTCATTTTTCCATCGAGATAAAGCATAAATAACATCATTCCAAAACATGTTTAAATTGTTTTAGATATTTCTTTCAATTTGGTTTTCCTTAATTTTAGTAACGGTTTATCTCCAAATTTCCCAAATATTTCTTTGGAAACAAGTTTTTTGCCAGAAACCATCTTCAAATTAGCAATTGACCAGTTAATATCAACTTTGGATCATTTTTTTCATTACAAATTTTATATTTCCAATCTAAATAGCTTTTGATTTAAAAACAGTGAGGTGCAAACCCGATACCGAGGCAAAGTTGTTTACATTCTGAATGGTTGTATTTAAGGACGAAGGAGAACCGTCTATTAATAAAAAGCATCATCAGGGTACTGCCTTAGTCTGAATACAATTTCATTTTAGATAATTCCTTTAACATTTTGTCTTCTTTTCAATTCTATTGCAAGACGTTCAATTCATAATATAAACAAGTAGGATGCTAAAGGGTCTGCCTGTTGAAAAAATGGGGATAACTGTCCATTATTAATGACACAACTTTTTGATTTATTGCAGAATACTCTCAACCACTGACATATAGCTTCCCCAAACGTTAAAAAAATTCAGGACATTCTCCAGAATGTCCCATTCGACCGAGTCAAAAGCTTTCTCGAAGTATATCATTAAAAGAAGACCAGATTCATGTTTTGTTCACGATACTGCATCAGGTCATACAAAGATATTTTAACAATGAATCTCCTTTTCATAAAACACTTTTGACTGTCACTAATAATAAAAGAGAAGATTTTCTTGACCGGGAAGCAACTGATACTGAAATGATCTTGTAATCGACATTAATTAATGTAATTGGTCTCAAACTTTTAATAATATTCTATCTTTATCTTCCTTTGAAATTCTGAAAAATAATGCATGTCATATCTAACATTTAAAGACTTCTATTTTTCCAAAAACTAAATTGGCAGTGCTAAATGAAGCTTTATTTCGTACTCATAACTGGGCTGAGCAGTTGTTGATTTGCACCTTTAGAGTAAATTCGATTGTATATTCTACCCTTAACAAGCGCAGAAGTTCAGAATCGTTTAACATTTGCCGTTCGTTAACTATTAACCTTTGTCTGATTTGCCTACTTGCTGTGATTCTAGAACGTGTTACAAAGGAAAAGATCTCGTTTATTTTAGTTATCCAATGTAAGCTTGATGCTAACATCTGTAAATATTATGAACATCTAGTGCTACAATTTCACACCTAACCCACAGTTTTTCAGTAAAGTACAAAAAGGATGCCGACATACAAACTAAATTCCAGTCAACTTTAATACAATGCATGATTTTCTTATCTATTTATGAAGAATATAATATAGATTCAGCAGACGATTAGTCAAAAAGAAGTTAAGGTAATGACCTTGAAATGTTCCAATTCCATCAATTTTTCTTTTATGGAGCCCCTGAATGACTGTCTAGAACAGAGATTTGATCAGAACGAATCATTTAGAACAAAAGTTGAGACGGTTCGAATTCTTCTTTCAAATGCTAGTTACTGACAATTTTCTTCTGAAATGTAATTGCATACTTGCGCACATATTTGTCTGCGTCACAATGTATTGATAAAGTTGCACAGTTTTCATCATACGGGCAATGTGGGGCAAGAGCAGCATTATCTGGCAGGAAAAAATAAGAAAGCCGACTGTCTCTTAAAATCTCCAGTATCTAGCTCACACAGATGTGGGATAACTCGTACAAAAGAGATATTTTCATATCTAGATTTCTAAAACTTTTCCCTTGAAACACCAGTGCTACAATGAATCAAGGGTTATGCGTGCAACTGCAATTTTTCTAGTTAAATTGTCTCTTATTACATGTTTATATAAGGCGCCATGTACTAGAACGCAATATTTCTGTGTTTATTTTACCCATCTAATTATTAAGCTTCCACGCGTTTCTTTAGTGAAAACTTAAACAGTGTACTGCGCTGATTATAATAAATACAGCGAAGAGTAATTTTTGCAAGTGTCTAGTCCTAGGGACGAATGATTTGGAATTTTTCCTGAGCCCTGCTATTAATTCCATCTGTTGCCTTTATCTGGCTGCTATAAATTTTGCAAATGAAATATGGTGTGAGCGATTATGACCTTCATGTTGGTCATATCATTCCAATTATCCCCTGTGATATTTCTGGTCCCGATCAACAAAACAAATGCTTCAATTTGAAAATATTATATATACTTGTTAACTAGTAAAAACGACTTAAAACGTGATAAACAACAATGGATCGAATTATTTAAGGTAGCTTCTTAAACACTAAAGAGATTTTGATGAGCATTGTTAAACCTAATTTGCCTTTAAAACCTTCCTGCACATTAAGGAGCTACCGTTGTAATGGCAAGCATTGTAACGAGTGAGGTTGCAGTCACAAATATATCAATACCAAAAAAGCCGTTACACATTTTATTTATCAATAGTTTTTTCAGGCTGAGTTTGAATTATAAAATCCTGTAAAATAGCCAGTTCCACTGTATGTCATGTAATCAATTCATCTAGTAAATATTTAACCTATATATCTATTGGAAGAAATTTGCCGACCAGTGATGTCACGTGTATATAAATTTTACTGATCGGAAAGTTAAGTTTTTCATGATTAGTTTGCTTTCTGTTTCTTAATTTTGTTCGCAATTGGGTTTTTGCTTGTTATTCTTTTCAGCTGTTTCATTGATAATGATTGGATGTGACGTGTGTTTTCCAACTATTTTCTGTAAAGTTTTACAGGTCATCTTTTTGTGTGTTCCATTTACTATTACTATTTTCATTTCAAGCTTGTACTCTTCAATTTCAGATACTGGTTTAGGTGGTCGTAACGGATATATTTTTCTTCCATACTACTCAGACAACGAATAAGATTACTCAAAGAAATATATATGCAGACAATTGACGGCAATGAACTATTTGACCAGCTAGTCAGAGAAGCTCGTTTCAATATGTAAACAATAAAAACGCCTACAAGACTAAGTATCAAAATGAACGATTGTCTGATCATTTCGTGGTCAATGTTGTTTTCTTTCTTTCTTTATAAATGATCATTTTTCTTTTGAACATAGAAGAATCGGATAGAATTAGTAAATGTATTGCGTGCACCACTATCAAAGTCATTCTTCTCTTAAATAGCTGTTACTAGCGTTTTTTAATGTCTGCTTTCTCCTGTTTTGGATTTATATTATTGTTTTGTTTCGTTTTGATTTGTGTCACTGATACAAGCCGTTGAACAGCTTTTAGCATCCTCTCTTGTTTACAACATTATTACTGGTTGAGTTTAACTAATTTAAACATAACAATGAATATTTGTAAACAGTTATGCGCGTAATATGAAGAAAACTTAATATCCAATACTTTTATTTACTGTAGATATTCCCTTATTTTTATCCGAGTAAGTTTAAAAGTACTCAAATGTTTTTCTTGCTTAAATAATCATTTGCTCTTATTTAAAACATCTGTCCCCTCATCAAACTATCTTTCAGGCTCTCTTTGCTTGAAGGTGTCGGTAAAAGTATTGTGCGTGCCATTTCTTTTATTTGGGTTTACTTTTTCGGCCCAAGCTCATCATTGTAATGGTTTCTGCACGTCAACGATGTCTTCTTGCGACAGGTCATCCACGTGGGTACCATAATAGATCCTTCTAATTTTAATTCTTTTTAGTTTGGTTGCATAATGTGCAGGTAGAGCGATTGGTTAACCATTCTTTCAATTCAGCATATTTTGTATTGATATTTGTACAGGCAACTGAACTTTAATGGTCACAGTAAAGGTACCGAAAAACGTCTTTTACTAGTGGTATACGACAATATCCACTTAAAATGATCTAAATATATTCAAATAGTGCTGTATGCTTTATAAATTTCAGTTTCGAGTGATGAACGATTCAAGAGAACTCCTATCAACAACTGAAGATCCTGTAAAATGTATGATATCTGATCGATATCAACTGTTATCATTAGGGATTTATTAAAAACACAAACACTGCTCCATGCACTGAGTCACAATGTGTTGTTCTCATCTTTGTTTTCTACAGTTCTATATATGTCCTTTTGCGGATTATTTTAACTTGACCTTATAAAGTTGATGAGGTCTTCGCATTGTACCAATTAATGCAAACTTGTTCATATAGCTACATCAAAAATACATAATTGAGTTCCTTTTCATACCTAATAGTTCTGACCATCATGTTATGTGGACTGATTCTACTTATATAAATTGTTTCATCAATTAATTCATTCTGTAAATCAGCATCTTTCCTGAAAATTTCACAGATCATCATTTTGTTGTTAGAAATAGGCAAGTCAACATTTGTATTATCTTTAATGTTCTTTTGTATGACAACTGACCTTGACCTTACTTTAACCTCATGCAAAACTTAAAAACAAATAAATACCATGATTGTTGGTTTTATTTTGAACGCATTAATCATTTATATCACCTCTAAGAAATGTTTCGAGCTGATCACAATATAGATGTACTCTATAATTTATGTTGCTTAAAGAATTTCAGCTCATTTTTTGTTGCAATTTTAAGTACCTAAATTGTAACATTTTATCATCTATATTCAAGGTATGATCGAATTGGCGTGTTTTCAGTAGAAAGGTGTCAGCCAGTTCTGAACCACATCTCTCAAAATCCAATAGTAACGAAACTACCAGTTATGCGCGCGTTTTGTTTTATGTAGTAGTAAGAAAATTGCAAATCTATGAATGCGTTTTTGTTTCTGCATTAGTACGGAAATTACGCTAGTTATGAATATTTTTTTACTATATTACATAATAGGCTTTTAAGTATCATGATGGTAGGTAGGCTAGTGTATGGTCTAATGGGCGTTATGGCATTTGAATTAATCAATAACGTTTTTTATTTGCTGTGTATGCACGCAGCCCACAGTACAAAATTATTTCTATTTTAAATTTAACTATTCGTTGGCAAACTAAGATTCCGATTTCTCAAGATGAGAAGTACATAAAATCTAATCATAAAATGACGACATGTGTACCTAGTTAGAGAATTGATCTCAACACTGCAGGTCTGTGAAGTTTGTATAGATAGATCGGATAGTGGCAAACAATTACATATTTTATATCTTCTTTCAAAACAAACATGGTTTTATTCAAAATTTAATGCAAAGGTTAAAAGTTTTTTTAAACGTAAGTATCGCTTCACTTCTGAAATTTATCTTGATAATGTTCACATGTCACATTTGAAAATTTCTAATGTTTAGTTATGATTATCATCTGGTGGTATGTAAGTATTGCCTGGTAGGTGGACAAAGCTGCAAATGAATTAATTAAAGAAGAACTGTCTTTTATATGCAATAAAATAGAAATGAGTATCATTTATACGTAAGTTTGACAAGGATTTAAGTATTTAAGTATTTATACATAAGTATTAAAGGTGAAGACCAAATATGTTTTAATTTGTTGAACTTGTACATTCAGAAAAATATTAGAATTAGGCACAATTCGGATGCGTAAGGCTTTTGGACTAAAAATAGAATTCTATACCTAAAGAACAGATAATAAGGAGAAGGACAATGACGATGATGATTATTATAATTTTAATACAGCCCTAATTCGTTGGTTGCAAGACTCATAACTGAAATTAGTCTGCGTTTCTTCTACATCCTTTTTTTTTTTAATCTTTCAATTTTTGTCCCATATTTTTGCTTGGAACAATATCATTTTATCAATTCATGAGCTTATTTTCCTTATGTCATAAATGTATACATATTGGAATGTAGCAGAAGTATTGTACAGGGAATACATTTGTTCTTAAGAACTGGAGTTGTTGTAAATGATACATACAATTTCTCGGGTTTGATTGGTGCTTAAGTTAAAGGAAGTCTTGTTGGTTGGAATACTGCAATTCATCACACGCCGCAACATACGTTTGGTGTCAGTTGCACCTGCCATATTGACTGAATGAATCATTGAATTTTGGAGACGTTTACGATGTTGGCACTGCAAGTAGATGCATGTGACTATGAAGTGCTTTCTGTCGTCTGGTTCTCCATTATAGATGGAGCAGATAGTGGAGCCGAGTAGGTTGACCTTATGTCAGTTGAACTGCAATGTGTATGTGCCGATTACAACCCTTGCTGTAATGGATGCTTTCGCTTGATTTATAGTTTGGGCTGAGACGGATATCCTTAGGGGTGTGTATGCAGCAAAGGGATGTATTAAATATGGAGGAATCTAAATGACGATTTGATTAGTCTCTTCCCATCTCTTGCGCTAATATGCTCCATGAAACATACGGGCTTTGATCACGCCAAATGTCCATCATGTAAGTACTATAGTCTGATTATACCAACACGTTTATTCGTACCCCTTACCGATTTAAATAATAGAAATCTTTAATGTGATAAAAAGTGTAAGGAACTTAGGCAATTCATTCACTGATTTAAAATTTCTAACCTGACTGTGAGTAGATTGGCCCTAACACCGTCATCACCTGCGCGTTTCATGCTTAACGACGTTTTCAATACAATAGACAGACATGCTTGAGATCTCTTTCCAGTTCCTCGACAAGTCCATTTTCAGCAAAGAGGCGTGTTCACGACTACAGATGTACATACATATGTCGTCTGCTTCCAATATTTACAATGTCGATTCAAGTAAAGGAAAAGAATGACAACAACAAATTTACCTTTCACGTGGATTTAAGAAGAGGTTTAATTTCTATGTTAATGTGTGCAAAGGATAAAATTCCAAACTCTCAACCTTACAGAATTTATGGAATTATCCGGCAGTTACGGAATAGGATGAACTACATCATTATGTTGTCTGATCAAAGTGTGTGTGTGTGTGTGTGTGTGTGTGTGATTTGGATTTTTAACGTAGCTTTAAAACAATTTTGTCATATCGCTACGATGTCTGCAATGTGACAGTTTATAGTGAAGTCTAACACTGGGGCATAATGCCGCAGACATGTAGCATGATGTCCCACCCAGACACATTATCCTGACACCAGGCCGACCAGTTCTAACACTGATCAAAATAAACTAGCCCATAGTGTATGGCGACGTGTTAGTATGGAAGTCCGTTAAGCATGAAAGGTGCAGGGGATGCCAGTATTAGTGTCATTCTGGTCACAGTCAGGTTAGAAATTATAATCAATGATTCGGTTGACTTAGTTCTGTGCAATTTTCATCCCATTAAACGTTTTCGTTATTGAAAGCGATAGGGTGTACAAACAAACGGGTATGTATATTCATACTATAGACAACTTCGTGATGGAACAAACCTCCAAATGCCCTATAACAAACTCTCTTTTACCCAATTCTGTTGCAGAAAGGAATCTTCTGTCTGTGTATATCCGAAACTACTATTCGCAGTACTCGTTCAAATCAGCCCTAAATATAAATCTAGAAAAACTCCTAATCTATACCATCAAGGAGAACGAATAGTACAAAGTATGCACACAATACTACTTGGCTGTAGTTTATTAAACGACGATCTTTCCGAAAATCATGTGCCATCCTGCAAAAGATGTTCATGCAGTGACTCAGAAACCGCAAGGAATTTTGTTTTAAGCTGTGCAAAATATGTTACTCTCAGAAACCGAATAATAGGAATATAGCACCTTAGTACATATATAAGTTTGTTATTATTTGGCAACCATTTTGCAATCGGTTGAGGTCAACGAAGAAATTACAACTACGAGATTTACCTGATCAGTAATTATGTCTTAACTTTAAACGATATGTATTTATTTTAAATATATAACACTCATGTGTTGACTTACATGTATACAGTAAAATTCTTTTATTGTAACACTTAATAGTTGCTGTCGGACATGTTAATAATATTGTACGCAGTCCCAATCAGAGGGGGAAGGAACAAAGGAGATATCTCTTAAATATTCGAGCCATTTCGGGGCCTCAAACTCTCGAAATTGACCTGGCCTCTCTAAATGTCTGATGAGGCCTAATTGAATAATTATGTTTCATTTAAAATCGCAGGATAATGTTTTAATGTTTGCAATAGTATGCCTTCATTAATCACATCAGTCACGTTTATAAGTAAATATTTATATTACTGAGGCGAGAGTTTGAAATAAACTTATGTTTGTTGCTCATCTGTATCACTTGGTTGATTTTACGTACTTTCCACAATGACTTCTGTAAATAAATACTGTTTAAACCAATATGAGTTTATGCATCCTAGAACATACATTTCCATCGTTGTTTGCCAGGGAAGTTATCGCTGATGAAACGGAATATTTCTGTACGGTTTTCCTTATGTGAATAAGAGAAGCAGCTGTTGCTACCTTTATCTTTTATGCCAGCTGCCTTCTCGCTGTCACCAACTCTACATATTCCGGCTGTCTAGTGGTGCTGCCAATAAGTGCCATGGATTTCATTTCTATGTTGACGTTAATGGGGTTTGCACTTATAAGTATATAAATTGCAGTAACATTTCTCTGGAGGAAACTGTATCCCACCAAAACTCTTTAGTTCAAACTGTTTCAGCGTACCCAGATCAGATGTTGATATCCGTGTCACGCTTAGGCCGCAGACAGCTCGTGTACGTGAGAAGCTGCAATACATATTGTTAGATAAAGTTGGGTTCATCCAATTCTTCCCATGTAGGTCTGCTTCCATGATGGAAAACAGCGCTTATTCCCTGTCATTATTCGATCCTCAATATCTGTTTTCATGTCGGCTGTCCTATAAATACCAAGGTAGGTTGTTGAATCGGTTCCCTTAATTATCCTTTTACCCATGTTCCAGAATTGTGCTGCTCTTCCTTTATAACCAATGAAGATCACGATATCGCTGTTTAGTTGGTTGATTGAAAAGCGGTCAACGCTGGAAAGGTTGATGTAGTGAGATTTTCAAGTCTGTCGAGTTATTAGCAAGGATTTCCCAGTCATTGATTATGGGTGTTTCTGTGAAGATTGTCCCAACTGATGCCACAAGAGTATTCACCTTGATTGTGTGTATTGGTCATTGTTGAAAAATTATAGAGGGTAGGGGATCTTCTGGCGTTTTGCTTAATTGTTTAATTCTCTATCCAATGTGGAAATGGTTGCTAAGCTGGTCTAAATATACCTGGCTTCTTTTGGATGTCTTCATGCCATGGATAGAGCGTATGTCTCGTTTGTATTTCTTGCCTCATCGATTGCTTCAGATACCAGTAGTGTTGCATAGTTAGATTAAGTGTTTTCGAGAAACCCTTTTGAAGTTTGTTTTGGTTAGGGGTCAGTATACATTCACTTCTGAGATAATTACGCTATGGATGATGTCGTTTAGAAGCCTGGCGAGCAGGTCGCAATATTTAATATTTTATGCGGTTTTGCCGAGGTGGTCCAGAACCATTTTATTCTTCTGATAGTTCTGGTCTGTAATGGTGCATTATTCGCTTCTAGCTTTACATTCCAAATAATTATCACTATGATAAAATAGCCTAAAGCATTTACATTATTACGGAAGGTGGTGGAAGGGTGTGTATGCATGTATATATGTATCAGGGTAGCAAGTGCGTGTCAGCACAATAGTGGTCACACAATTAGGATTACAGATAAAGTTCGAAAAAATGCAAATAGAAAGAAAAATTGGAAGAAGAAAAATTAATAAAACCTTGGAAGTCAAATCCTTCCAAGACAAAAACGCATAGGAAGATAAGATCTTCAGAAAACTTATCAGCACAATAGTGGATATGGCGACAATTAAAAGTAACGGTCTGTTATGTCAATACAGATAATTAAATTAAAACAACAAAGCCAAAAATTTGGAATATAAACCCTGACAACCAAAACCTCAAACACAAAGTTCTACAAGATAAAAGATTGAAAACAACAATGCAAGTGTAAAGAACTTCAAAATAGTTTAGCAAGAAAACCGTACCCAAATTTAAAACCGAAATACTCAAGGTAAAATATCACAAGTAAAGACCTGATAATAGATAAATAATGACAACGAAAGTAATGACAATAATAAGCAGACCAAACTGATGTCACTAGAGGAAAGTGGGCTGAACAAACTGACTGGAAGAATGGAAAAAGAATATACGCAAAGTGGGTTAAACCAAATAAAATTTTGGAGGTATCAAAATTTCTGAGAAATCTTCTTCAGAATTTAATGAAATTATCAACATGTTTTCATTTTTATGATAAAATAATTAAAAATTACTTTTTTTACAAAATGATTGCATTTGTCACAATTTGATTTAAATGTTACAAATTTAATTATATTCATTATCCATTGATCACATGTTTGACACGTGGTACATATAGCAAGGTGGTGGCCAAATGAAATGTTATGAAAGATATTCAGGACAAGTCAACTTTTAGAAACATTTGGATTTAGAACATAAGTCAGTTTTAGTTATTTCTAGTGCATGTTAATGTGCTAAGTACACACATTCCATTTTATGAATGCAATCATCATAAGATTATCAGGAGGTGACTCGTTCTCTGTCTGTAAGTGTGTTTTATGTTTACTGTATGTTTGTTTACGGGATGTTTACTGGCTTTTCCTTATGAAATATCTTGTCCAGATGCTGGCATCCCACTCAAAGTTTTTCCTTTATATTATATCAATTGTGTAGCTAGTAAATTGTAGGCTTCAGTGTCAACACTTTGTATTTTATCAACAAGCTCTCTGATGTCAAGTGGTGTCATATATAGTGCAAGTTTAATCATCCCACTTTAGTTATAGTTTTAGACTACAACGTATACAACTGTTAACATACATGAAGCAAGTTCCTCTACTATTGGGTAACTGGGGTGGGGTTTGTGATTGTCTTTTAAACTGAGATATTTTATTTTGTATTTTATTTTCTTTTGTTTCAAGATTATATTTTTTATCAAATAATGACAGTGTTTTTATGATACTGTCTTTTTACTATACATCTGTTCAATATATTTGTTTCAGCTATTTATTTAAAAAAGTATCAGGCCCATGCCCCAGAAATTATGTTGTAGGACACTAATGTAATTGCAGTTTATCATTGAACGTATCACGGTATGTTTAGAAATACTGGTACTATACCGAGCTACAAAACATTTCATCATACTAATCTCTAGTATACATCGTATAAAATATAATGATTATGTACATCGTGTAGATTATTAAGATAAGAATAAATACCTTTATATTATGAATTATATTTTTTCATTCAATAAACAGATCTTACACACCAAGAGATTGCAAAGAATGATTTTAGATACATTATCTGAATGCTGCAGATTCGCTCTTGATTTGCACCACAAAAAAACACAGACATTTTACCGAAACTAGTAAAATTAACAGCTGACCTCATCATTTAGTGACTGGATTACCTCTTCTTTTTTTTCTTCTTACTACATGATCCCAAACAATGATTTTCAGATCCATTACAGAACGCGTCAGATTTGTAAATATATCGCAGCATCTTTACAACAAAAAAAAAACAAACATATATTACAAAGAAAGGAAGAAATAATAGAATGTGGTCAATAAATATTCTTACTCTGAAATATAACTTTTCTTACTTTAGAATACTTTTATAAACTAATAATTGAAATAAATACCTTTCGTATTAAACTGTATACATAATGAATCCAAAACGGCAAATGCTTAGATCCAGATCAACCATTTCACTGACAAATCAGGGTATATGTTGGTTGTTCAATTAAAATCATTTGTAGAATGAAGACTGTAGATATTAAATCTGTTAACCTTGTTGGATTGTGTTATAAATAAGTTTCTACACTTATCAGTGTTCACCATACATCACTAAATGCACAGATTTAATTAAAAAAAGAAGCAACATGCAGATCATGTAAAGTTACATATACATGTATAAAATTCATGTTAACATTTGATTTTCGTTTGATAAAATATTTACTACACAGCTAGTTTCATGCCTTTTTCAATATTTGTTTGATTACTTAGCTTTTAATTTGGACAGATATAAAACATATCTGATATTCGCTGAAACTAATATAATTTTCTGCTGATCTCTTCATTTAGTGCTTTGGAAAACATCATAGATATGTACAACTATGGTCTAAATTAACATTAACAAGACTTACATGTGTAACCTTATAATGCACCATTAGTTTTGTTTTTACTCTATCAGAAGACACAAGAGTTCTTTTGGTGAAGCATCAGACTCACAATTCAAGGGTTGTTAGTTCAATACTTTCCTGGCCCAGTCTGGATTAACAACCTCGGTGTGTAACGGCAAAAGGTACTTAGCTCTATTTTCCTAAACATTTTCATAGACAATAACATAATAAAACGTGCCATTAAACAAAGCTTCTTCTCTATCATCATGATACCTAATCACGACCTTCAGGTCCATCAGGCTACAATGAAAGTTTGTAACCACGTCAGATCACATGTTAAAAACCAAAACTTTATATTGCTTAAACAACAATATGATTATCAAATAAATGTTTAAAACTATTATCTTACCTTAGATTCAGTAAACTAAATCACTTTTTCTATCAAAAGTCAATACTAATCTGACATAGTGGCTGTTCTAGAAACTGGTCTTCTAAATCAACATAGTGTTCATAAACACTGCAATGTCTGTAAGTTATATTCGTTTTCTGTAAACCCTGAATCCAAAAAGTCATATTAGTTTTGTACTTCTCTCTTTTTCTTACAATATATCCTTTTTTAAAAATACAATTTTTTTATTATGAATGTGCTGAAAGTTTAAAACATGTATATTGTATCTACAAGTATTTATATGGATGAAAACAAATGATTAATTATAAGTGTTAAAAAAAAATATAATAAACAGTATAGAAGCATACATGTTTGATAAGTCCAAAACCATTACTGCAACATTGGCAATATTTAGAACTGACGCTAACTTCTCCTTATGGTTCAGTATCTTTCCTGACTGGTCCAGTGAGGGTCTTAACTTAAGAATCCGTATATTATTAGGTAAAGCTTACGTTATCTAGTACATACACTGTTACTGAGTAATTTGTAAAACAAAACATATATCATCAAACTGGAGATTTAATACTTTGAGAGATTCAACATGTCTTACAACTGTACGGTGTTTGGGGCTGCACTGAAGAATGTACAACTTAGAATCTTTTGACACAATGTTTGTTAAAAGTAATATACGATACTCATTCTAGAATTCTCGATCAAAGTGTTTGGCATGATTGCCATTAGATATCTATGTTCGAATTTTAGTTCGAGGTGTTTGGTAAGAGTGTCATTACATGCTTATTCTAGAATTCTATTTCAAATTGTTTGGTAAGAGTGTCATTAGATGCTGATTCTAGATTTAGCTGTCTAATTGTTTGGTAAGAGTATCGTTAGATGCTCATGCTAGCATTCTACGTCACAGTGATCGGCCAGAGTGTCACTAGATACTCATACTAGAATTCTATGTCACATTGCTTGGTAAGAGTGTCACTAGATCCTCATGCTAGCATTCTATGTCAAAGTGTTCGGCAAGAGTGTCACTATATGCTCATGCTATAACTCTATGTCAAAGTGTTTGGTAAGAGTGTCACTACATCCTCATGCTAGAATTCTATGTCAATGTGTTTGGTAAAAGTGTCGGTAGATGCTTATGCTAGAATTTTATGTCAAAGAGTTTGGTAAGAGTGTCGTTAGATATTTATGTTAGCATTCTAGTTCAAAGTGTTCTGTAAATGTGTCACTAGATGCTCATGCTATACTTCTATGTCAGAAGTCTTTGGTACAGGTGTCGTTAGATGCTCATGTTAACATTCTAGTTCAAAGAGTTTGGAAGGAGTGTCATTAGATGCTAAGGCTAGAATTTTAGTTCAAAGTGCTCGGCAAGAATGTTGTTTGATGCTCATGCTAGAATTTTATGTCAAGTGTTTGGGAAGCCTGTCATTAGATTCTCCTGCTAGAATTCTAGTTCAAAGTGTTTGGGAAAATTGTCGTTAGGTGCTCATGCTAGCATTCTAGTTCAAAGTGTTTGGATGGAGTGTCATTATATGTTCATGCTAACATTCTAGTTCAATGTGCTTGGATGGATTGTCATAATATGTTCATGCTAACATTCTAGTTCAAAGTGTGTGGATGGAGTGTTATTATATGCTAATGCTAATATCCTAATTCAAAGTGTTTGGATGTAGTGTCATTAGATTCTCATGATAGAATTATAGATCAATGTGTTTAGATGGAGTGTGATTAGATTATTATGCTAGAATTCTAGTTCAAGGTGTTTGGGTGGATTGTCATTAGATGGTAATGCTAACATTCTAGGTCAATGTGTTTGGATGGAGTGTGATTAGATGCTCATGCTAGAATTATATATCAATGTGTTTAGATGGAGTGTGATTAGATTATTATGCTAGAATTCTAGTTCAAGGTGTTTGGGTGGATTGTCATTAGATGATAATGCTAACATTCTAGATCAGTGTGTTTGGATGGAGTGTGATTAGATGCTCATGCTAGAATTATAGTTTAAAGTGTTTGGATGGAGCGTGATTAGATCCTCATGATAGAATTCTAGTTCAAAGAGTTTGGATGGAGTGTCATTAGATGTTCATGCTAGAATTCTAATTCCCAGTGTTTGGATGGAGTGTGATTAGATGCTCATGCTAAAATTCTAGATTAAAGTGTTTGTATGGAGTGTGATTAGATCCTCAGGCTAAAATTCTAGATTAAAGTGTTTGGATGGAGTGTAATTAGATGATCATGCTATAATTCTAGTTCAAAGTGTTTGGATGGAGTGTCATTAGATGCTCATGCTAACATTCTAGTTCAAAGTGTGTGGATTGAGTGTTATTAGATGCTAATACTAATATCCTAATTCAAAGTGTTTGGATGGAGTGTGATTAGATGCTTATGCTAGAATTATAGTTTAAAGTGTTTGGATGGAGTGTGATTAGATGCGGATGCTAGAATTCTAGTTCAAAATGTTTGGATGGAGTGTTATTAGATGCTAATACTAATATCCTAATTCAATGTGTTTGGATGGAGTGTGATTAGATGCTCATGCTAGAATTATAGTTTAAAGTGTTTGGATGGAGTGTGATTAGATGCTCATGCTAGAATTATAGGTCAACGTGTTTGGATGGAGAGTAATTAGATGCGGATGCTAGAATTCTAGTTCAAAGTGTTTGGATGGAGTGTGATTAGATGCTTATGCTAGAATTATAGTTTAAAGTGTTTGGATGGAGTGTGATTAGATGCGGATGCTAGAATTCTAGTTCAAAATGTTTGGATGGAGTGTTATTAGATGCTCATGCTAGAATTAAAAATCAATGTGTTTCGATGGCGTGTAATTAGATATTCATGCTAGAATTCTAGTTCAAAGTGTTTCGATGGAGTGTTATTAGATGCTAATACTAATATCCTAATTCAAGGTTTTTGGATGGAGTGTCATTAGATGTTCATGCTAACATTCTAGATCAATGTGCTTGGATGGATTGTCAATATATGTTCATGCTAACATTCTAGATCAAAGTGTGTGGATGGATCTTCATTAGATGCTTATGCTAGAATTATAGTTTAAAGTGTTTGGATGGAGTGTGATTAGATGTTCATGATATAATTCTAGGTCAACGTGTTGGGATGGAGAGTAATTAGATGCGGATGCTATAATTCTAGTTCAAAATGTTTGGATGGAGTGTGCTTAGATGCTCATACTAGAATTCTAGTTCAAAGTGTTTGGTAAAATTGTCGTTAGATGCTCATGCTAGCATTCTAGTTCAATGTGTTTCAATGGAGTGTCATTAGATGCTCATGCTCGAATTCTAGTTCGAAGTGTTTGGATGGAGTGTCATTAGATGCTCATGCTAGAATTCTAGTTCACAGTGTTTGGATGGGGTGTGATTAGATGCTCATGCTCGAATTCTAGTTCGAAGTGTTTGGATGGAGTGTCATTAGATGCTCATGCTAGAATTCTAGATCAATGTGCTTGGATGGAGTGTCATTACATGCTCATGTTAACATTCTAGTTCAAAGTGTTTGGTAATGGTGTGATTATATGCTCATGCTGGAACTCTAATTCAAAGTGTTTGGATGGAGTGTCATTTGATGCTCATGATAGAATTCTAGTTCAAAGTGTTTGGATGGAGTGTCATTAGATATTCGTGCATGATTTCATTTCGGTTGCAGAAAGAAATAAAAAATGTCACTAAAGATTTTTCAGTTTGGTGGGGAAAATATGCTTAAACAGCAGTTTTATATCAAAATTAGAGAAAACCTATTTAGGTATATCACCATTATAATCAGCTTTGTAGAATATTAGTTTTCGGCAACCTTGCAATCTAATCGCACTAATACAATGTGAATGGAAATTATTATTTCATATAAGTATATGAAATGGGGATATATATTTTAAAAAATTGTCGTTGGTGTTCAGATGATGATATTGCATATTGAAGATAACTCATGTGAGCAGCATGAGTACAGTAAATGGTAGATACATGCTTGCCAAGTACAATATTCCTACTTGTGTACACGTAGGACGTGATTCACTCTGAATATTGTTGTCTAATGGCTTTCATGGACCTTATAATTCGTGTCATGTGAAAATCAATCAAAAGGTTTGGTCCAGGTCTGTGGTGTAAAACAAATATTATCCGGAAACTACTTTTCTTCCTTTAGTTACAATGCCATTGTTCTTAAACCTTTTGACCCCAAAATCAATAATCTTCCTTATCGAAAGTGGACTGCTCCGGTGGCCTAAGTGGTTCGAGTGTCCATCTTAGATGGGGGGATGAACTCTGGCCAAGTTATGCCAGAGACCTATTTAAAAAAGGTTACTTACAGCGCCTTGCTTGACGCTCAGCAATTAGAGGTTAGTGTTAGGACTGGACGGCCTGGTGTCAGGATAATGCAACTGGGTGGGACATCAGGCTACGTGTCTGCGGCATGATGCCCCACTACTAGACGCCACTATAAACTGCCACACTGCAGACATTGTAGCAATATGACTGAAAAGTGTTAAAGCTACAATAAAAATCCAAATCACACACACACACACACACACACACACACACAAGCACACACAACACCCTTATCCAAAGTGCAAGCTGTTTACAAAAATCAATCCAGACCTGATGTAGAACTAATGTTGTCGGTGTGGAGAACATTTCTCATCTTCAGCCATGACTTTTTAAAACCAAAATAATTCAGTTTATCCTAACAAAAAGTTCAAGCCATCCCCAGAATTTAGACCAGGTATGTGGATGTAAAAAATAAGTTGTTGTGCTGAAGCCATTTTTCTTATTCAGTCACAGTGACCTTGTTCATTTATCTTACAACCTCAAAACCAATAACTTTCTTCCTTTCCTTAAGTGGAAATTATCACTAGAATCTGATAAATGTAGAAGAAAAATGACTCAAGTTTTTGTGAATAATGAAACTGGTAGCAGATGGGTGGAAAGATGGACAGTATCATAACATAAAACTCTCCACTATATGGTGTGTATAAATTTATTACTGTACAGAATGAATGAAGGCTTAATCGCTTGTTATTAAAAAGAGAAAGAAACAAATTTCCCCATATATGTTCAAGAAAGCCATCAAGCTAAAAGTCGTTATTTCAAGAAGTGCTATTAATGGGCTTCCATCAGTAGCTGAATAATTATACTACCATATATACGCTGCTCTCAAATATGTACGTAGAAACCTGAATGTAATTTCTTTGCAGACCTATTAATGTATGCGCCTTTTATTCCGTATTTCTGAAAGTTCATGCATGTTATACATCAATATTGTCGACACAGCTTCCGTTTCAAGTCCATAACACAGGAATATTGTCAACACAGCTCACTGCTCATGTACATCATACAGGAATACTGTCAACATGGCTCACAGTTCATGTACATCACACAGGAATACTTTCAACACAGCTCAACTGCTCATGTACATCATATAGGAATATTGTCAACACAGCACTCTGTTCATTATGTTACATCGGAATACAAGTAACCTTGCTATCCAAGTTTTTCATCATTGTGGTATGTGTATCTATCTCATTAATATTAATTATTTATACCTCTTTGATTAATTTGTTCTGCAAAATAACAAAAGGGTGTCCGAACGTTCTACGTTCGGAAAGAGAAAGCATATTTCTGTGTGAAAGTATTTATATATGTTTTACGCTCCAGTACAAGAAGGAAAGGATGTCTATCCTGGATTGTTCTTATTTCAGTGGTTTATTTTTCATATGTGCAGAACATGGAGAAACTGAAGACACATCTAGCTTGAATTTCTTCAGGAGCTGTAAGCCATTTTTAATTAAATTTAGATGTCTTGTCAAGTCTAAAATCCTATCTTGATTGGCATAGCTGTATTTTACCCTCACTAAGCCTGTGCCTAAATCCCAGGGGCATTTAGCTGATTTAGTTTTACTGATTTATTCCAATACTAACTTTGCTTTATATGCCATATCATAAATATAGGATTAAACCTTCGTTTAATGACTTACCATACCTTTGGATTGAGTAGCGTCCTTATTCCCAGTATATTATGATATCTTTTAGAAGAGATGTTTTCTGTTAACATAAATTAATTTTTTCTAATATCTTGTGACCAGACGTATTTTAAAAAATGTTGCAACTTTCCTTTTTGCAAAACAAGTGAATATTGCCAAATAGTTCAAGTAACATATGACTTTGAAACGTAGATGAAAACTATGTTTACATGGGACCATTTGCCTATCCCTGACATTAAGAAAACATATATTCCAAATGTTAATTTTATAATGAAATTTATTTAAAAAAATTAAAAATATAACCTCAAAAATTTTCAGTTTTAGATTACATATGTTAAAAGGTTGAAAGACAGGAGTTCTAGGACTTCTCTTAAAACAAAATGTACAATGACTTTATCTATATCCTCCATCTTTATTGTTTTACCATTTTTCTTTTTTCTGTCCACATACTTGTTCATTACATATAATAAAAAATTATCTAAATATTATACATTTATTTCGCAGCTTAATTTATGTTACTGATATTTGCATACAACCATTAAATAACATGAATTTACGCCCAAACAGTATCTCATCTCCTTAAATGACTTTCTGCCCGATTTAATTGACCAGCAAAGGAAGGTAATGTATAGTGTGCACCTATAGCACCTTTAGGGCTAAAAAGCGTTGGTCAGTAAACATTCTGCTTTGCACTCTCATAGTCCTAGGTTCAGTCCTTTGTGTCGATACTTGGAAGGTTTGATGATTGTGAATTCTCTGAAGGTACTGTAGTTTTCTTCAGGTAATCTAGTATTTTCTTCAAAAGGGTTTGAAAATAGGTAAACTTTAAAGTGTGGGAGAAATGTTTATTTAAAAGATCAGGATCTGAATAATTAAACAATCAGTAACAATATTTAACACACGGACATTATTCAACGACAGGAATTTTCTTGCACTTTTTGTTGTATCATACTGGCTATATTTCTTTAAAACAGGTTCATTAGAGCTCGAAATTGCGTCAAGTTTCCTCTTTAGATAATATACCATATATACTAGCTTATATTTCGAATCCAACTGCAAACAACAAAGATCCTGATCTGTCGTAGTATAATGCACCTGCAGATAAGGGTCTACGTTGTTCATTTGTCGGATTACTCCTTTCAAACTGCACAGACCCAGATCTGTCTGCGCATTATGCAACAGCAGATCTGTGTTTGTGCAGTTTGAAGTTAGACTTGACTTACAAGCGTGTACATACGGTAGCAGGCTAATCAACTGCATGAACACCAATGAAAGCCAGACTCATGATTTCTTATATTCACAACAGAACTATTTGTGAACATTTATTGTATCCATTTTCTTAACAATTATCATCGGGTCACTTTGAAATTTGTAACTTACATCAAAATATCTGACAAGTCTTTCTTTTCGAATTGAGAACTCGTGGTTTCATCCATTTACTATCTGCCATGCAGTATGTATTATCGACTTCCTATAATTATCTTTAAAAAACAGATCATAAACTTGTGCTTGTGTGTGCTACATTTTTGGTACATTGATCACGATTTCAACAAAACCAGTATTCTGTTTAATTGTTAGAGATAAGTTCCTTCTATTTCAACGCCAGTTTTCAGCACAAGATAGGCTATACATGGCGGCCAGTATAACTGGTGGAGGAAGAACCCTGGAAAACCCAGGGAAGAACCACCGACCCACGAGAAGCTACTGGCAGGCTTTCCCACGTACCCGCACTAGCCGAGCCTTGGACTCGAACCCACGCAGACAGAGATGAGAGGTTAAATAAATGAGTTATATTGTTAACTGTTAGAACCGGCTAACCATTAAATCGGCGATATGCAATTTTGTACTTGCCTATTGTTGAGAGTCGGTAAACTCAAAACTGCCCAAGGCTAGGCTAGGACCTGAAAGTCAGTGAATCCCGGATATGTACAAATATTATGATTAAGATGTAGCTAATAGTCGAAAATATAAATATTTATTTATATTTGTCAAAACTTGCTTTAAATAGTAAATTATCACACCTGCGTAGGAAAATGTGAGACTAACCTTAACATTGATTACATGATTTGAAATGACATATGATAGATGAAAGGATCTGTGGTCAGTTTTTGTAATAGAAGGCAGTACATATTCCACTAAACTGAGGTGCTGAAATATGTACTGTGGCAAGAACTGAGGGTATAAAACTTGCAGAACATAAAGCAGTGCGAATGGAATCTGGCCCCACTCCCTCCCTCTCTCTCTCTCTCTTGAAGATACCCATATGCAAATACTTTGGAAATATGAGCTTACCCAAGCAAAATATGAACCTGTCCCAGAATTTGGGCAAGTGGATTTGTAAATCACTAAAAGTTTATTGACATGTTAACTGTTTTACAAAACGTTTATGCTTGTCACTCTCGTGAACCTTGTATTATTGTGCAGTGATCGCAAGGCCTCCAGCCTTGGCAATATTTTATTAATAATTATTGTTACTAACATGCACCGAGTCTGATTTGTTACGACTCTATGACCATAAACTAAACAACAACACAAAAAAATCCAACCAGTTTTGTAAAACTTATATAATTCAGTTCTCTAAATTATAGAATGAAAATCTAAGAGGAACTTACAGTAGTTTTGAATTTAATCCCAAATAATCCTAAAACGTTAAACACAAGTTCAAAAAGAATCGAATGTTTCAAATGAATTCCAGGTCGGCGAATATGCTGATGAGACAATATTCTTCATATATCACAACTCATTTGAATAAATTCACAATAATCCCAGAATAACATTTAGTCCAATGAATACTTTGTAATTTCAGTTAATAACCCAAACAAATATTTATGTACATGTATTCCTGCAAAATTATTTCAACAATCTCTAAAGTTTGTTCTTCATTTTATTGATGAAAGTAAGGGGGTTTCGTGGTCATTAAATGCAATAATTGAAGAAGGATCTGAATTACCATACACTTCAAAATGTTACAATGTAAATAATAAAACCAAGCACTCCTGTTAGTAGAGAAACAGCACACGGGATGATCTACACCATTTTTGTCTTGAATTATTACGAAACCCCTATATCACTTGCATCAACAGGAACTTTAAATGATTGGTTGAAATCTGGAGCTGAAAGAACTGGTGCACCCCTAAGCATGACCTTGAATTTGTCAAAAACCTCCTGACATTTGTCAGACCAATAAAACTTGGTTCTATTACTTAACAAGTTGGTCAGGGGTTCAGCACTTATGGAAAAATTGTAGCAAAATTTGCAATATTATTGAGTCACATCCCAAAATTACATCAGCTGATGTGTACTGATAGACGCTTGGAAATCAGAGATAGCCTTAACTTTAACTTCAAAAAGTTTAACTTGATCATCTCACTTTTGCTAAAATTAATTGTTAACTTTACATCACACAAAGAGCTTAAGAATAGTTTCGAAGTGATCCGTCAAAGTGTCATACAGAATGACATGGTGTACGCATCACAGCCATCTATACAAGATTTTACCATGTTCATTAAATGCTGGAATGTTGACGGAGAATTTTCCATTCCAAATGATGTCATTAATTTTGTTCAAGTCCATCCGGAGTTGCAAATACCGAAATTTCTTTTCCTCTATTCGAAAATGGAATTTCACCAAAATCCTTTCAACAGATCAAACATGGCGACACATATTGCATTTCCAATTTTGTCAACGCAGCCACTGATTATTGGTACTGGTAAAGAAACTGTTTTGGTGACACTGTTCACTTTCCTATAATCAGTACGGATATAAAAGTATTAAGAATACAAGGCAAAACTCCAGTTACTTTATTTTGTAAAGTAACATCATTCTCCAACCAATACCGAATTTCCTTTTTCAAACATTCCAGTCTGAGAGGGATTCATCCTGTAAGGATGTTGCTCCACAGGTGTAGAATCTATAATTTCAATATCATGGTAGATTTTATATGTTCCGATTGGAACATCTAGAAACAAGTGTTCATATTCACATAACAGCTGCTTTAATTCGCTCTTTTCTTGTAGGTGTAGATGTGAAAGTTGCTGTTCCAAATTATCTGACATTTCCAAATTCTGAATACTGGATAAATCCAGGTCACTACAGCCCCATTGCATTCCACCATTTAAATCTTCTCTGTGTGGGACAGGTACAACAAAATTGACTGATTGGTTAAACAGCACTATCTCGATCAACATACTCCTTTAATATAGTTAAATGGCAGAGTTATTTCTGCTTCTACCTCCAAGGAGTGTTGACAATATAATTTAAGCAGCTTACTTTCTTTTAACAGTATAAGGGCCATAACACTTAGCTTGAAGAGGACTTTGAGGTATGAGCAACAAGATAACCAGGACTTTATCACCAGGCTGAAAACTCCTTTTTTATTTTATTTCTAACTTAAATACATTTTTGATTGAGTAGAGAGAAGATTGTTTCTTGCTGTTTCAGAGGCCTTTGACAATTTATATAAAATCAGAAACTTAACCAAGAAGATTAATAGAAGTTAAAAAGCAGCTAAACAAGTTTCTCGTTTGATAACTTCAATTGTCCATGGACAATATGTCCCAAAACAAACTAATTCAAAGAGATTAAAACCCAAAGATTCTTGAACTGATTCCCTAACAGCAAACAACAGCAAACGAACACCATCCCAACCTTTCCTGTATCAAATCAATATGATAGTCTTCAAAGTTTGATTAAATCTTCTCAAAGTCACTTGATTTTCAGATTGATAAGCAGAAAATTTAATTGTTTAATGCCTAATTCATACACAACTTGTTGGAAAATTCCAGACAGAATCTGATCCTTCATTAGACTGGACAGATTTGGGAAGGTCATTAAAAATGTATATATCCACCTTTCTGTCGTATTAGTCCTAATATTGTCAAGGGGTCGTGACAGGTAACTTCTGATTGGGTTTTCCTATTTGACAAGTTTGACAAGATTTACCGTATTTATAGACATAACTTTTAATTTTCAGACAATAAAAATGATTTAAGATCTCGTGATAAGTCTTACTGACTCCTAAATAATCAGACAATGAGATTGATAGGCTGGACTAAGAATTGCATGTCTATGCAACGTAGAAACAACAATTTAAAAGTTCACTGACCATTCATCCCCAGTGGATATGTCAGGTGGTCTCCATATTCCCATAAGGACCCCTTTTTCACAAAATAACACACTGGCACTCTGAAACAAACAGGAGATCTCATGATATTTTTTTCCTGTTTGATGTAAATAATTTACTTTTGTCATCCTGATTAGAACTGAGAGAATCAATAGTAAAAAGAGTCTCATTGTGATCATTGCCAATTGACTGATCAACTGATCAGTACCAAGAGCAAAATGAGCTTCATCAAAAGACTGACCAATAAATGTCAGTGAAAGGAATAATTATCTGATCAACATCGTTCTCAATTGCTCTTTTTCCATAACTCTAGTAACTGCACAAGCAGGGTATAAATTTGGGATTTCAATTTCAATAGCATAAACTTTTTGATCCAAACAAGGCTTGTCAGTTACAAGTGGATTAACTACAACCTTATCTCCAGCAAAGCCATTGTCTAGCAATAAATAAACATCATCAATGTACATGTACAAAGAACTCACAACTCCGATACTCGTGGGTCCTAAGACTAAGTCTGATGACAAATTTCCATTATGGAATGAAATTTTATTAAAGCCACATTCTACTCCTTGAAAAAAAAACAGTCAGAAGACAAAGATTTCTCAGATAAAGGCAAAATACCAGACAATAAATATTTTAATAGGGATATGATCGGTAAAATCACCAATAAGTGATTTATAACCTATTGACATCAATTGTTTATAATTCTCCATAATAAAATCAGCCTGGGGCTTGTTTGACCCAACAAATGTATTGTTTCCAATACATGACCATGAACTTGACATCATAAAAATAAAAACATTCAGAATATCTCTATCCTTAGTATGCTGCTTATTTTTCACTTTGTAGCAATCAGAAATAATATGCCTTATTTTCTTGAAATAAGTGCTTGCAGGAAGAGATAAGGATTTCTGATCAGTCTTATCAAAAGTTTGATTTTTATTAGTTGTGACAGATTTAGGTTTAAATGTACTTTAATGTAGATTTAAATTTAAATAAGGCTGAGATGGTTTCTTATTAAAATCCTGCTAAGAAGAGAAGTTATAGATCAATGAAATGTTGTGAGTCAAGAAATAATCATGAATTTTCAGTCATTCTTTCAAGATTTTCAGATGTTTCAGTTCCAGTCAGAATTACTTCCCTTGAAAAATGGTGCTTACAATCCTCTGAGCCATCCTTACCTAGCATTTTTTATTGACATAAATAGTATTTGTAGCAATGCAGTATAAGATACTGGGTAATAGAAATGTATGTGATTATATCAAGATGGAATACATTCTTAATATTTCCTGGAGTCAATTTCCTACATCAGTTTGTCATGGAATGATGATAAAAAAAATCAGAGACGTGTCAGTGATTCCAAGGGAAGTAATTATGCAAGTTCTGGAGATTCTTCACAAGTGTCCAAAATAATCAGATCTTAATTTTCTACATAATTTATATGGACTGGTGTACACTTCTTACAAATGCAATTTCGAAACCATGTAGTTGCATCTACAAAAGTATGAAGCAAGACCCCGACTATCACAACAATAAAGCATGTAACTGACGAATCAGGTGTCAGGAAGAAAATGATACTGCTGTGATAATCCTCCTATATACTTCCATTAAGTCTGTAAATACCATATATACTTGCTTATAAGATGAGTCCAACTGCATAAGTTACAGGCCTAGATCTGTCATCATATGGGGGCCCTGAGTGGCCGAATGGTCTAAAGTGCTCTCTGTTATGGATCACTGCCATCTCACCTCTGTCTGTGTGGGCTCAAGTCTAGGTTGCGGCCAATGTGGGTATGTGAGAAAGCTTGCAAGTAGCTTCTCATGGGTCGGTGGTTCTTCCTGGGGTTTTCCCGGATTCTTCCTCCACCATTAATACTGGCCGCCATGCTCAGCCTATCATGTGCTGAAAAATGGCATTAAACCCCAAAACAACAACAACAACAACAACTTCATCATATAATACACTAACAGATCTTGGTCTATGCAGTTCGTATGGAGCAATCAGTAGAACAACATTATGCAGGTGCATTATGCTACAGCAGACCAGGATCACGATCTATGCTGTTTGCAGTTGGACTGGACTTATATGTGAGTATATACAATAAATACATGACAAATAATTTACATGAAATTTCAATGGACATGACTGTCTAGATAGATTGTATTCCATACCCTTGTAGCTGCTTAACTCAGTGGCTAAGGTGCTAGACTCATGACCAGAAAGTTTCAGGTTTGATACCCAAGTCAGATCATACTATATCAGCTACAGCAGTGTGCCTTTAGCCCAGGCTCTTTATTTTAATTTGCCTTGATGTGATATAACCTTCAAAGTGCTGCAGTGATGTAAAAGATGCAAACAAAACTAGAAAAACAAAACCATATCATACTCTTCTACATTGGATATAAAGAAAAACCAGTAAAACATTTTGACCTTAGTTTTTACTAGAGATTCTTTATTTGGCTAGTCACAAATAACATTATTTTTGAATGATTGTTTTTAATTGGCTGATAGTTGAAACTGAATCTCAAATTTAAGCTCAGAATTCTATGATCCAGAGCAGACTAGACCATACCAGGTATGACATCCAAGCGTGTACCAACAGATCAGTGTCTGAGCTGTTGGTTTTTCATTAATAGTTGAATGAACCTATGAACCATAGTTTGCCAACATAATATATACCGGTACACTGTCGTGGTCTAAATCAATGGGTGGCAACACAGAGTAGGCTTGTGGTGTTTGACTTATGACCTACTGAATGCTAAAAACCACTTTAGTAGGAAATTTCCAATTGTTACGGTTGATCTCAGCAACCCACTCAAAACAACATGGCAACCAAGTTTGGGGTCACAACCCATGGGTTAAGAACCATTCTATTATCCAGATTTGACCAAGTATGCCAATGCATTATGTTCGAACAGATCAGGATCTGGGCAGCTGGTTTTTCATTAAAAGTTGAATGAACCAAAAGATGGAAATTAATTGACTGGTTACATAAATTTCATTTGAAATAAGCACTAATATAAGATCTTCTGCATATACAACAAATACTGCATATACGACAAATAGTAGCCCGTTAAATATTAAACATGTGTCTTCTATTTCTTAGAGATGCTTTTCATATATATATAAATTCTTTTTTCCCAAACAGTCACATTTTTGAAAATATTCCAGAGTAGTTCAACTAAAAACATTTGATAACAAGTTCTATGGTAAGCAATTGTTAAAATTAACAGTATATCCTCATTAACTGAAAAAGTCTTGCACACAAGTCTTTTTAATGTTATAGAAATAAAAAAATATGAAATATTTTATGTAAAAAAATCTGTATTACTTTCATTAAATAATATAAACACAATGTGATAATTTAAGTATGAAAATCCTTTTACCACATAAAGCTTTAAAAAGTGTGGTATCAACACTTCCCTGTTTGTAGAAAATGCCAAGTAATAGAAGGAATTATTGAGAAATGTAAGATTTTGTTTCAAAAATGGTGTTAGCAGGATGTGCAAAATATAAAGTGTTTCCCCTGCTTCTGAATGTCACAAAATGAAATTATGTCAACCAGGGGATGTGAAATTTAGTTTGCTGGCTTTTAACTGTTTCACAGATGGATCGTTTTTTCTTGAATAATTATCTCAATATATCACCTTAAAAATGAATCACATTTCCATACTGCTTGAAATTTTACCACTCTAACTACTGAAATAATAACATTTGGCAAAAGTCACCATCACTTATCGTAAACTAATCAAATATCTTTTTCAAACATGATTTCCAGAAATCTTATGCATAAACAAACAGAAGCGCCTTTCTTGACACTAATATTTGTCCATAATATGTAGCCTGCTTAAAGAGGCAGCATAGATTGATACATCATGCCCATAATATGTAGCCTGCTTAAAGACCAAGCATAGATTGATACATCATGCCCATAATATGTAGCCTGCTTAAAGAGGCAGCATAGATTGATACATCATGCCCATAATATGTAGCCTGCTTAAAGACCAAGCATAGATTGATACATCATGCCCATAATATGTAGCCTGCTTAAAGAGGCAGCATAGATTGACACATCATGCCCATAATATGTAGCCTGCTTGAAGAGGCAGCATAGATTGATACATCATGCCCATAATATGTAGCCTGCTTAAAGAGGCAGCACAGATTGATACATCATGCCCATAATATGCAGCCTGCTTAAAGACCAAGCATAGATTGATACATCATGCCCATAATATGTAGCCTGCTTAAAGAGGCAGCATAAATTGACACATCATGCCCATAATATGTAGCCTGCTTGAAGAGGCAGCATAGATTGATTCATCATGCCCATAATATGCAGCCTGCTTAAAGACCAAGCATAGATTGATACATCATGCCCATAATATGTAGCCTGCTTAAAGAGGCAGCATAGATTGACACATCATGCCCATAATATGTAGCCTGCTTAAAGAGGCAGCATAGATTACACATCATACCCATAATCTGTAGCCTGCTTAAAGAGCAAGCATAGATTAACACATCATGCTCATAAATCACTTTCAGCCTTAGGCAGGTTATGTTTTTAAATCTCACAGAAATTAAAAAGGTAAAGCTAATCATAGGTAAACAAGCACCATTCCACAGTTTACTTGACTTCTACTACTACTACTACTACTACTATTGCTACTACTACTGCTACTACTATTCACAACTTTGTTTAAAGATGGTGACACAATTAGTTGCATGGAACTAATTGTCCTTGTGGCCCTCTATTATATTCATAGCTACATTTGAAGTACATGTACTTAGTTACACACACACACACTGACAGTAGCTAAAATGATTTAGTGTTTGCTATTCATTTGAGCACTGTTGTGGGAGAGCCCATTAGACTAATATGCACAGGTGAGAGTATGTGTGATTTGGGTTTTTAACATAGCTTTTAAAACTTTTGACATATTGCTATATGTCTGCAGTGTGGTAGTTTATAGTGATGTCTAGCACTGAGGCATCATGCCGCAGACATGTAGCATGATGTCCCACCCAATTACATTATCTTGACACCAGGCCGACCAGTCCTATCGCTAACTCCTGATGCTGAGGGCCAAGCAAGGCAGCTGTTAGTACCATTTTTATGTCTTCAGTATGACTTGGCCAAGGTTTGAACCATTGACCTCCTGCATTCAAGGTAATCACTCTAACCACTAGGAGACTGGATTGGTTAAATACATAGGTAAAGTACACCAAGTGGAACAACCCAATTTGTTTCAAGTGCAGGTAATTAGAGATACTTGTTTGAAAAAACAAAAGTTGTTACACACTGTAAGCTGCTTTGAAGGTAGGTGGTTGTTAGTCTTAATTGTGTTTTTGTGTGTGACATACAGATTTTACATGTTGCAATGTGTGTGATCAAAGTAGAGTTAATTATTTGTCACTGTATGAAAGTTTTATAAGACCACAACCTTTCCTCAAGATGTCTGAGTCTGTAGTGACTGATCAAGCTGTCACTGAAAATATTTTGGAGTACTGTTGCTAGATACAGTGAAAAATCAAAAGTAACTTAAAAAGTATGCCTCTTTCCGATCCAGTCCATATTCAATGGTCTGATCACTGGGTTTTCGGAATGAACTTTTGGCACTAGCTATACAGCAAAGAATGAATAATTTATTAATAAATCTGATCTTCAGTCTGAAAGCAGCATTAATGATGCAGCTTGGGAGTTCAAAATTAAATTATTTCTGCCGCCTAAGGAATGCTCTGAATAATGACCATGAAAGAAAGTCTAATAAAAAGAGACATAAAAATGGTATATAATGGTAAATTGGATTAAAAATTTTCAAAGACCCTATTATAAAGTCAATATTGCAAAATTAATTTAGAATATAAAAAGCACAGATTTATAACAGGTATTTAATTCAGTTAATTTTAGAACAACATCCTAAAGAAATAAAAAAACTGTTTTTGAATCGATATACGATATGCGTGGTAAAAGAAAAAATAAGTTAATCACTTTGCTTGTCTCAATACTGTAGAGACTCACTTTGAAGAAAGGGTTAAAGAGCTTCACTTGTTACTTAAAGACAAAGGAAACAAAAAAAGCAAATTATTGAATGATTTTTACAAGAAAAGCACTGTCCAACCCAATTAACAAGATATAGTACATGTAATGATATTGATGGTCTTTACAAAAGAGAGTTTTGTAAATATACACAGAGTTCATCAACACTGTGAACTTTGCTGTGGTGGTAGAGTTTAAGGTAGATTCTTTTCCCTGCATTTTGACATTGTAAAATCCATGCTTAAATATTGATACTGAGTGAAAAACTTAGCTGATAACTTCCCACTTCTTTAAAATGCACATTCACATTTGAGGGCAATACATCAGACCAATACGTCTTTGTACTCATCACTTCAAACAACATGAAAACATCTGGATGACAATCTGGAGTCCTTCTTATTTACAAACTTTAAATTTAACATCATTTAGATATAAAAATATATATTGCACAAAACTGTAGAGTAATAAATGATATAGACTAAAATACAATCATGAAAATGGTAGGCTAGACTAGACTAGTATCTAGATGTTAAAGAAAAGATTGAAGGGTATTTGAATATTAAATATACAAGTCCAATAATGTGCCAGCAGATCCAGATCTGCTGCCATAGCATAATGCACCTGCAGATCAGGGTCTATGCTGTTCGTTCTACTGATCACTCCTGTTCAGTTTGCAGTTGGTCTTGTCTTATAATTGAGAATAGACAGTACTCTTCTCACATGCCATGAGAAGAAATACTTTGTAAGCAATACCGTTATAAATTCAGTGCTAATTCCATTTTCTGGTTGTTTGTACCAATGTCTCTATTTACTTGTGTACAAGTTAGTTGCAACAGCAAACCACAAAGAAACTGGTTGGCCATTGCATGTTGCACCTGCAGATCTGTGTCTGTGCAGTTTGTTCTGCTATTATTCCGAACAAAGTGCAAGGACTAAAAGATCTGCTGTAATATTATGTGACAACAGATCCTGGTCCATGCAGTTTATGGTTGAACCCAACCTAGATTTGACTACAGTTTGGGGCATATATATTGCATATACATTTTAAAACTTAACTTAAACATAATTATGTTCCTGAATTGCATTGGATTCCTTTGCATCGTGCCATTGTTAGCTTTTTTATGTCCATTTCCTGCTACCCTATACTGGGGTTCAAACTGCTCAATAATATTCTTTGATGTATCTTGTATACACTTTCTAGACATGAAAAGGCCATGACAATTGTGCAAACAATTAATGTATCCTGTCTCTCCCTTTATTTTGCAGACTTGGCCATTGGTTATAACTCAGAAACTGTTCATTGCTCCGCTGTAAAAGTATGTGTACACATACCTGGCATCGCAAGGGGAAATAATTTATGCACTTAGCATTGTTTCTCTCTTGGCCTGAAAGATGAAAAGGAGTTCACTTTTAGAAAAGCAACTAAAGGATATTACGTAGTGAGAATCTCTGATGTCATTCCACTGGCTTGTCATATCAGAGCCATTTGCCTATTCAAATGTCATTTTGTTGTCAAACCTAGTGCATTGTGACCTTTATCACCCTCTCTTATCTTTTGCAAGCAAGGATCCATAGAAATATTTAATTCCAGAGGTCAACTGCTTGATTATTTGTTATTACACTGACTCATTTAAAAATGTTACTTCTTACATTTAGTCTCTGTTCGGCAATATTTTCCCATACCACTGTTATCTCCCATGTAATAACAGTATTGACAATGGAGACTTGAACAAATATTTACCAACAGAGACCATATAAGTGACATAGTGTGTAATAACTACTTGAAATAAAGATAAATAATTAACCTAATTAACCTAATGACTTATGCATGTCCATTGTTTTCATGCTATCTTGCTTCTTTAATTTAGGTTGGCAAATGCTCCTGTAGTTTTTTAAAAGCGAAACTTTGTCTGTTCAACAGACAACTGCCTTTTGTATGATGTTGCCGCTCTGGTGGCCTAACTGGTTAGAGCATTTGCCTTGGATGTGGGAAACCATGGGTCCAAACCCCAGATGAGTCATATCAAAGACTTATAAAAATGGTACTAGCAGCTGCTTCATTTGGCACTCAGCAATAAGAGGTCAAGTTTAGCACTGGTTGGCCTAGTTTCAGAATAACGTGAATTGGTGTGACATGATGCTGCATGTCTGTGGCATGATGCCCCAGTGCTAGACATCACTATAAACTGCCACACTGCAGACATCGTAGTGGTATGACTGAAACATTGTTAAAGCTACAGTAAAAACCTAAATCACACACACACACACTGTATGATGTAACTTATCAGTGGAGTGACATTAGAGACAGGGTGGCAGATACTCAGAATCACCTAAGCTTTTCCACTGCATTTTCAATGTCTATTATTTATTTTGATGATCTATTCTTCATGTGCAGTCCAATATTTTTGTTTGCCACAAATTTAAAAATTCAAAGTATTATTATTTCCTATTCTCTTTCTGATCATTTAAGTTATCTCACATTGAAAAAAGAGATGTAAGAGTGGGTGCTATAATGAGGTTAAAAAAGGCACCACGTCCTATTCTTCGGAGCCTTTACACTATATAGCATGTGGAAACTTCACAATTTTTAACTCAGTTTTCATTACATTTTTGCAAAGAACTGAAACTTACCATATATACTCACTTATAAGTCGATTCAAACAGCAAGCAACAAATATCATAATCTGCCATAGCATTATGCCCCCGCAGATAATGGTCTATGTTGTTTGTTCCACTGATTACTCCTAACAAACTGCAATGGCAGAGATCTTTGTGCAGTTTGCAGTCAGTCTTGTCTTTTAAGTGTGTATATATGGCATTCTCATAAACCATGGTAAAATTCGCTGAGGAGAAACTTTGAAAGGCATGTTAATCCAAATTTTAAACTTGTATTTAAAATTTATAAACCCGCTTCCTCTCTCAAATAACTTTGCTCAAAATTTTGAGCAATAAATAGTGCTACAAAATTTCTAAATCTAACTCAAATTCAAGAAATAAAACATTTTGATTCTTGAGAATATTTCAAGTAAGATAGTCAACTAAAGTTTAATTACAAAGGGACCATGCCACAGTTTTATTACAGAGGGAGCATGCTGCAGTTTTATTACAAAGGGACCAGGTTACAGTTTTATTACAAAGGGTCCAGGCTACAGTTTTATTACAAAGGGTCCAGGCTACAGTTTTATTACAGAGGGAGCATGCTACAGTTTTATTACAGAGGGAGCATGCTACAGTTTTATTACAATGGGTCCAGGCTACAGTTTTATTACAGAGGGAGCATGCTACAGTTTTATTACAATGGGTCCAGGCTACAGTTTTATTACAAAGGGACCATGCCAGTTTTATTACAGAGGGAGCATGCCACAGTTTTATTACAATGGGTCCAGGCTACAGTTTTATTACAAAGGGTCCAGGCTACAGTTTTATTACAAAGGGTCCAGGCTACAGTTTTATTACAGAGAGAGAATGCTACAGTTTTATTAGAGAGGGAGCATGCTACAGTTTTATTACAGTGGGTCCAGGCTACAGTTTTATTACAAAGGGTCCAGGCCACAGTTTTAAGATTGGTATCAATATTTTCAAGTAAGGACTGAAGTTGGGTCAAGTTTGATTGTGGCAGGGCTCAATCACACTGTTTTCAATGCTTCTGATGTCCTTGATACCATATTTGCACATGAATCGTAAATGTAAAAAAAACTGAAGATCAAGGATCTAGATTGGACTTAAAAAACTGTTACCACCAGCACAGTGTACATCCTGACCTCATATTAAAAGTAACAGTGTAGACGCTGGCCTCATATTTTGGAATCTTATAATTAAGTGGAACTGTGTACACCCTGACCTAGTATTCTTGAATCTTATAGTTAAATGGAACTGTGTACATCCTGACCCCATGTTCTTGACTCTTATGATTAAATGGAACTGTGTACACTCTGGCCTCATATTCTTGAATCTTAAATGGAACAGTGTACACCCTGACCTTGTATTCTAGAATCTTAAATGGAACTGTGTACACCCTGACCTTGTATTCTAGAATCTTAAATGGAACAGTGTACACCCTGACCTTGTATTCTAGAATCTTGTGATTAAATAGAATAGTGTACACCCTGACCTTGTATGCTTGAATCTTATGATTAAATGGAACAGCATACACCCTGACCTTATATTCTTGAATCTTGTGATTAAATGGAACAGTGTACACCCTGACCTTGTATTCTTGAATCTTCTGATTAAATGGAACAGTGTACACCCTGACCTTGTATTCTTGAATCTTGTGATTAAATAGAACAGTGTACACCCTGACCTTATATTCTTGAATCTTGTGATTAAATGGAACAGTGTACACCCTGACCTTGTATTCTTGAATCTTATAGTTAAATGGAACTGTGTACACCCTGACCTTATATTCTTGAATCTTGTGATTAAATGGAACAGTGTACACCCTGACCTTATATTCTTGAATCTTGTGATTAAATGGAACAGTGTACACCCTGACCTTACATTCTTGAATCTTGTGATTAAATGGAACAGTGTACACCCTGACCTTGTATTCTTGAATCTTGTGATTAAATGGAACAGTGTACACCCTGACCTTGTATTCTTGAATCTTGAGATTAAATGGAACAGTGTACACCCTGATCTTGTATTCTTTAATCTTGTGATTAAATGGAACAGTGTATACCCTGATCTTGTATTCTTGAATCTTGTGATTAAATGGAACAGTGTACACCCTGACCTTGTATTCTTGAATCTTGTGATTAAATGGAACAGTGTACACCCTGATCTTGTATTCTTTAATCTTGTGATTAAATAGAACAGTGTACACCCTGACCTTGTATTCTTGAATCTTATAGTTAAATGGAACTGTGTACATTGACCCCATGTTCTTGAACCTTGTGATTAAATGGAACAATGTACACCCTGACCTTGTATTCTTGAATCTTCTGATTAAATGGAACAGTGTACACCCTGACCTTATATTCTTGAATCTTGTGATTAAATGGAACAGTGTACACCCTGACCTTGTATTCTTGAATCTTCTGATTAAATGGAACAGTGTACACCCTCACCTTGTATTCATGAATCTTCTGATTAAATGGAACAGTGTACACCCTGACCTTGTATTCTTGAATCTTGTGATTAAATGGAACAGTGTACACCCTGACCTTGTATTCTTGAATCTTGTGATTAAATGGAACAGTGTACATCCTGACCCCATGTTCTTGAATCTTGTGATTAAATGGAACAATGTACACCCTGACCTTGTATTCTTGAATCTTGTGATTAAATGGAACAGTGTTCACCCTGACCTTATATTCTTGAATCTTGTGATTAAATGGAACAGTGTACACCCTGACCTTGTATTCTTGAATCTTGTGATTAAATGGAACAGTGTACACCCTGACCTTGTATTCTTGAATCTTCTGATTAAATGGAACAGTGTACACCCTGACCTTGTATTCTTGAATCTTCTGATTAAATGGAACAGTGTACACCCTGACCTTATATTCTTGAATCTTGTGATTAAATGGAACAGTGTACACCCTGACCTTGTTATCTTGAATCTTGTGATTAAATGGAAGTGTACACCCTGACTTTGTATTCATGAATCTTCTGATTAAATGGAACAGTGTACACCCTGACCTTGTATTCTTGAATCTTCTGATTAAATGGAACAGTGTACACCCTGACCTTGTATTCTTGAATCTTGTGATTAAATGGAACAGTGTACATCCTGACCCCATGTTCTTGAATCTTGTGATTAAATGGAACAGTGTACACCCTGACCTTGTATTCTTGAATCTTCTGATTAAATGGAACAGTGTACACCCTGACCTTATATTCTTGAATCTTGTGATTAAATGGAACAGTGTACACCCTGACCTTGTATTCTTGAATCTTCTGATTAAATGGAACAGTATACACCCTGACTTTGTATTCATGAATCTTCTGATTAAATGGAACAGTGTACACCCTGACCTTGTATTCTTGAATCTTCTGATTAAATGGAACAGTGTACACCCTGACCTTATATTCTTGAATCTTGTGATTAAATGGAACAGTGTAAACCCTGATCTTGTATTCTTTAATCTTGTGATTAAATAGAACAGTGTATACCCTGACCTTGTATTCTTGAATCTTGTGATTAAATGGAACAGTGTACATCCTGACCCCATGTTCTTGAATCTTGTGATTAAATGGAACAGTGTACACCCTGACCTTGTATTCTTCAATCTTGTAATTAAATGGAACAGTGTACACCCTGACCTTGTATTCTTCAATCTTGTGATTAAATGGAACAGTGTACACCCTGACTTTGTATTCATGAATCTTCTCATTAAATGGAACAGTGTACACCCTGACCTTGTATTCTTGAATCTTGTGATTAAGTGGAACAGTGTACACCCTGACCTTGTATTCTTGAATCTTGTGATTAAATGGAACAGTGTACATCCTGACCCCATGTTCTTGAATCTTGTGATTAAATGGAACAGTGTACACCCTGACTTTGTATTCTTGAATCTTGTGATTAAATGGAACAGTGTACACCCTGACCTTATATTCTTGAATCTTGTGATTAAATGGAACAGTGTACACCCTGACCTTGTATTCTTGAATCTTGTGATTAAATGGAACAGTGTACACCCTGTCCTTGTATTCTTGAATCTTGTGATTAAATGGAACAGTGTACACCCTGACCTTGTATTCTTGAATCTTGTGATTAAATGGAACAGTGTACATCCTGACCCCATGTTCTTGAATCTTGTGATTAAATGGAACAGTGTACACCCTGACTTTGTATTCTTGAATCTTGTGATTAAATGGAACAGTGTACACCCTGACCTTGTATTCTTGAATCTTGTGATTAAATGGAACAGTGTACACCCTGACCTTGTATTCTTGAATCTTGTGATTAAATGGAACAGTGTACACCCTGTCCTTGTATTCTTGAATCTTGTGATTAAATGGAACAGTGTACACCCTGACCTTATATTCTTGAATCTTGTGATTAAATGGAACAGTGTACACCCTGACCTTGTATTCTTGAATCTTGTGATTAAATGGAACAGTGTACACCCTGTCCTTGTATTCTTGAATCTTGTGATTAAATGGAACAGTGTACACCCTGACCTTGTATTCTTGAATCTTGTGATTAAATGGAACAGTGTACACCCTGACCTTGTATTCTTGAATCTTGTGATTAAATGGAACAGTGTACACCCTGACTTTGTATTCATGAATCTTCTGATTAAATGGAACAGTGTACACCCTGACCTTGTATTCTTGAATCTTGTGATTAAATGGAACAGTGTACACCCTGACCTTGTATTCTTGAATCTTGTGATTAAATGGAACAGTGTACACCCTGTCCTTGTATTCTTGAATCTTGTGATTAAATGGAACAGTGTACACCCTGATCTTGTATTCTAGAATTTTGTGATTAAATGAAACCTTGTATACCCTGACCTTGTATCCCTGAATCTTTCTTGACAAGAAATTCAAGTTTAACCTTAAAGTCTCAAAACTTGCATACTCCATACTTTCAATAATCACAAATGGAGTTTTCAGAATTGTCTTCACTTGGGACCCTCTACAAGCTGGCCAAATTTTCATGCTATAGGTGAATTCTAAATACAATTTTTGCTTGCTTATAAGACAAGTCCAACTGCACAGACCCAGATCTGCCTGGAGTGCATAATGCACTGGCAGATCTGGGTCTGTGCAATTTGTTAGGAGCAATCAGAAGAACAAACAACATAGACCCTAATCTATTTTTGCATTATGCTACAGCACATCAGGCTATTTGAAGATTGCAGTAATTGACTCAAATTGTAAGTGACTATACATGGTACTGTATCTGATTTTTATGTTTTAAGCTTGATTTTAATGGACTCTCTTGCTCAGAATGGTTTTGGAATATGGGAGCAGTCCTGCTGATGCATTGTATGGTGACAAGTCAAATTCTAGGCTTTTATCAATTTTAGTGCATTTTCTTTTACTGAAATACTGAAAGGATTTATTCTTACCCCATGTAGTCCTAAACATCAACAGCATCCTCAACACAACATGTACTGTTCATTACATGTATCATGTTGGGTTTCCTTTTAATAGTTCTGCCAAATATGATGTTTTTGTTGGTGATTAAGGTTTGGAATTTGGAAAAGGATCTTCACTAAGGATTTCAAAACATCTACATGATTTACAATAAATAAAACAATGTTGCTTACTCAACACAAATAGAAACATTCCACCTGCTGTATTTATTTGCTTATAAGATGAATCCAACTACAAACTGCATAGAACCAGATCTGCTGGCAAATAATGCACTGGCAGATCTGAGACTGTGCAGTTTATTAGGAGTAATCGGTAGAACAAACAACATAGATCCTGATCGGCAGGTGCATTATGCTTAGGCAGATCAAGATGTTTGTTGTTTGTAGTTTGACTGGACTTATAAGTGAGTATGGTATCTACCCATTAGGCTTACTGCACAGCAGACTGCTTTTACAAGGCTTTTTTCTTATCTATACTATGTTTGATTTAATAAGACAAAGCAGAGATGTGGAAATATATTATTTCAATGGAACAGATAGTTCATGTGTCAATGACAGCCACACATATGTTTTCATTCACACATTTACCAATTTTGTAAACATTTACTGACAATAATCAAAACTGTGCTATTTACATGTGTAAAGATTTAAAGGCAATAATCAAATCTATGCCATTTACATGTGTAAAGATTTAAAGACAATAATCAAATCTATGCTATTTATATGTGTAAAGATTTAAAGGCAATAATCAAATCTATACCATTTACATGTGTAAAGATTTAAAGGCAATAGTCAAATCTATGCCATTTACATGTGTAAAAATTTAAAGACAATAATCAAATCTATGCCATTTACATGTGTAAAGATTTAAAGACAATAATCAAATCTATGCTATTTACATGTGTAAAGATTTAAAGACAATAATCAAATCTATGCCATTTACATATGTAAAGATTTAAAGACAATAATCAAATCTATGCTATTTACATGTGTAAAGATTTAAAGACAATAATCAAATCTATGCCATTTACATGTGTAAAGATTTAAAGGCAATAATCAAATCTATGCCATTTACATGTGTAAAGATTTAAAGGCAATAATCAAATCTATGCCATTTACATGTGTAAAGATTTAAAGGCAATAGTCAAATCTATGCCATTTACATGTGTAAACACTGCAGCCTTAGTCTTCACAGACAGATATTTCACTGGGTCTTCAAATTCATTGTATTTGGCAACCCTGAAATCTACATGATTTGTTACCCACCAATAAAAGTGAAATCAGAGAATTTTCCACCATTTTAAAAGGCCGAAGAAATTATGAGATATGTTAGTTTAAATTTAATTATCAATCTGAAAACTCAGCATATTTCCTACAATTTGCTTAAAATCATATAACTTTAGGAAACAAAATCTTTATCAAGTTTGGCAAGGAAACTTATATATGCAAAAATATTTTTGACCACAAATGTCATTCATGTAATGAGGTATTAGACAGTAGTTTGTCAAATTAATCTTATATCACTTAGTTAAGTGTGTGTGTGTGTGTGTGTGTGTGTGTGTGTGTGTGTGTGATTTGGATTTTTAATGTAGCTTTGAACAATATTTCAGTCATATCACTATGATGTCTGCAGTGTGGCAGTTTATGGTGATGTCTAGCACTGGGGCATCATGCTGTAGCATGTGTCTCACCAAGCACATTATCCTGACACCAGGCCAACCAGTCCTAACACTAATCTCTTAATGCTGAGATAAGACATAAAACTGACTTTATTTGTCAAATTTAAATGTTATTACCATGTTGTGTTTTAGCTATTGCAACATGTTGATATGGTAAATCTTTTTGTTTCCCCATTTGTAAACAGTTACCATATTTTACTTGCTTATAAGTCATATCAAATGCAAGCAACAAAGATCATAATCTGCCATAGCATAATGTGCCTACAGATCAGGGTCTGTGTTGTTTGTTCTATTGATTACTCCTTACAAATTGCACAGGCCCAGATCTGCTAGCACATTTTGCAATGGCAGATCTGGGTCTGTGCAGTTTGTAGTTACTCTTGTTTTATAGGTGAGTATATATGGTACTCCATCAGGGCCCTATTAAGGACTTCCAGGGCCCTAAGCACTGAAAATTGTATGGTGCCCCCACCCACCCAATGTGAAACTTGAAAAAACAATATTAAAAGCTAAAAAGGTGGGAATGTACCAGTGTTGTGATCATTCCAAATCAAAATACTCATGCATGCAGATAGAAATGGCAATTTATAATTCATTCAATTTTATCATCAACAATTAATTTGAATTTTTACAGGTGCCTCTGCTGGGCTGATGCCCTAAGCATGTGCTTATGTGCTTAATGGGTAATCTGGCCCTGTACTCCATGATTCATGAGGATGACTACCAATAGAAGAGCAAAATATACCCAATTCAAAATAACATTTGTTGTTTAACATATATACTACGTGAAGCATGAGACAAACCAATATATCACAATATGTTAGCTCTCCTACTCCGTAGCAACAAAATAATTCTGACAATAAACAATTCATGTAATTTTGAAAACAGGTAATGTCTTGTATCTCTGCTGCTACTATGCAACCCTTACACAGGATTTGTGAAGTTCCTTTCTACTGTGTTGTTTGCTGGGTCTGTATCAATCTTAAGAATGATTTAGTCTGATCTGTGTTATTTACATTTTGCAAACACGCTCACCCCTTAGCCTAAGGAGGGTTTCTCCTGGAGCTACCATAATCCAGGTCTTATCAAGGCAGGTACAGATTGGTAAAGGAAACCTGTGAAAATAACCACAGAAGATCCCTGAGTTAGACCATTATCTGCTGGTACATGATGTGATAGTACAGCTGGGTCTATGTTATTTGCATTTGGACCCAACGTGTGTGTGTGTGTGTGTGTGTGTGTGCCAATGAATAATCATGTTTTGACAATTTCTGACTTTAGTTTTTTTCAGTATGGATATATTTAATCCCCCTTCCCTCTAACTGACTTGTATACATTGTCGCTTTGTTAATATAGTGGCTTTCTCCCCCACCATGTAATGTCTATAATTAATCCATCTAGCTTATTTTAACTGCTCAGTACTGAATTCAGCTACCCTCCCAGCATACCAATGGTCACTATAAAAGTACACAGTACTGAATTCAATTGCCCTCCCAGCATACCAATGGTTACTATAAAAGTACACAGTACTGAATTCAACTGCCCTCCCAGCATACCAATGGTTACTATAAACGTACACAGTACTGAATTCAACTGCCCTCCCAGCATACCAATGGTTACTATAAAAGTACACAGTACTGAATTCAACTGCCCTCCCAGCATACCAATGGTTACTATAAAAGTACACAGTACTGAATTCAACTGCCCTCCCAGCATACCAATGGTTACTATAAACGTACACAGTACTGAATTCACCTGCCCTCCCAGCATACCAATGGTTACTATAAAAGTACACAGTACTGAATTCAACTGCCCTCCCAGCATACCAGTGGTTACTATAAAAGTACACAGTACTGAATTCAACTGCCCTCCCAGCATACCAATGGTTACTATAAAAGTACACAGTATTGAATTCAACTGACTGCATGGCATACTATAAAACTGTATGATTGAATTCAACTGTATTCATGTCATATCAATGGCTACTATAAATGTACACAGTATTGAATTCAGATGTCCACATGGCATACCAGTGGTTACTATAAATGTACACAGTATTGAATTCAGATGTCCACATGGCATACCAAAGGTTACTATAAAAGTACACATTATTGAATTCAACTACAGTCATGGCATACCAGTGGTTACTACAGATGTATACAGTACTGAATTCAGCTGCCTTCATGGCATACCAGTGGTTACTATAATTGTACAGAATTGAATTCATCTGTACTCGTGGCATACCAATGGTTACTATAAACGTACAGTATTGAATACAACTATAAATGTACACTGACCTCATGGCATACTAATGGTTACTTTAAATATAACAGTTGTAAATTCAAAATAGAAAACAATTGCCCCTTTTTATATTATTTTTTTCACAAGTTCTGACCAAAATTTATATTTTCCACTGAAATGACAAATTCATCAATATGCTTCTGCACTGATTGGTATCAGAATGATGTCATAGATAATACCAAATTCAGTCAAGTCAAATAAGGTACTGCAGTTGGTAATAAGTTTGTAGACTGACGCCATAGATAAAAACAAACTTAAAGTCAAATAAGGTACTGCAATTGGTAATAACTGCAGAATGATGTCATAACACCAAACTCAGTCAAGCCAAATTAGGAGTTGGTAATAAGTTTGTAGAATGATGTTATAGATAACACCAAACTCAGTCAAGTCAAATAAGACACTGAAGTTGGTAATAAGTTTGTAGAATGATGTCATAAATATCACCAAACTCAGTCAAGTCAAATAAGACACTGAAGTTGGTAATAAGTTTGTAGAATGATGTCATAGATAACATCAATCTCAGTCAAGTCAAGTAAAATAAGACACTGCAGTTGGTAATAAGTCTATATAACAATGTCATAGATAACACTATTCTCAACAAAGTCAAATAAGGTACTGAAATTGGTAATAATTTTGTAGAATGATGTCAAAGATAACACCAAACTCAGCAAAGTCAAATAAGGCACTGCAACTGGTAATAAGTTTGCAAAATGTTGTCATAGATAGCAGCAACTAAATCAAGTAAAAGAATACACTGCAGTTGGTACTACATTTGTAGAATAATGTAATAGATAACACCATACTCAACAAAGTCAAATATGACTGCAGTTGGTAATAAGTTTGTAGAATGATGTAATTGATAACACCATACTCAACAAAGTCAAATATGACTCTGCAGTTGGTAATAAGTTTGTAGAATGATGTAATTGATAACACCATACTCAATAAAGTCAAATAAGGCACTGTAATTGGTAATAAATTAGTAGAATGATGTCACAGATAATACCAAACACAATCAAGTCAAAGAAGGCACTACAGTTGGTAATTTTGAAGCATGTAATTCTTTGCTAATATTAGCACTTTAATTCAATGGTCTTAATCTATACATTTGACCTTTAACTCAACATTTGACCTTTGACTGCTGTATATACTCACTCATACATTGAGTAAAACTACAAACAACAAAGACCCTAATCTGCCATAGCAAAATGTGCCTACCAATCAAGGTCTATGTTGTTTGTTCTACTGATTACTCCTAACAAACTGCCTATGCCCAAAGTGCATTATGTCATGGCAAGTCTGGGTCCGTGCATTTTGTAGTTGGACTTATCTTATAAACGAGTATGTTATATTTATCAGTATAGAATATTTAAAGTATTTTTCAGTAAACTTTTGACAAAATAATAAGCTGATTTGATGAAGTACCTTGAAGATTTAACTATTCAAACTTTTACGCTTTATATGTTCAAAATTATCATATTTAATATCAGCAAATTATTAATTTGTCATTAACAGTTTTAGTTTCCTGAAAAATAAAATTAGTTATATTGAAATATTATGTACATCTCATCTTTAAAACATCTTAGACACCATCAGTTTGTAGTTTTCAAGAATGGCAACTTTTGCATGACCATTAAGTGTACAGTTAAGTTGTCAAAGCACCGGCAAGCTGTAAATGCTTGCCTTTCTGTGGAAAGTGATGTACTGTTTACATGATTTTCTTTACAAACCCCAAATCCTACTCAGCCCATTAAGAAAAATCAGACTTCACTCCAAGTATAAATGAAATATAAAGGTTATGTATTTTATGACTTTGGAAATATACACGTGAAATCAGGGTTATGGCCATTTTTTAAAGCTACATGTACATCAATTGGAAGCTGATTTCACAGTGTTTTTTTTACAAACATTTCACGGTGTTTTTTTTATAAACATTTCACGGTGTTTTTTTTATAAACATTTCACGGTGTTTTTTTTATAAACATTTCACGGTGTTTTTTTTATAAACATTTCACGGTGTTTTTTTTATAAACATTTCACGGTGTTTTTTTTTATAAACATTTATATACTTCTTATACAACTCAAACACTGAAATGAAAGAACACAGACATCGGAGATTTTATTGTAAAAGTTCCATCGCAATCGAGTTGTATAAATAAAGCTTAACTGGTAGGAACTTATCTGATAATTGTCAATTGTCAGTACTGAAGATCCAAGGCTGTATAGACGGTAAGCATTTTCCTTACATATATATTTAAAATCAAGTCTTATTTAAAAGATTTCAGTGTACCACTGAATGTAAAATTTTTAATTTAACAGTACATGTATTCATATAAAGCTTATATCACCAACTCATGACAAATCAAATGTTCGATCAAGGTTCTCTTTCAAGTGCAGGAAACATGATAAAGGCAACCATAAACTCTTGCATGTGACATCTTCAAACAAGGACCACAAGATGCAAACATATATGCCTGTTCTTTTTTTGCATTAGCTGACTGCTTGTGAAATCTAAGGTCTAAAATAGTGTTCATCTTGTAATTATCTGTAAAACACATATTTAGGAATTGTAACTTCATGTTCATTTTTTTAAAAGTTGTTGACAAAATTCAATGAATATGTTTGGCAGATACAAATAGGTCTTTCATAATTGACCTTGATGCATCACAGAGATACCTTGGTGGATGGAAATTGTGAAGAGCAGTGATTAAAAAATCTCAACAATTAAAAATTGCTGAAAACTGTATGCCTTTTATCATTTTGCCAAATGTAAATATTGTACAATGTAGCATTATTTCAACTCATAATATTTTTCTTAGGGTTGATACATTTATTTTTATTTGCACCAAGTCTGTGTAATCCCACAATCCAGCATCAGATCCAAATGATGAATCATGACCATTACAAAGCGTGTGAAATTGCTAATGGTGATGCCCTACAGTTTTGTATTTTGCATAGCGTTAGAATTTTAAAGAAAAAGAATTTCCCCATGTTTCCTCAAAGACCTTGCATATCTTAGTTATTGTCCCTTTATTTTGGTGTATGATTGATGAGTGTAATATGGGCATACAACTTGGCCTTACTCCAGATGTACACATCTCAAAACACTGCTAGCTCCGCTTGTCATTTGACTTCCTAGTCTTTAGAGGTAAATCGTAAAAAAAGGAGCTGATAACTTGTTTTACATTTTATATATTTGGTAATTCACTCATTGCACTTTCAGAAGCTGGTATCATCTAGTCTGACAAATTCATTTTCCCTATTTTATTAACTGCTAAAGATAGGGTACTTTAGACTAATTCAGGCTGATTTTTTTTAGAACAAGAGAACAGTCATTTTAGTTAGACATGTGCTTAGATCATGTACAATTTCCACAAGTACATTATCCAAAGGAATTTCAGCCACATTACATGAAGTAGCATAGAGGTATACCAACATCATCTACATAAAGGTATACCAACATTCTCTACACTGTGCATGTTGCAAATGAGAACAACTTCACCTTACTTAATATCTGCAGAGCGCCCCCAACATGCATCCATTCCTGCCTTCCATAGGGGAACACAAAGTATCAGATACATCACCCAATGGTTGTGAGTGCAATATCATCCTCAGGCCAGACTGGGTCAACTGCTTTGGTGTACCCTTGGGAAAGGCACTTAAAATTCCCATTTCATCTGCATGATACAGCCAATAATGTATGTTGTACCTTTGAGAGGGAGATAATTTGACATGGGTATAGCCACAACAAAATTATAGTAGTTACGACCTCCAAAAGGGAGATATCTTTATTCCAATGTGGAGAACAGATAAAATTGTTGACTGATACTTTATGGCAGTGGTTCCCAACCTATTCAAATATGAAGACCCCTTCTTAACTTCAAATTTTTTTTTGCATACCCCCAAATGCTAAAAGTTGTACTTTTACAGTAGAATAAACCATAATCTTCAAGGGGTCAGCAGCCCACAGGTTGGGAACCACTGCTCTATGGAGTACAAAGTTAATATGCTCAATGTTCAGTCTTAAATTAACTGACTCCAACAATTAGAATACTGTCCACATTTTTACACACTTCAAATTCATTATTTGTCTGGTGTAAAAATATTTATAGGCAAAATATTATTTTAAAAATAGTTGAAAACATTTTTTCTAGGAAGATGGAGAAAACTTAAAATACAAAGGCTCCATATGCATTTGGGTGGGTGGGTGTGAAGATTTTGGGTATTCAAAAATTAAAGGATATGAAAGATTACAGATTTCTTGCATTAATTTGGGGCTCTGGGTGGTTGAGTGGTCCAAGGCACTCGCTTTTACAGATCACTCATCTTTGTCCATGTGAGCTGGTCAGTATGTGAGAAAGCTCGCAAGTATTTTCCCGTTTATCAGTGATTCTTCTTCCATCAGATATACTGGCCATATGAATAGCCTATCAAGTGCTGAAAAAAGGCATTAAACACCACAAAATGAAGAAAGAAAAAACATATCTATTTTGAAAAATCTTGATTTTACATAACGATCTTGGTCCAGCAGTCACATTAGCCAACAAATTTTGTCCATATCTTTAATGTGACTAGTAAAGACTTTTCTATTGTTGTTAAAGTAAACTTCATCAGCAGAACCATTTCAAAAGAACTTTGCCCAAGACATTATCTTTTGCACGTTTCTTTCATAGTGCAATTATGCATTCTAAAATACCTGAAAAATATGACAATGCTTTTATCCTACAAAAAATGCATCATGCAAACATATAGTAAACAATCCCTAATGGGGTTGTTTACACACTATACTGCCAGCTGAATTACAAATACTGTAATATGCTTTAGTTTCGGATTCATCACAAAGATTTACTATCTTTTAATAGTACTTGAAGGAGGCGGTGGAGCCATGTTGCTGTCATTAGTGATACGCCAGTATATTCACTTTATTTATATCACTACATTACAGATAAGCAATTATCCATGTTTAGTCAATATATTTTTTCTTTCATATATCAAAATGTTACTGTTTTGTGCATTTTGATGATCACTTTTATACATTGTTCAGAATAATAGAAGGCCTCCAGGATTTCTAGTCACTTACCCTATTCAAGTAATGAAGGCTGCTAATTGTAGTAGCAGTAGTAGTATTGGTAGTAGTAGTAGTACCTGTATTGGATGTATAGGTAGTACTAGTAGTAGTAGTAGTAGTAGTAGTAGTACCTGTATTGGATGTATAGGTAGTACTAGTAGTAGTAGTAGTAGTAGTAGTAGTAGTACCTGTATTGGATGTATAGGTAGTACTAGTAGTAGTAGTAGTAGTAGTATTGTTAGTAGTAATAGTAGCATTGGTAGTAATTGTAGTAGTACTGGAAGTATTAGGAGCAGCAATATTGGTGTGTGTGTGTGTGATTTTGATTTTTAACGTAGCTTTAAAAAAATTTCAGTCATATCGCTATGATGTCTGCAGTGTGGCAGTTTACAGTGATGTACAGCACTGGGGCATCATGCCGCAGACATGTAGCATGATGTCCCACCCAGTTACATTATCCTGACACAAGGCCGACCAGTCCTAACGCTAACCTCTTAATGCTGAGCACCAAGCGAGGCAGCTGTTAGTACCATTTTTGTAAGTCTTTGGTATGACTCGGCTGGGGATCGAACCCACAACCTCCCACATCCGAGGCAGATGCTCTAACCACTAGGCCACCAGAGTAGTTAGCAATATTGGTAGTAATAATAGTAGTATTGGTAGGAGTAGTATTAGCAGTGGAAGTATTAGTAGTAGTAGTAGTAGTAGTAGCAGTAGTGGAAGTATTAGTACTTGTAGTAGCAAGTGGATGTATTAGTAGTAGCATTGTTGGTTGTTGTTGTTGTTGTAGGGTTAAATGTCATTATTCAGCACAAGATAGGCTATACATGGCAGCCAGTATAACTGGTGGAGGAAGAACTCTGGACAAGCCTGGGAAGAACCACTGACCCATGAAAAGCAACTAGCACACTTTCTCACATACCCACTTTAGCCAAGCCTTAGACTCGAACCCATGCAGACAGAGGTGAAATGGCAGTGATCCGGAGTATTTAGTAAAGTATTTGTAGTAGTAGTATTCGTAGTAATAGTATTTGTAGTAGTAGTATTTGTAGTAGTAGTAGTATTTGTAGCAGTAGTATTTGTAATAATAGTATTTGTAGTAGTAGTAGTATTTGTAGCAGTAGTATTTGTAATAATAGTATTTGTAGTAGTAGTATTTGTAGTAATAGTATTTGTAGCATTTGTAGTAGTAGTAGTATTTGTAATAATAGTATTTGTAGTAGTAGTATTTGTAGTAATAGTATTTGTAATAGCAGTAGTATTTGTAGTAGTAGTAGTATTTGTTGTAATAGTATTTGTAGTAGTAGTAGTATTTGTAGTAATAGTATTTGTATTAGTAATAGTATTTGTAGTAATAGTATTTGTAGTAGTAGTAGTATTTGTAGTAATAGTATTTGTAGTTGTAGTAGTATTTGTAGTAATAGTATTTGTATTAGTAATAGTATTTGTAGTAATAGTATTTGTAGTAGTAGTAGTATTTGTAGTAATAGTATTTGTAGTTGTAGTAGTATTTATAGTAGTAGTAGTATTTGTTGTAATAGTATTTGTAGTAGTAGTAGTATTTGTAGTAATAGTATTTGTATTAGTAATAGTATTTGTAGTAATAGTATTTGTAGTAGTAGTAGTATTTGTAGTAATAGTATTTGTAGTAGTAATAGTATTTGTATTAGTAATAGTATTTGTAGTAGTAGTAGTAGTATTTGTATTAGTAGTAGTAGTAGTAGTATTTGTATTAGTAGTAGTAGTAGTAGTATTTGTAGCAATGGTAGTAGTATTTGTTGTAGTAGTAGTATTTGTAGTAGTAGTAGTAATGTATAAGATTTTTTCTTTTCATGTCTTTTGTTTGATAAAAAAGAAATCTGAATTAAGGAATGGATTCCAATGAATTATGGAGGAAATTATCTTCCAATGCTTCCAAACAAAGCTTCATCATATATATGCATGCAAAATGGCATATGCTCTCTACTTCCAAACTGACAAAACAGCTTCTTTAGCTATCCACAAACAAATGTAATAAATCAAAAGCCAAAATGTCTGCTACGTCAGTGTACATCAGGGGGTCAGCAACCTATTTTACATAGTGTGCCACTTTTTCCCAGATTAACTACAAAATGAGTGAGTGCGAGCCACCAGTAAGAGAGTAACACTGTTAAAATTGAGATTTTTGGCTGCCCTTCGCATGCAACACACAACCTTTTGATGAGCCACCTTGTAGCACGATTGCCATAGGTTGCTGACACAAGGCGTATATTGTTTACAATCAAAGTAGTTCCTAATACACAATACTATTTTTAGATACACATGATCTGCAACATAAAGCCATGTTGTATGGAAAAATACTGCATGATTCTGACAATGTAAAGTTAATGGGGAAAAAATGAAAAAATAATAATTTCTGATACTGGAATATATTCATCCTCATTACACTGATATGGATACAAATTTCATTTATCACTCTTTATCGTTGAAATAAAACTTTAGTTTGCTTATGCAGATCTGGATATCCAATGTTTTTTGTTTAAAAACACCATACCAGTTGTACACCAAATTAATGAATGCAAATACTCTTTGTTTGTGTAAAATTTTGTGACTGTATCAAGCACAATGTTTGTTTACACTGTTGTAACTTGAGTTTCATCCAATAGACATGTAAATTTATTCACATTTGTTTATGTTTAAATAGGCAAGCCACTGTTAGGGGGCAGGGCAACACAGGTAACTGCTGTGGGGAGGGGTAGCCATTTTATTTTTGTGGAGCTAAATGTACTTTTTCAGAGTGGGAGTATCGTTTTGCTCAGCACTAACTTATGACAGCCCTGCCAATCCAGTAGGTCAATATCGTTGACTGATAAAGTAATGCAGTGAAGACTTTATGTGGTTTCTAAAGTGTGCATTCTTGGGATTCTTCTTCAAGACAGTATATTAAAATTACTTACGTTACTTACCATATATACTTGTATACAAGTTGACTCCAGCCTCAAACTGCACACACCCAGATCTGCCATTGCTTAAGGCACCATCAGACATGGGTCCATGCAGTTTGTTAGGAGTAATCAGTAGAACAACAACATATAATCCTGTCTGCAGGCACAGTATACTATGGCAGACCAGGATCTTTGTTGTTTGCAGTTTGACTGGACTTATAAGCAAGCATATATGGTACATTAATGTTGCTAATAGGCACATTCTACAATTATCTCTCAAGTACAGCATCAGAGCTTAAAATTTCTTTACAAACAGTCTCTCTGTAACTGAAAATCAATTCAACATATCCTGTGCAAATGAAGAGAATGGTTTGGCTTGCTTTTGTAGGGTTTTATGCCATTTTTCAGCACATGATAGGCTAAACATGGCAGCTGGTATATAAGGTGGAGGAAGAACCCAGGAAAACTCCAGGAAGAACCACCAGCCCTTGGGAATCTACTGGCAATCTTTCTCAAATATCCATGTTGGTGGAGGCAAGAATAAAATCCAAAGATTTCAGTTTTCAAAATCACAGTTAAAGAAATAAGATATATTTGATCAACAGTACATAATTAATCTGAACATTTCTTACCACATCTTTTGTACAGATTAATAAAAAATTAAAATTAAAATAATCACTTCCATAAGAGAAAGGAAATATGTTCCTCAAGATCACAATCAGGATGGTTAGACATTTGGACAAATGGACTATGGATTGAAGAGGTTAAACTGTATATGGCAATTGTATCTAATAACAATCAAAATTCAGCAACTTCAGTGACTGATCCCCCCCCCCCCATGCTGATCACCCGTGTTTGGTCCTCTTCTTATTTGCCTGTCCCTAGCTTAACCTCCTTCCCAAGAGAGATTGGTGGACAAATGAAGAGGTGGACAGATATCACACTTTTGCCACATCTGATGCGAAGGCATGGGAATAAAAATGCATGTATGATTTTAAAGGCATGAACACAAACTTTCTTATCAGTTTATATTTTCTTTACAAACAACAAAATCCAGCTTGAGACAGGATTCGCTAATGTATGAAATTTTAAACCTTCATATGAATAAAACTGATGAGGTAACTGCTTATTAGTGAGCCTTTATGATCTGCCAGAGGAATGAGAATCAACATTAAAATAATATATATATATATATATCACGTTTTTGGCTTATAGATACAGAGGTTACTGAGGGGTTGGTCACAGACTGAAATCAAAGGAATAACAAAATACAAAGACAACAATAATAATACACATGTGATGTACAAAAGCAAAAATCCTGTGAGGCTGCAATGGCTTATGAGGAAATAAACCTTGCATGCAGAGAATATAATGACAGAGAGCCAAAAGTTTGTATTTCAGATTTCCATATTCATGTATGTTGTGTGCGAACAAACCTGCATCCAACCCTAAAGAAATCAGTCAAAGAAGGAAGGAAGGCATTATTTTATAAGTATAATAAACATGGGTGTGTGTGTGTGCACCATCTCAATGATGCAATACTGACACATTGCTTTTGCTTATCGTTTACTTTATCATGTAAAAAAAAACTTGTTGATTTGATGTGAGTAGAGTATTGTCAATGCGACTTTCATGCACCTTAAATGACCGTGTGCAGAACAGTTATCTTTTTCATGGATAATGATTATGACAAGACATCAGAGTGGAGTGGGAGGAGGTCATTTGGCATTAGCAATGGATAATTACTGCCTTTTTAAAACAAACTACATTTTAATAGCAGCAATAATGTACCTATTGCTATTGTACGGCTGAATTTGTTGGTGGGTAGGTTGATGTGTTGAACTGATCAAAAACAGAGTAAAATGGAAAGTACTCAAAATTGAATGAGAGATCCAATTTGCAGACTGTTGGTGTCTCTAGGCCACATGATGTACTGCAAGAATGGATCCCTGAGAAAAAATACAGAGAAGCAGAGATAGAAGGAGCTGAAGGTAGTAAATGATCACCAAAATGCTGCTGTTATTACATCCACCAAGGAAAAATTATTCAGATAGGCCCATGAAGCAGCAATAGCTTGAACCTCATGGCATTTTGTTTAATAAAGGAAAGGTCTCTATCAGCAAGGGATTGATAAGCTTGTTTGATTGTTGCGACAATGCCCCATGAGACAGTGAAAGACATAATATCAACACAGACCTTAAGAGGGAGGAAAAGACATTTCCTACCTTTCCTTTTCCCTTGGAAACATCAGGACAGAAATTTTGTGCCCCATAAAAACATATCTTGTTGCAACATAAGATCCCTCCCATGAGGTGGATACCTGTGTTATCTCCCATGATACCTGTGTTGATCTCCCATGATACCTGTGTTGATCTCCTACGATACCTGTGTTGATCTCCCATGATACCTGTGTTGATCTATCAACAGAGATAGAAGATTGCTGAACCACAATAATGGTGGGACTATGAGAATAATATGGGCAGTGACAAGGGCATAACTTGGAGCTTGGGGCAAGAATGGTGGGAAGGCATATACGAACAGATTGATTGGACTGCCCATGCTCTCTGGTCCAAGACTGGAGAAACATAAAAGGGAAGTCTGTTGTTAAGCTTGGTGGCAAACAAGTCTACCAAAAGCTTTCCTCATTCTGAGAACAAGGGACTTGGTTACAAAGTGGTGAAGAAACCATTCCTTGACCATTGTTTTGCCTGACCTGGACAGATTGTCTGCTAATATATTCTTCTTCCTTGGAATGTGGTACGTTTTATGAGGAAAGAGGCTGGATCAGAGGGTAATCCCTCTAAGGCACCCAGAAAAGGATGTTCCAAACCTCCACACAAAGAGATGATGCATGTAAGCCTCCTTATGTTGCAGATATGCTACAATGGTCATGTTGTCTGAGGAGACCATGACACATCAGCCCTTTACTTTGTTTATGCACCCATGCAAAGTTAGACATACAGTGTTCATTCCTATATTGCTTATGTGATGGGTTGATTGGCCCCGAGTCTAATGACCCTGGAGAACTTTTCCCTCTGGCTCTAATGAGCACCTCCTCCAGAATCTAATGTTTTGGCAATCATACAGGAGTGGGGTCAGGTGGATGCATGGTGACCCCAGTAAGAAGTCTGTCACTGTTTATTCAAACAAGTAAATGGTGAGGAAAATCGGTTCCTAGAAGAAACAGAGATGATAGATAACCTCTGTGTGGTTTCCACCTTATGAGAAGTAAAAACGTATTGCTTATTGGGTGCATATGGAGATGTCCTAAGGAAACCAAATTGACAGCTTAGAAGAGCACTAAGGGACTGTTTGGGAGATCATGAGAGGGTGTAAGTCCCTAGGGCTGCCACACCCTACACGCCCAGTATAAGAAGGTGGGCAAGTGAACATTTTTAGAAGAAAATATACATCGCAAGATCTCTATACTTTCTCTATCATGCAATCACCAAAAATACCAATTTTATATCCTCTCAAATATCCCCCTTTTCCAAAAACTACAATTTTACTAGGGAGTGTTGGGGGGGGGGGTCAGATTTATCTTTAGTTTCCAGATGTTGCAATGTTCTTTTAGTCTATTTAGAAATCTTTGAAGCCAAGTAGTATCCTGAAGTACTTCAGCTTGATTGAATATTGTACAGTATTCAGAACCTAATGGGGGGGACAAGTTCCAGGTTTCCGCAACTCCCCTCACAGGCTAAAAAAGGTACACTCAAACAAATGTACAGTCACTTCCACCTGAAATTTGACCGTCTTTTTCTTACTCATGCTTTTTGGTCATGATTCACATTTTGAATAAATAGACACAAAGATTTTTTTGCTTTGGTATCCTTTCGAGGAAAGTCAGGACCTTTTGAAATTATTTGGGGAAAAAACAAGATTGATCTAATCCTGCCCTGGTATTACAGTTTATTACACAGCATGACACTTTATCCATACTGCGTACACAGTGACCCAAATGGTTAAAGTATCGGCTTCGGATGCGGGAGGTCGCGGGTTAGAACCCCGGCCGAGTCACACCAAAGACTTATTTTTTTTTAATGTTACAGCTGCCTCGCTTGGCTCTCAGCATGAAGAGGGTAGTGTTAGAACTGGTTGGCCTGGTGTAAGGAAAATGTGACCACTGGTGCTCGACGCGAGCTTGATGTTGAGAAAAGAAAGGAAAAGAAATCCGAATGAGAAAAAAAATACAGTGACAAAAGGTATTTTGATCAATCTGTATGATTTTTTTTCCTTCAGAATATTTTTTTCTCAACGTCAAGCTCACGTCGAGCACCTGTGAATGTGACTGGGTGGGACATGATGCCAAATGTCTGCGGCATGATGCCTCAGTGCTAGATATCACTATAAACTGCCACACTGCTGACATCGTAGCATTATGACTAAAAAATTATCAAAGCTACGTTAAAAATCGAAATCACACACACACACACACGCACATTTTGCGTACAGAACTACTAACTTTCTCAAAATATTACTACAGGAACGAACTACCACAACAGCAATAACAACACTATGGCGATACTGAGGATATTAACGAGTATAGTGCAACTTCAGTATGTCGTAGCCCTTTTTACCCAACACGTATCTGCGAGAGATACTCAAGTGCACAATAGTTTGCACGTTGGCATATAAGGGAAATAACTCTGCTAAATCTCCGTGCAAGTACGACAGTTGGATTGCATCCACTTGTTCACGTTTCCTGAAAAGTGCTAAATAGTTGCTGCATTTTATTACATTCACCTACGAGTACTTTGATGTCAGATTAAAAATTACTGAAAGTTCTTCAAACGTTCAGATTACCAAAATTCATAATATACACGCGTACTATACATTAAAAACTATTTTCTGAAGTTAAAGTAACCTGCAGTTATCTATAAAATTATGTCCCAACATAGCGTCATGTGTTTGTCTAATAATAATAATAATAATGAGGACTTTGTATAGCGCCAAATCTTTAGAAGCTCTAAGCGCTTTACAACATTAGACAACACTTATAACATAAAAAACACAATCATATGCTTACAAAAAAAAACACACCATGAAATTAGAAAACATAGAAAACATAATGAACTGAGTGATATTTTATAAAACTTCTTTTTCTGCATTTATTATTGGTATATTGCTTACAATTGTAAAAATTGCATTTATGCAATATATATTGCCAATGACGGAATTGCACAAGTTTCCCAACGTTTCCAGCTATTCAAGCTGATGGCCAGAATATACATCAACAAAACAAGCACTATACATAAAACCCATGTGAAAATTTGGACGTGTTTGAATAACAGTGGAATTTTACACAAGGGTTAAATAATGTGGTTAAAAAGGAAAAACAGATGAAAACGGTATTCAAATGTGTACACATGATTTGGATTTTTAACGTAGCTTTAGCAATTTTTCAGTGCTATCGCTACGATGTCTGCAGTGTGGCAGTTTATAGTGATGTCTAGCACTGGATCAACATGCCGCAGACATGTAGCATGATGTCCCACCCCGTCACATTATCTTGACACCAGGCCGACCAGTCCTAACACTCACCTCTTAATGCCGAGCGCCAAGCGAGGTAGCTGTTAGTACCATTTTTGTAAGTCTTTGGTATGACTCGGCCGGGTTTTGAACCCGCGACCTCATGCATCCGAGGTGGACGCTCTAACCACAGAGCGGTTCTGGTATTCAAATGAGAGAAATACGTGTCAAATGTGTGTTGTCGAAGTAGCATAGTTTTACAAACATTTGACAGACTGATCTTTGTAATTATAGAGGACCAAATTTACACAAACCTGAGTAATGGATGAAAGAATGAGTATGTATGTATGTATGTATGTATGTATGTATATATATATATATATATATATATATATATATATATATATATATATATATATATATATATATATATATATATATATATATATATAGTTACGACTCTGTGATTTTAAACTAAGTAACAGAAAAAGCAAATCCAACTAGTTCAATACAATTCAGCAAATAATTTAATTCTCTTAGTTATAAAATAAACAATTAGGAGGAACTTACAGTGTTGCGAATTAAATTCCAAATAGTCCTAAAAGTTATATTTCAAGTCCCAAAAACTTAATAGTGTTCCGAATAAATTACATTCTCTCAAGTGCTTATGTACCAATAACCTTGAATATGCCGATGTGTCAACAGTCTTGATCTATCACATTGATGTGTCGTTGAATGAATACACAATCATCCCAAAATAGAATTTCAGTCCAAACAGTCATAGATGCACTTTGTAAACAAACAAAAAAAAATTAATTTAAATAAATGATTCCTCTCAAATTAAATCTAAAAACAACATTAAATACGTGTGCAAACCGAAAAGAAAATTAAACAGGATTAAGAATATGAATTTATAATTACTACTTCCTCCTCCTTATAAACTGCCGTTCGACTCTTTGTCGCAATATATTTCTACAGGATCTATGTATTAGTACATTCTACCTGATCTATCTTCCAATACATAATCATCCCAAAGGAAAATTACATAAAGCTGTGAACAGGCTCATTTTCTATAACCTTCTAAGGTCACTTTCAAGTAAACAACCTATTTATAGTTTACATTATCTTAAAATATAATCTTAAATCATGGACAACATGTAATATGTAATATGTTGTGTTCATATATATATATATATATATATATATATATATATATATATATATATATATATATATATATATATATATATGTGTGTGTGTGTGTGTGTGTGTGTGTGTGTGTGTGTGAACGAATAGTGCAAAACTGGTTTCTCTGTGGCCTGGGCGCCTTTCGACTCTGAGTCTTCTTCAAAGGCAAACACAAAACGGTCAAGACAAAAATTAAACACACAAAAAACGTAGAAATTACACAAGTTTACAAAACAATTTACTAATCAAACCTTGAAAATAATTTATGTTTAGACTAGTTGGCTGCAGCTTTGCTGATGATGTTGTATATCTATTTATATCAACATGCAAATGAATGATCCATACCGCCATCTATTGAAAATTGGTGATTGGGATAACCGTAAATTATATCCCGGACATTTCACTGTTTTAACGTCACTAATGAGCAAAGTTAAAAAGAAAAGAAAACAAAAAATATGAAAATGTGCCGTTTGTAAAAAGATGATTTTCTTTCCGCGTGCTGTCTTGATTTAGACCGCTTGGTTTCGATGTTTTAAGGCGACGTATCCAGTAAGACTCTTTGTTTTCCGGGTTTCAGAACTCTTATTGGGTCGTGAGCAATTGTAGTTTGTGTTACACCACTGAAAGAGTGGCTATGGATTTATGTCAAGCTTCTTGGCCATCCAATCAAATCCGTGAAGATTGATCATATTGTGTGCTTTTCAATTTCTCCGACATGCTGAAGGACACAGATCTGACATGCAACGAGATAAAGTATAGTCTCGGTTTTTCTCGTTTTGTTTGTTGTTGTTATTGTTATTGTAGGATTAAGGAGACCCATACTTTTTAATTTTATAAAAGAAAAAGTTTGTTTGAACAAGAACTAGGAATTTTGTCAGCATAAAATAGGCTATACATGACGGCCGGTATAAATGGTGGAGGAAGAACCCGGGAAAACACAGGAAAGAATCACCGACCCACGAGAAGCTACTGGCAATCTTTCTCACATACCCACATTGGACGAACCCCAGACTCGAACACACAGGCAGAGGTGAGATGGCAGTGATCCGTAACGTTGAGACCACTCGACCACTCGGGGCCTCTCGTTCAGTTTGGACCATGTAAGTTCGGTTTTTCGGTCATACTGAGCTAGAAAATGTGCTGGTGTCTATGATGTTGACAGTTTCTATATACGCCAGATCTGCTTCTTGCGAGGTGAAAGAATATATATTGACCAAGAAGCAGATCTGACGTACAGGACTGACAATGGGGGGGGGATATATCCCCTGGGCCCGGGCCCTTAAGGAGGCCCGTACAGAACAACACTTTTTAATTTTATAGAAGAAAAAGTTTGTTTCAACAAGAACAAGGAGAATCCCGGGTGTCTCATACCCCAGAGCCCGTTGTCGCTCTCTACGGTTCTGCTGGCGTGGACAATTACTTTATCAAACCGCTCCGGTGGCCCAGTGGTTAGAGCGTTCGTCTCAGAAGCGGGAGGTTGTGGGTTCGATACCCTGCCGAGTCATACCAAAGACTTACAAAAATGGTATTAACAGCTGCCTCGCTTGGCGCTCAGCATTAAGAGGTTAGTGTTAGGACTGGTCGGCATGGTGTTAAGATGGTGGGACATCATTTTACATGTCTGCGGCATGATGCCCCAGTGCTAGACATCACTATAAACTGCCACTCTGCAGACATCGTAGCGATATGACTGGAAAATTGTTAAAGCTACGGTACAAATCCAAATCACACACACACACACACTTTATCAAAGTTCGCTGCTATTGAATTTGAAGAGCTAGACCGCCCTTATCCTAATTATGCGACATACAACGTTGACCTTCAGATCCATCCTTCAATTTTATAAATCTTCCCAAGCAGACAAAACAAATCCACACAATGCCACCGAATACATACCGTTGGAAAAGCCTCCCAAAATTAATAGGACAGAAGAAAGTACACCTGCCTCTTGGTATAGAACCCAAGACCGTTTGTACAATTCTGGAACACACAGACACGCGCGCGCGCCTTGAGTACAGGGAATGAACCTGCTAGGACAGTCAGTATGTCTGTATGTCGCATTTTCAATATTTTCTATCCGTCCAGGCTGGCACACATCTGGTGTCTTAGTGTGTTCTTTGGGAAGAAAAATCGAGATCTATTTGAAACGACACCTCTTTGAGTATTTGTAAATTTTCGCATTTTAATATTGTCACATTTTCATTTTGTGTGTTTTGTGATCAATTTTTGATTACAATTTTGACTGTATTTTCAATTTTCAATTTGCAATTTTGTATTGTTTCTTAAATGTTCAGTATCTTTACTAATCCGATTTTTTGTGTGTGATTTTTTAAAGTTAATTTCATCTATCTTGTGCAGCTGTATTTTGCATTTTACATATAGCTTCATTTATTTTGACATTTTGCAATAGCAATTTGCAGTCTAGTTAGACTGGTTTTTGTGCATTTGGTAGAGCGGGACCCACTGAGTGATATTCACGTTCCTTCGGTGAGCTCTAATTATACACTTCAGTTAAGACAGAGATTAGTACAAGTCTAACACAGATTATCTCAGAAGCAAAACAAAATGGAGACATCACCTAAGTATGCATACAAAGAGGCAAAGTTAGAAAATTATTTCCATGTAAGTTTAGAGAAGGGAAATGGAAGAGATATATTGGTAGCACAAAATCCCTAAGGCTGCCAGATGTTGGACTTCTGGGTGGTAAATGACTGTCCCCGACAGTCCGACATAATTACTGTCTTGAAATTAAAAGGGATTTCAATAGACAAGATAGAGGGAATTCAGAGTGGGGGAATAAATAAATGTATTATTTACCCCCAGAGAGTTTGATATTCCCCTAACTGACAAAAGTGAAATAGAAGTCATGGGATTTAAAGCACTGTTATCAAGAGCACCACCCATAACAAGGGAGGCAGAGCAAAAAACGAGAGATCTTCATATCCGGGCTCCCTCTCGAGGTGGATAGCGATTTATTAGTAGAGAAGATCATACACAAATTTAGAGTAAATATCAAGAGACAAAAAATGGCAACGGTATGGGGGTACTAGACCATTAAAATGGGAGTAAGAATTATTACCGTAGCAAAGGAAGACACAGGTAAAATCCCAACATTCTTTTATGTACTGGGATTTTTAGTCCAATCCTGGTATAAGGATTGTGAGAAGGAAAGAGCTTGTACACGATGTAGAAAAGTGGGACATGCGCCTAAAGATTGCCCAAACCCCTATGTTCCAAAAACCTATGCTAGCGTTGCAGCACCAGCGTTAGCATCAAATGAGTGGAGAAACAGACAAAGATCCAAAAGCCCAAATTCCGAGTACAGATGATCAAACAACAACCCTAGGGACAAATGCCCAGAGTACGACACAATCAGTAGTTGATACGATGGGGGTTAGCAGCGCACAGGTGCAACCAAATGACATTACAAAGGGGAAAGATCTAGAGTGGGATGATTTCCAAATGCCCCTAAAAACCTCTAAACCAGAAGTAAGTAGATTCGATGAGAATATCCTAGCAACAAATCTATACTTCTTGATTCAAATTGAGGATGACAATCCCATAGAGAACGAGCAAACTAGAGAGGAAGTAGGTCCGGTGAACTTAATGGGGGTTATACCCCTCCCGTCCACCATGGCCCAAAAAAAGAGGAAACACCAGATTGCCTCATTAAGCTCCTCTCTGGAAGGAGAGTTGAGCTTAGATGACATTGGACAAAACAAAATCCAGCAAACAGTAATTCCGCCAGTAAAGACACCAATTGTGACAAGAACAACAAAGAAAAATAGACAAATGGACGAAACGGAAAACGAAACAAGGACAGACAACAACAATTATATGGAAACGGACCGAGACTCTGACTTAGAAACCAATACCGAAGAAGGAAATGACAAAATAGAAGACGAAACAAGCTTAGAGGAAATAACCGAAGAAGAAGTACAAAAATCTAAAGAGGCTCTGTGAATAACCCAGAGCTCTACTAACATATATATAATAAACTCTAATCCAACAAACTTACGATAACAATACATACATGTGAATTTTATAAATTTTAGTGATGCGGCACCTGGTTAAGTGTAGCCTTAAAAATGGAAGAAGTAAACTTCCGAATTGCGACTATTAATAGTAACGGAATAAATAAAGCAAAAGTAGAAAAAACTTACCAAAGAAACAAACTTTAATGTGACCCTGATACAAGAAACGCACAATGGAATCTCACCAGAACTAAAATACTTATTAGACAAACTAAATGCAATTGTTATCTGCAACGATCATATAAATAAGGACACTAGGGGTGGAGTAGCTACAATTATATAATAAAAAAACAAGGAATAAGTTGGGAACGTTTTGATGAGGGTATTTTTTTAAAGGGCGTCTAATTCATATTAAAATATATATAAATATTGCATATAATAAACGTATATATACCAGCAAATAGAAGCAAAAACAAATTTTTATTGAAAAACTTTTTACTTATTTACAGGAATACTCACTGGGAAACTTAATTCTACGGGGTTATTTTAACTGGGTAGGAGATGAAATTGACAGAATATCTGATTTGACAACAAATGATAAGCTTTTTAGAAAAGAAATGATCAACCTAATAAACAAACATAAAATGTGCGATATATATAGGAAACTGAATCTAATAAGAAGGGAATATACCTATGAATACAAACTTGGCCAAGTAAGCAGAGTTGATCGATTCTACGGGACAAATTTTAATCCAACAATATATAAAAATGCAAAAATAACTGATTTTAAATTATCTGATCACAACATGGTGTTTGTTGAACTAAAAATAAAAAAACAGATGTAAGTGGGGACCAGGACAGTGGAAAATAAACAATAAAATTTTAAATGACGTAGAATTTACAAATATAATAAGAAATGAAATTGATGTCTTTAAAAATGTAGAGACTCTTGACTTAATAAAGGAATGGGACATTTTAAAGAAAATAATAAAATGAAAAGCCATACAATATTCAAATACAGGGGCAGAGAAATTATATAAAGATAAGAATCAATTAAAAATAAATTAGGATAAAACAAGGAATGAAGAAGAAAAGAAACAATTGATAAATAAAATAAAGGAAACAGAAGCAGAAGAATTCCAGGGAAGAACTATCAGGGCGTGGAAATTCACGAAAAATAGACAAAAAAGCGAAGGGTCTATATAAACGGGAAGAACTGAGGGAAAAAAAGGGGGGGGGATAAGATCCTTGACAAAAGTAAATAATGCAATCTATACAGAAAAATCGGATATTTTAAATGGTATTTTCTCTTACTATAAAGATTTATATACCTCACAATGCATCGATCATAATAATACCAATGAAAACTACCTAACACATATTGAGTGTGAGATGATATCAACAGAACACAAAGACGTGTGTGATGATGTCATCTCGGACGAAGAAATCACGAGAAATATCGCTACACTTACGAAAAAGAAATCACATACGAAAGACGGACTCACCGTGGAATTCTACCAAAAATTCCACGATGAACTAACACCGATCCTGAATGCTTTAAACAGTAATATTTTTAAGCAAAACACATATGTCTAAATCAATGAGGGAAGGGATTCTTACAGTTATGTATAACGGAGCAGCAGAGAGGGTGAACAGACCATAGAATTCCGACAAAACAAATAAAACAAACAAATAAATCATCTCGTAGAAAGGTCCAGATTTTACAAATGAACTTTCCTTGAGATGTTTATTTTTGCAATGACCGATTGTGCTAATAAAACCTCAGTTCGAAATAGTAGCTGAAAAAATAAAGTACTCTACGTGTTTATTTATTTCTTGTTTATTTTTTTGACGACCAACGTTGGTAGGTACCCTCTCTGCTGCTCCTCTTCTGCTGATATTAATTAAATTATTATGTTATAATAAAATGATACATCCAGAATCTCATACTGCAAGAACAGCTCGAGAACGATTAGAAACAATTAAAAAATTTCTTCCTGTCAGAGACTCATTTAGAAAAAATCTACAAGCGCAGCAAGAAGCAAAAGTTGAGTATGAAGAGGACACTAAAAAACTGTTTAAGCCCGTCACTGCAGCTACTGAACAAGTTACAACTGTCATCAAAGAAGATCTTCTTCCGGTATCAAAAAAAATAGCAAGAAGAACTAAACAGACGAGGGAGATTTTACGAGGCCTTCCAACTGACATAGCTGCAGCTCAGCCTCCACCTGTTGGTGAGGAAATACTTGAAGGTATTGGAGAACTTCGTGCTGAAGTCGCCGATGTGAGAAAAAAACTTGCATCTGAACCCAAAACAGCAGAGGAGAGCTTAAGATTAATTGCAAGATTTAACGAAGGAGTTGTTGAGGAAATTAGAAACACTGAAAGAGAGAAATTACCTGAGATGATATCAAAAAATATATCTAATAAATCTAATTTTTTAAAACCCTTTTATGGAAAAACAAATGATGATGATTTCATTAAATGGATATATCGCGTATATTACAATAAAAAACAAGCTAGAGGTCAAGAATTTAAAAGACTTAAAGAAGAAGTAGAAAGACTTAGAGGGGGACGGGAACAACCAGAACAAGGAGAGTCCTCCCAGTATCAGCTTCCTCCACCTCTGCAACAAATAGAACAACAACAACAATCTTCTTCGCCACAGCAAGGGTTGATGTCGAAAATTAAAAAGGCTAAAGAGTCACTTAAATCACCCTTCTCGAAGAAAATTTCTGTACCGAAAATGACATTTACACCGACAGGTTCACCACATGGATTTCGAGAAGGTTCACCCCCGGCCACCACTGAAGTACTTACTCCGGTAATGCAACCACCAGTATTTAAAACACCTCAAGATGAACCTAAAACAGGATCTGGTTTATGTCCTGATAATATCATCAATGACGTGTCACGGTTAGAAGTTCTCATAGGAGGAAAACGAGCTGGAAATAATTCACCAGAAATAACCAATGAAGCAGCTGATATTTGTCGACGATTATTTCAAGGTGGTATCATGGATATCGGCGTTTACCGAGAACTTATTGATGAGCTCGTTGATGACTAGTTGTTAGATAAATGGTAAATAAAATAAGATGATTGTGCATGATAATCATCGTAAACCCACACAGGTTAGAGCGGTAAACTCACGATTACCAATCTATGAAGCAATTTACGGAAATGGACTTGGTGATGTCATTCGAGGATTATTCACGAGGATAGCTCCAAAAGTAGCACCTGTAGCAAAACAATTATCGATGAAGGCTATTGATATTGTTCGTGATAAAGCTCCTGGTGCAATTGTCAATGTTGCTGGTAAGGCGTTCTCGGCGATCAAGGAAAGACTAGCACGATTATTGCGACGAAAACAACAACCACTAGTAAAATTACCAAGTACTGAGGTGATGCCCGCAGATGTTAGCAAAATAATAAATCAGGCTGCAAATCAAAAACTAGCGGCGATATCTGAAGAAGCAGAAAAAAATATAACAGCAAATTTAATAGCAGGAAGCGGTCTTCGTCGACGATGATTATCATTTGGAAAAATGGTAACTATAATAAAAATGTTCAGGCGCGAATCAGACCCAGCATTTGATATGGAGGCACCTGTCCTTAAGTACGAATCTGTACGTGATTATCAATTTTATTCCTATGACGCAAGACAACCAAATCATCAGGGGAGAATCGAATTACAGGTTCATGATACAAGTAGATATTTCTTGCCCGCTGAGGCGTTTATTGAAGTAGAAGGTAGACTTGTAAAGGGGGATGATACGCCATATGCTGCTAATTTGCGTGTTGGTTTTGTCAACAACGGGATTATGGCACTGTTTGATAGCGCCACATACATGATTGATGGAAAAAATATTGAATCAATTCAGAAGGATGTTGATGTTGCTACAACAATAATTGGTCTGGCGAGATATTCTGACGACTTTACAAGATCAGCTGGTCCAACAATGATGTTCGCTAAAGATATCACCGACAACGCCAACCATAATCAGTATATCAAGTTATTCGCAATACGGGATACTACTGCTGTTGCTAATCAGGGAGAAGCTGCCAACCCAGACCGTGAAGCTAGACCAGGTGCTGATTTTGAAATCATAAAAGATATTGCCCCGACTTACAACTTAGGGTTTGCAGCACGCCGATCAGCGCTGTCAGGAGATAATAGAAATTTTTCGTGTGCAATTCCATTATCTCACATCTTTGGGTTTTGCAGAAATGTTAGAAAAGTCATCTTTGGAGCTAAACACACAATTGTGCTCGTAAGAAAAGGTAATGATAATGATGCAATCTGGCGAGGTGCTGGTGTTGCTGATGCTGGTAAAGTAGATATAACAAAACTTTCATTGTGGATGCCAGTAATGACTCCATCTATTACTGAGGAACAAAAATTACTATCTTTTATGGATCAAGGCGGTAAATCATTGCTATCATGGTTAACAGTAACCACAGATGCTGCTCAAAGCAATATTAATGGTTTATTTACATGGCATATAGCATCACAACAGGGTGTTTCTGCACCACGACATATTTTTATTGCATTGCAAAATATTAACCGGATAAATGATCAAGAACAATCACATATGATATTTGATAACCTTGGAGTTAATGAAGTTTCCTTACGGATAAATGGACATCAAGAACCAACAGAAAATATACAACTAAATTATGCACAAAATCATGTAGCGCGCGCATATCATCGTTTAATGTCATTCATGGGACGTGATCAAAATATAGATACCGGGTTGCAAATATCACAACTAGATTTTACAGGTCTATATCCGATTTATTATTTTTCACTAGAACATCTTGATTTATCCAAACAATCTGTTGTTGATATACACTTTCGAGCTCATGTTACTAACCCACCAGCTGGTGGTGCCTTTTACAGAGCGATCGCGGTCATACTTAGCGACAAGGCCATGTTACTTGAAGGTGGTAGTGGTCGAATGAGGGTTGTTGATGCACCGGTGGAAAATCTTTAATCGTGCTATTTAGAAAAATATATTTTATATAAAAATGTCGTATGGTCATGTTAATGTTACTCTGACCCCGGGTCAGGTAAAAAAGCTTCAATCAAAAACCGCCAACAAATGCGGAACTAAAATATCACTAAAACGAGATCAGATTAGTGGTGGTCCAAACAAATTATCGTTGACAAATAATCAGATTAAACATTTCAATAAAGCCCTAGAATCAAAAACTGGAGTTCAATTCCATCTCTCCCCGAGCGCCATCAAAGACATGGTTAAAACGGGTGGTATATTCCCACTATTTGCGGCCATTCCGGCATTACTAGCTGCGGCTGCTCCGGCCTTAGCAAAAGCGGCCGCGTTAGGTGTTGCTGGAGGTGTTGCTGGAGCGGCGGGTAAAAAAATTTTCGAAAAAGCTACTGGTGGACGATATAACAAAAAAAAGGGACGCGGTCTAAGATTACCGGGATCTCGTTGGGGGAGAGGCCTAAGGCTTCCAGGGTCATTTCGTTAAACGTTCCATCATCAAATTTTGATTTACTTGATGCTGCTAAAAAATTAAAAATATCTGCCTTTAGAGGTGTTTTTATGCGAGATCAATTACCGAAACAACCAAACAAACTAGAAACAGGTATTATTAATCTCGACAAACGTTCCGGACCTGGTACTCATTGGGTATCATACGCGATTGATCCGCGTGGAATTGTTTATTTTGACTCGTACGGGTTAGCTCCACCTGTTGAATTTATCAAGTATGTCGCACCACTCCACGCAACAACTAGCGGTTATAAAGTTTGGTATTCAACGCTACCCACACAAACAATGACAGATCCGCCAATATGCGGCCGTGAAGTAATTAATGTACTCGACGCAATATCAAAATCATCCAAGCCGCCACATAAAGTCGTGCACGATTATACAAGCAACCGATATGTTGCGCGTAAAGCATTTTAAACAACGGATCTTATTATAATGGTTGACATTTACGGAAGATCTTCTACTGGTAAGAAAATAAAATCCGACGTTGATCTGTCAAAGTATGCGACCAAGGATGACCTCGCTGATATTATGAACCTTGCTGGAGTTGACCCAGATGAAGTTGTTATTTTTCAAGATCGATATGGTAAACTAAAAACCAGCAATATCAGATGGAATGATATAGTCCGGCGAGTACTCGGTGCAGTTACGGATAATATTCCCGTGTTTACTGACGGTGGTAGAATCAGAGATTCAAGTATATCGTTTGCAACAATTAGAGATGAAATTGCAAAAAGTGTTGCTAATCGCGTGAGAAACACCGGTGACACAATGACAGGTGAACTTAACATGAACGGGAACAAAATAGTAGCTGTAACAGCTCCAAAGTCTGACAACGACGTCGCAAACAAACTATACGTCGACGACGTGGATGGAAAACTATCCACGCTACGGGCCGAGTATGACGTTCACACGGGCGCGTTTACAAGGCTTCGAAGAAATTTTCAGAAAACCGATGATGCCATAAATAAGTTCTTTGGAACTCCTTCCGTCATTGACATGAAACTCGTTGATATCAAAAGTAACCTAGACACGATCAAACGAACACAACTAGACATCGTAGCGGGAATTCCTGAGATTATCAATAAAATCAATCTGATTAAAATTTCACCTGAAATACCTCCCGGGCATATCATAAACATCGTATACACGGTATCATCGGGATTCGCAACATGGTCAACGCAGAATAAAACTATTAAATATGCCGCAACAACCACTGGCGTGTACAGGCTATCTGTGTTTAGTGCTGCAAAATTTGAAATATTTACAACGTTTCCATGGCGTCATTCCACAGACAGGTTTTCCGGGGTTGTATCTGTTATATTAAATATCGGAACCGAAGAAATATTTATTCTGGAAGCAGCTGATAAGAAATTAACCGCAACATCTTACTGGTGGTGTTTCGAATTTGTAGCTGAAACACCTGAATTGGTTACTGCATAAAAATATATATGGACGGTGCACAATACAGATACAATCAAGCGCGTGAATGGCATGCGGCGCTAAAAGATCAAGTCGATCAATATACAGTAAAAGTAAAAAAATATCGACGACGATTGGTTATCGTTGATGTGATTGTTTATTCAGTATCCGCTGTTGTTGCTGGAACCGGTGTAATATTAGCAGCGTTGACAACGATGGCACCAGTAGCTGTAACTGTTTGTATTTCAGCAGCAACAACTATTGCAGGTGTGCTTGGTATCATCACAAAAAAAATATGTACTTGTACGAACGAAAAGTTATCCGATTACAAAATAAAATTACATACAGCGACGGTAGCATACTCGAAATTATCCTCGTTGTTATCAGCGAGTCTCATGATGGAATTATATCTGATTTCGAATTTTCAATGATGACCAAAATATACGACGAAGGTATTAAAGATACAAGTATCAATAATGACAGAATTACTCCAGCAGATCGTGACCAACACAACTCCGCCAAAGATAACGATGATCTCGGTAAGTTCAATTAATCCTGAATTTAGTGTTAATTTTCCTACTGCAATTCCAGTAAAAGAAATAGCACTAGCACAATTACGAGTATATTACAGCTGGCCCAATATCAGATCAAAATCATTTAATGGTACACCAGCAAATAATTCGCTTGTATTTACTAACAAGAACAAATCCGATGGAACACCTGACTGGGTTGTTGTTGGAATACCAACCGGCAGTTACCAGATTGAAGAGATCGGTGAGGAATTTGCACGTAGAATAAAATCAATAACGGGAAAGGAATCAAAAATATCAATTAATGTTCATGAGCCGACGTTGTCCTCGACGGTTGAAATAAACTCGCCTGATTATGCCGTTGATATTTATCAATCTTCAATCAGATCCGTGCTAGGATGGCCTGAAATATCACCACCGATAACACCGATACCACCAGAACCAACTCGGGCTGATTTTATCACAGATGAAAGAAAATTTATGATAGTTCCTGAATATAGAGGTAAATATCCGTGGAGATGGGAGGAGAGCGGCAGTATTTACATCCTTACAAGTGCTCCTGATGGTGAAACCGTTCCTAGAATAATAAATAATGTACGTGATACTCGTACAGGTACTAGAAAACCACTCGTTGATGAAGAATTTATTAAATCATATTCTGATCCTGTTATTTTTGAATTTAAACAATCAATCAACAAACTACGAAATTTCTTTACTGATAGCTACAGCGATGACGTAAAACAAAAAATCATTGAGACGATAAAACATCTAAATCAGGTCATATCAGATATTAGATACGTTAATAAAACTATCATTGTGAACATGGTTAAATACGGTGATGAAATTATTGATAATTATAAAGCTAGACCATGGTTTCTCAATCATTACAGAATAACTGAACAACAATTACCAACATTTGTAATACCGGGGATTGATGCTAGAGAACTAATAAAATTATTAAACGATCTTATCGACGAAAACTTCCCTAAAATACTTGATTCATGGAAAAAACTAGCACCATTAGCAGTTGTTCTTAGACATGATAATGATCCACATGGCGGCGGAAGACACGTATCTCCGCGGATCGTTAATATAACACCGACGGTCGCGGTCAATCTGGTTTGTGACGTAATCGATGGCAGCTATCAAATAGATCTCGGAAGATCAAATCAGGCTCAACAAGGATACATCCTATACACGTTCACACCACAAGTTCCCCCTGGAAGTTTAATCGTGCAAGAACCAACTAATCCCGTGTATTTGCGGTGTCACAATAATATGTTAACACGAATCAATTTTAAACTCACAGACCACCTTAATCGCTTAATTGACATACGTGAAGAAGAGCTTGTAATAAATCTGTATGTAAAGTCGTAAAGACTTTTGTCTTAAGGATTTCTGTCGTAAAGACTTTATCGTAGATCTTCATGTGGAGGAGGGTTTTACACGCAAGGATTTCTTAACAGTTAGAAGAACATTTGTAACAGAGATCAGACTCAAATTCGATCAACTTAAAAAAATATTTTATTATTACTGGCACAAATTTGTGTTTGGTACAAATTAATCGGCCTAGGCCTAGGCAACTAAAAAAGCTAGTCGATGAAAGTAAAATTAAAATTTCTATCACAAAAAAAAATAATATTTATTAATTTTCCTGATTTTACAAATTACTTGATTTTGACTACCAACTACCCCCTCAGAAACATAAAAATGCACGAACTACTTGATTTTGACTACCAACTACCCCCTCAGAAACATAAAAATGCACGAACTACTTGATTTTGACTACCAACTACCCCGTCAAAATCAAGAAAGTTCTAACCTTGTCAAATTGTTCCTAACAAATTTTATTTATTATAAATTAATTTTATTTATTAATAATATTATTTTTACTGAGATTTTTATTTTTTTTTTACTAAAATACAACGAAATTGCTCAATTTTCCTGATTTTGACTACCAACTACCCCGTCAGAAATCAAGTAATTCGTGCATTTTTCTTTGATTTTGACTACCAACTACCCCGTCAGAATCAAGTAATTTGTGCATTTTTCTTGATTTTAGTAAAAAAAAAAAATTAATTCAGTAAATAAATAAATTAATTCAGAAATAAATAATTTGTAAAATTAAGAAATTGTACAAATTTGTTAAATTTCAGTAAAAAAGACAAATTACTAACCCATCAAATTCAGAAATAATATTTCTGATCAAAGATCTCAGTCATCTTCAAAATTACTACGCTGGATCGTTTCATCAGTAACGAAGTTACCTTGGATCGTTTCATCAGTAACGAAGTTACCTTGGATCGTTTCATCAGTAACGAAGTTACCTTGGATCGTTTCACGATCTAACATTATTTTTCTTAATAGTCTTATGCGAGTACTAATCGTTTTCTTTGCCTCATACTCGTGGGATAATAACGACTTAATTCTTTCTACGGCGGTAGAAAGTGGAACGAACTCCTTCACATGATCATCTTCTACGGTAGCTAGCGACTGAAACATTGCCGATTGAATCCGTTTCATGAGACTGTATTCAGATGATAGTGTGTGTGTCCCCATGGTTTTACGTTCTTGTAAAATCTCAAAGTCAGAAACTATTTTTTCAGGATTAAGTTCATCAGATATATTAATTCCATCTTTTTTTAATTTTTTAATAGCGACAATTACATCATTGATATTTTCATGGTTCATTATATAATATATAAATCTTTAAAATAAAAAAAATATCCCTAGAACACCTATCGAGTGTATTAGCGAGTTCGTCGGGATGTTTCAAGGACAGCACAACCAAGAACTTGTAGCTTGCCACCGCAATCTACCAAGTTCATTAGGCAAATATTCCCTCTACGAGAGCCCCTAACCCGCCAAACAACGGTCTAGAGGCCCAAGAGGGAGGACGGCACAACCCTCATTAAACTCGTAGCTTGCCACCGCAATCTACAAAGTTTAGAGGATATACACATAACATATAACTAACTAAGGACAGCACAGTCCTCATTAAACTCGTAGCTTGCCACCGCAATCTACCAAGTTTATCGGACATACATACAATGAAATGGTTATATACAATGAATGAAGAGCCCCTATCGAGTGTATTAGCGAGCTCAGATTATGAATGAAACGGTACTAACTAAGGACAGCACAGTCCTCATTAAACTCGTAGCTTGCCACCGCAATCTACCAAGTTTATCGGACATATATACAATGAAATGGATATATACAATGAAATGGTTATATACAATGAATGAAGAGCCCCTATCGAGTGTATTAGCGAGCTCAGATTATGAATGAAACGGTACTAACTAAGGACAATACAAACATGTACGCTCAGCAAAATCACACCCACAATAATTAATCCAGTGGGTGATACGAAAATATGTATCAACCACAAGTCAATATTGTGGTTGTGAATTTGCTGAGCGGAGGGGTTCTTGCGGTTCCCCCCACTATTATAAAAATCGCAATTATGCGCACCACCGACAAATTGTCAGCCATGGGGATTCGATCCTGGACCGCGAGCGTCACAGTCCAATACCATACTGATCGAGCTATCAAACATTGTTACGAACATATGTTTCGGAAGTTAATATATAGCTAGCTATATAGCTAAGGAACCAATATTTACACTAAACAGCGGTTTCTGAATAATAACGGTTTCTGTATTTAACAGTTTCTGTATTTGTAGCGGTTTCTGGATAATAACAGTTTCTGTATTTATAATAGTTTCTGTATTTATAATAGTTTCTGTATTTATAATAGTTTCTGTATTTGTAGCGGTTTCTGTATTTATAACAGTTTCTGAATAATAACAGTTTCTGTATTTATAACAGTTTCTGAATAATAACAGTTTCTGTATTTGTAGCGGGTTTCCTAAGCAGACCGAAAATCAATAATAACAGTAGCATTAATGCACCAGTCAAAGAACTTTCCAGAGTGTAAGTTCAGTGAACACACAACTGCAGGTCGATTACAATGAGTAACGGTTTCTGTTTACACACAGCTTCCTACGGATCATGTGTTGTATGATGGGAAAATATTTAAAAACCATAAATAATACTTCTACGAGTAATTAGTTACGATGTAATTAGTTACGATGTAATTAGTTAAACTGACTAATTACGATCATAAAAAACCAACCATCTACGAAGAAAACTATATATTACAAAGTAATCTCCCCTTAAATCAAAAATTCAGTAGTGTATGGAGGACCTACTGTGACATAAATTAAAAAATTAATTCAATGTGGTGATGATAGTTAATAATGTGGTGATGATAGTTAATAATGTGGTGATGATAGTTAATAATGTGGTGATGATAGTTATTGATACTGAAATGTAATTTTCTGTTTATATTTTTTCGAGAAAGTAGATCTGGTTATATTATCTGCGACGTATTTTACCACACGCGAGTCAATATCAAAATATGTCGCAGCAGCGTTCATAGACTGAAACATAATTTCTTCACCGGTTTCTATGTTTGTAGAAATTACCGCCCTCTTTCCGATTGTCTTACATCTTCCTGTATTACCACATGCAGAGTTCACGCTTCGAGTGACAACACGAAGGTTATGTAGGGAGTTATTTTGAGTGTCCCCGTCAATATGATCAATAACAAGACCGTCTTTGATCAAACCCCTGTGACACTCGTATGTGAAACGATGACAATGATAATTTTTCTTTCCAACTACAAATCTAAGATAGCCAGTATTAGAAACATAACCAACTGGTTTTTTTAACTTGCAGTGTCTGATGATACCATTAATATTTGATTCATAGTTTGTTATGACAGGATGTGGGACAAATATATTTTGCTCCATTATAATAATATTATATGTTTAAATCATTGTTTGTCTGAAATCTTGATATATAATCCTCCACGGATTTTATAGCGTTTTCACCGCTATTATTTTTTTTGTCATAATATCTTTTAAGTTCTCTGAACCGTTTCCCGCCGCACTTTCCACATAATTCTGTCTTTCCACGTACTCCAATACCACACCGTAGACATGGTATTGGTCCTAGACTTCCTCGTCGTATGTTTTGTGAGTGCATCCAACAAAATTCCTTTCTACAGGATTTGTTGCATCGATTTACTGAGCCGATCATCAACCATCTACATTGGGACATTGTATATATATATATATATATATATAATTTTCTTTATTTAAATATTTGTATTAAATTATATGAACGAGTTTGAGAGATTATCCCAAACTAGGCCTGTTAAGTATAAATTCAACCTTGACAGATTATCTTCTGACTTGCCAGTACGAGATCTGGTTGATCCGAAAAATAAAAGTTTGATCTCGAAAATTCATGACGCTAAGAAAGAATTTTACACGGATGGTGCATCTCATACATGGTCAACGTTCAAGATTATACGCACTGACTCCGTCAAGGACGCCACAATGAACGACAAGCGAGCGGCAACTATCATTAACTACATCGCTGAATACGAGGGCAATCAAAAATATTTCTTCAGAGTAAAATTTATTGTATTAACAGAAACAGATAGTTGGATTATCCGTGACAAATATGATCCTGTCCTTGGTAATAATAAAACTATCATATTAAGTAAAAATTCCAGACCGGGTCTATTGACTGGTATTGATAAACCGTATTATGAGCGAGCGTATCCTGTAACAGCAGTTATTTATGGAATTTATGAGATAAATAAAAAACCCAACGTTGATAAACTAGCGCCGATGAAATTTTCAAGGTTAAATTGTGTAGCTGAACGAGTAATAGAACACTTTACAAACGCGATGCGTGGAAATGGATTAACTGATTTAAGGCGTGAAAAAATAAACTCGTGGGCTGATTCAGTTAAGGATAAAGGTGCTACAATAAAAGATGTTGCTGAGTTAGGAAAAATATTAAAATTTCCAATAACTGTGGCGACAATAACGGGAGAGGTACTGTACCAGTCGAAATATAAATCGAAAGGAGCTCCAATAAATATTATCGATCATAACGCGCACGCATGGACTAACGCAGTAACAATATTTCCACGTGATCGAACTGTTAGATTTTACCCCACAGAATTATCTGTGGCAGAATTATCTGTGGCAGATATGAGTATGTTTGATTTTATCAACGAAATAAGTAAAACCGATCCTGTATCGGTATGGTTATTCAAAAGTAATGAGGAGGGTGAATTTGATCAGTTTGTCAAACCGAACGGTGAAATATATCGCACAGAATCCCTCCATGACGAGATGAAAAATCTTGCGACGTTTTTACAGTGCAAGCACGCGGAAAATACTGACAAATTACTAACTAATTGTTTTACCGTTCCATCTGTTGCGGCTCATTTCGCCAGAGAACGAAATTCATGGAAACCAACACGATTTGATTTACTCGAGGACGTACGCGCAAGTTGCGTCGAATATGGACATGGCGGATTATGGAATACCAAATACAATTACAATGATGTTATTTCGGTTGATATGGTTGCATGTTATCCAGGAAGTTTTCTGGGATACGGAGATTGTTCTGTGTACTTTGAAAGATTTGGTCACCCTACAAACGAGATGAAGCGAGTGGCAATTAATGGACCATTACCTGATTTTGATCTGACTGGATTCGCCTGTATTGAGTCGTTCGAGTTTAACGAAAATCTTCACAAGATTTGTTATGTTTGGTTTGGCAGACATTTTTGTGAAAAACGTTGGGCACCTATAGTTTTGTTGCGATATATGCTAGATTGTATGATACTGACATCGTTGGTGGTCAGTGAGGCAATTATATCATATCATGCACAGACCAAGGTTTGGTTGCCCATGTCAGATTCTGAAGTTATCAGCGAGTTTAAGGATGATATTCCTAATAAACTCAAAACCGCAAAAGATCTCGGTAGAAAAATTATAGGTAAATTTACTCAAGGTGGTGCATATGATTATAAAAGACATCACGCACGATTAATTTTAGATGATGCCGAGTACGATTTTATAATCGCTGATACAACGGCGAAAAATACATTTGTAAATCGAGAGAGTATTTATTTATCCGACGGAACAAAATTAGGTACGATCGTTAGTTACATAAATGACGTATCCCCGCAATATACTCATCTAAGATCTTCCATGTTGGCTTATGTTTCTATAAATTTATTATCGATGATTAATAGATTTCCTGAGACCGCAGTCAGAGTCGCAACAGATTCGTTTTATATTTCAAGTAAATATTTAGAACCTGTTATGAAATTTACAAGTAATGATGAACGATGGGGTTCGTGGAGAATAAAAAAGGAACTATTACACAATTATGCAGAATCAGCAGATGTTCCAGTGAGAGATGTTTATCGTGAGGGTAATAAAATATCAGAAATGTCGAAAGCACCATCGTTGAGTGATCCAATAACCAGATATAAGACAGTATATCTCAATGGACCTGGTGGATGCGGCAAAACAACTCGAACGATTAATGTTTTTAGAAATTCAGATATAATCGTGCTGACACCCACACATAGACTTGCACGTGAGATGAAACAGCGGCAAGTACAATCGTGCACGTATCATAGTTTCTTCCGATGGCGCGGGGATACATGGACTTCTGAACGGATGGGGGAAAAATATATACCTAAAATAATTATTTGGGATGAGATATGCACGGTCTCATTGGATACATTAATAATGTTTCTTGATTGGTTGTTGACGAAAAATACCGCCATAATAATGTGTGGCGATCATGGTCAACCTCCGCCTTTTGTTGGACCATCTCCACATGATTGGTTAAAAAATTTCGTTGATTATTACGAAGAAATAGATGATGATCATAGAGCTCTTGATGCAAATTTGAAGGAGTTTAAAAAATTAATCAGATTACAATCAAACAAAATTCAGTGTGAAATAATACGTGGAGTGATCTCAGAGACATCAATGAGTGATTTTTGAACTCATGGAGACCCACCGATTTGATCGTAGCAAGTAGAAAAATAATCAGAGACGCTTTACAACAACAGTTATTTCAGCTACATAAAGAACAATATTCAGAACTACCCGTACCGTTGTGTTATAGACCATCAGATACACGAAAACAGAATATTAATGTTGATATTCCAGGACAGACTGAAAAACAGAATCTCGTATTAAATGATATTGTCGCCGTTGATATCAGTGTGGTCGAAGATGCATTACGCGCTGACAAATCTCCATGGGTGTTAGGATACGCTATGACGATCCACTCGTCTCAGGGATTAACTATTTCTGATACACGAGTCTGGATTGTAGACGATCGCATCGAGTGGTCAAATTTAGTTTATTTAGCGGTATCGAGGGTCAGAAATATATCTCAATTACGTAGAATCATAATTCCTGAAATCGTTGATAAATTTAACATCATCGATGATGATATAATAAGAAAAAAATTAATCGGATACAAACAATCTGACAAAAAAAATAAACGCGACTTTGATCTTGATGTTGAATTTATTATTGAGTTAAAACAGCAGCAGAACAATCATTGCGCAAGTTGTAATTGTATAATGTTATGGCGGTATTCGAGTAATGATTCAAGACAATTTACCGTAGATAGAAAAGATAATAGTCGCGGTCATACACGAGAAAATACCATGTTAACCTGTCTCGAATGTAATCGACGTAGAGGCGCTAGTTAAGTGATCGAAATCACCGGAGTGATCGCGGTGGTAGTTGTGTATCCGCGGGAATTATTTGTAGTTGTTCACGTGTAAATCCACGTTGAGGAGCAGCAGAATCTAATCTGTAGATTGCAGGTCTGGAAACGCCTACATTTCTTCCAGTGGATCTTGTCACGGTAGATATTTTGTGTGTGGTAACACTCCAAATAGGATCAGTTGCTCTCGCGCTACCACCTTCAAGTTCACCAGGCTCATATAAATATCTGACTGTGACATCACCTAATATTTTTTGTTTTCCAGCATCTTTTCGTTGTGTTGGTATATTTTTTTTTGTGACCGCGCTAATGGGTTTCATGTTGGTTGTTCGTGTGATTTCATTATTTAATGCAGCTATCACGATTGGTAATCTTGCAACCCATTCGCGAGATCTTTTATCCTGAATAAATTCCCTCGCGTATTGATATCCAAATAACCGTTCAGCAAGTGTTCGATTAAATCGCTCAACAATTGCTTGATCACGGTGAATTGCAGTATGACCTCGTCGTATTTTGGTATTATGTTGTTTCATCAGCGATGATACTGGACCAAGAAATTCCTTACCAGGATCAACCTGTAGTAGCTGTGGCCATCGTAGACCACCTTGTGGTCCAAGTCCTCGTTGATAAATTCGTTCAAACGAATCAGCTACTTCAGATGATGTTTTCGCCGATAGCGGCTCTGCTTCTTTATATCTACTTGCAACATCAACTACGGTTAGCGCGTATTTGTACGTTTTTCCACGTACAGTATCATGCGGTAAAAACAGAATATCAGCTTGATGAACTTCATTAGGAACACTGACATCGAAATACGAGTACTGAATTTGTTTAGGACGTGGTAGATAAATTTGCCATATTGCTTGTTTAGATAACCACGTTTTAGCAGTAGAATGTTTAACCGATGCTGCATCAGCGAGTTTACCAATTGCTGCTTTGCCTCTCCAGTATCCTCTCGGTGAATAATAAATTGATTCCATTATTAATTACCAGCCCCAATCGCTAATTTACCTTTCATCGAGGATCTTACTAACCAATTAGCTAATGATTCTCTAATATTTTTATTTTTTATAGAATTTAATGAATGAATTAATTTTACATCTGCAATATGCCTATCTTGTAGATTTTGACTTTTATAAGCTACATCATGAGCATGACAAGCTCGATCAATAGCGTTTATTGGTTCCTCGCCTGGTTTTGGTTGATCTTGATTATCGAGCCTGATATCGAGTCTGGTACCAGGACCGCAATAATTATATCCTGGTAGATGTTTTTCTCCACTATATTTAGCCCATGGAGCACCTGGAAACTTTGACATCAAATTAGCAATATCACCACCGCGCTTATTAGGTAAAAACGAAAATTTCTTTCTACAGCATACAGAACATTTTCCACCGTACGCTATTTTTTTATTTTTTGTTGTAACCGTAGCTAAATCAATAGTTGGAGTTTTAACTTTACAGCGTAAACAATATAAATTCATGTTATAATATATATGGATATAATTGATTTCTCAGCAACTCGGCAACGAGAGCCAGTTAAGCATCATCCTGCGCTACCGAACTCCATCAGAATGATTATCATAGGACCATCTGGATCGGGTAAGACGCAATTATTACTTAATCTGATAATGAGATGGTTGAAATGGGATAAATTATATTTAGTAGCACCATCCGTTGATGATCAGCGATGTTATGATGTACTTAAAGATTTCAATGAAAACGCGCGATTACTGGATGAGGATAATGATGTTATAGAGTTTATAACCGATATTGATGAAGCACCATCCGTAGATTCCATAGACGGATTTATTAATAATTTAGTTGTATACGACGATGTGATGCTAGATAAACAATCAAATCCAGCCAGAATATTTTCCCGAGGGAGACATAAAAATACAGACGTGATCTATGTTACTCAACGATATACACAAATTCCGAAGGTGATCAGAGACAACTGCAACATTTTAGTTGTGTTTAATGGCGTAGACACACACACGTTGCGAAATATTCATCAAACTTGGTGTGGTGGTGACATGGATATAATTAAATTCAAAAATTTCTTCTCACGAGCGCAAGCTACCCCGCATGGATTTATAACAATAAATTTACATGATCCAAGAACAAGATATCGTGTGGGTATTGATAAAATATTTGGGTAACAGGGGGAGCAGCAGAGAGGGTACCTACCAACGTTGGTCGTCAAAAAAATAAACAAGAAATAAATAAACACGTAGAGTACTTTATTTTTTCAGCTACTATTTCGAACTGAGGTTTTATTAGCACAATCGGTCATTGCAAAAATAAACATCTCAAGGAAAGTTCATTTGTAAAATCTGGACCTTTCTACGAGATGATTTATTTGTTTGTTTTATTTGTTTTGTCGGAATTCTATGGTCTGTTCACCCTCTCTGCTGCTAACGGGAAAGGGGATAGGGATGATATTAGAGACCAACATCACTTTTGAATACGGATTATAAACTTTTAAACAGGATGCTAACAAATAGAGTAAAGGGTGTGTTAAGTAAAATAATTAATGTAAATCAAACCTGTGGGGGAGAAGGGAGAGACATTCAAAATAATATTTAAACATTAAAACTATAATAGACTATATTAATGAAACAGGTACAAAGGGTGCCTTGGTACTCTTCGACCGAGAAAAAGCCTTTAACCGATTAGAACACAACTATATACAGAAAGTATTAGAAAAATTTGGTTTCGGATCAAATTTCCGAAAGTGGACTGAAATCCTATACACAAGAATAACCTCATGTGTACAGGTAAATGGAAAATGCACGAAAGAATTTGACAAACAACAATCCGTGAGGCAAGGTTTCCCACTATCAATATTATTATACGTAATAGCAATCGAAATTCTAGGTCACAAAATACGCAACAACCAAGAAATACAAGGTATCCAAATACCAAATCTAAATGAGGAATTTAAAATGCTCCAGCATGCTGATGATTGTACAAACTTTATAAGAGATGCAAAATATAGACATCTAGAGAAAGAATTTGATCATTTCGGGAAAGCATCAGGCTCAAAAATCAACCAAGACAAGACCGAAATCTTGAAAATAGGCAACTGGAGAGGGAACCACCCCGGGTTACCTCCCCACCTACTGAGAGATACAGTGAAAGCTCTAAGGGTATATTTTGGGAAAAAGACACTTTAAAAAACTACAAAAATGTAATCAATAAAAGAAGAGAAAATGCGAAAATCTGGGCCCTAACGCCACTATGCATCATGGAGCGGGACCAAGTGGCAAAAACATATTGGTATTCAATTATTAATTATACAATTAGATCAATAGACATGGAAAATAAAATTTTGAATAAGTTGGATAATGAAATAATAAACTACATATGGAATTACAAAACCCATTATATTATTAAAGAGACTCTGTATAGAGCACAAAGCAGAGGAGGATTGGGACTGTCAAGCCCACTACTACTAAAACTAACTAATTTAATAAATAGATTGAAAAAAATACAACCCCAACCTAAGACAGCTTGGGAGGCGCTATATATCTACTGGTTCGGCTTCACCATAAGGGGCGGACCGGAGATAAACAGAAATAATAAAGTTACGAAAAAACTCGAAGTGCTACGAAAATTCATATATGTTAAGGAAATACTTTTAAAATATAGAGATCAAGCAGAATTGTGGACATTGGATACAGGAAAAACATGACTGGATAAGAGAGGATGTAACGAAAAGAATAAGATGTAGAGTAGAACAAGACAACTAGGGGGGTAAACTGGGAAAAACTTGGAAAAATTGGGAGAAAATAAGATTTGTCAAAATTCAAAGCATAATTTTTAAATATCTGCACAACGCCTGGCTTACCGGAGAAGAAGCTGTCAGACGTCGTATGATTAGAACAATACCGAAATGCCCTTTATGTAAAGTTGCCAGTTTCACAAAACTCCATACGATCGCCCAATGCGACAAAACAAAAAAAAAAAGGATATTGCTAATTATGGAAATATGTAAAAAGTACAAGTATCACAGAAACAGTATTGTATATCTAGATGTAAATTTTGAAAATAAAGTGGTTTTAAAAATAATTGACTACATTACAACTACTATGCTATTTTGTGGTCAAGTAATAAAAATAATTAAATAACGATTTGTTTTTTCTTTCTTTTATCTACTCTGTATTAAGAATCCTCTCCTTAACAATAAGTCTACTTTTCAAGGTTGCGTGTCTTGGCCAGGGAGAGGGGAGATGCGGGAGGGGCTTCGGTATACCGCCCAGCTAGGGGCGAGTAGCGTCAGATACAGGCTGGAGCCCGGCCTTCATCTCTCACATCACAGTACCAATATACGAAACCAAACTATTGCAGACTATTTAGAGAAAACAATAAAATCAAACCAATAAAGCAATGCTAAGTAACTGTTTGCACTAAATAATACTAATAAAGCACCGATACACTATTCTTTCCTTTGCACTCTTTTCTAACTAAGGGATACAGGGAACCTCCATGTGGGAGAAGTATGACGCACAGACGCCAAAGGGCTATGTCACATGGCGCTACGCGAAGTGAAAAGGCCCTCCGAAGAGCGTCAGAAAACCCCACATGTTTGGAAATGGACAAACAGAACAACTATACTGGGACAAACTATAAATTTAGTAAAATAACCAGGAGTTACCCTTACTAACTTTTAGGGACTAACCCAAAAATAAAACCCTTTTGAACTTTTATATCTTTAATGATAAATGAGGCGGCTAAAAACCCGCAGATTAGGGATGCATAAACGATGCGGCTCCTTACTCGGGATTAGCCTTCTCAGCAATTAAGATACAAAGAGAAAACGACAAACTATGATCACGCATGTGAAACATTAGGATCTTTTTCTTTTATAAAACTTGAAATACACTGTTTTCTCTACACAATTCCAAAAATTTAAATTAAAAAAAATAAATTATCCAAAATTTTGGACAATTTATAAGTAAATTTTTTTAAAATGTTAAGATAACTGGGATATAATTTGACTAAGACTGCCGTGCATTCATCAAAATATATAGCATGCACACAATATATAGCAAAAACACATAGCACACACGGGACTTAGGAGATCGTTGACACAAGTAGTAAATGGGGATGCATTAGGGACAGTGGGACTTAGCATTAAAAACACCCCTGGGACCGATTAAGGACAATGGAAATTTAACATGGAGAAAAATCGTGGGTCACTTTAGGGACAATGGGAATTGAACATAGAGTTTGGGTTTGTCTAGGGACAAGGGGAATTGTACATGGGATTTTTTTTTTGATTTTTTTTAAAATTTTTTTAAATTTAAATTTAAATTTAAATTTAAAAAAGGGGTAGGCAATTGAAAGGCTATCTCTTTTCGAGAAATATGGCTGGCCCTGAAAAGGGCCTTTGGGTTTATGTTAATGTATTCATTAACATAAAGGGCACCGCATTGATCTTCTTCTTGTCCTTAGGCTGCGTCTCACTGTTGGCCCGTAAATCAGGACTCTTTTGAGGCATCCTTGCCTCTCCACGTAAATCCTACGTATCCACAGACTGGTGTTTGTCCTGTGGACAACGGTCCACTTGGATCGGACATACATGAGCATGTCCGTCCTGAACATCATGGAAGACACAAGCGTAGAAGATTGCACATCGGTCCACATCTTGAAGCGACGAGAACAGGTGAATCAATGCAGTGAACTGCGCTTATTTATAGGTAGAGGTAGGATTGAAACGGATTGAGTTCATTCACCAATCCAAACACGCGTTACAAAATTCAGTCAGCCCGCATCCAATCCGAAGAGAGCAGTCTGTGACGTCACGTAGTCTATATAGATTCGCTAGCGCTTGTGTGCAGTCAATCTATGCGACAGTGATTCAACATGACGGAAATTCAGAAAACGATCCATTGGGGTGCACCAACAGGGGAGACTGCCCAAGGGAACCCGGACTTACTTTCAGAAGAGGTGAATTGGGATTTTGTGGATTTTCTCTCCTCGCAAGAATTTGTTCCGGAACCTTCGTTACCTTCTTCATTACCGCAAGTGGAGAATTTTAGACAGAGACACAAAGAAGAATTGGAGAAATTTATACAACGACAAAAGGAAGCGGAACAGGCTTTTCTCCTACAGCAACAGCAAGAAGAAGAGGTAAGAAAAAAACAACAGCAACAACGGCAAGAAGAAGTAGCAGCAAAGAAACAAGAGGGTGAAAATCAAACGGTCACGGTACTGTTGGACATTTTAGCGGAGTTAAGAAGTCTGAAACAAATGTATCAGACTTCTTTATTACGACCGAAGAGAATACGACCTATCCGAGCTAAACACGTTAACCCTGTGACTAAGCCTACCGTACCACCCTTACCCAATCATCATCAACATTACGCAGTCCAGAAATAGGCCTTGGCCGTGGCAAAGGCTTAAGGCAGTTAAAGTTGATTGCTTAAACTCACCCCTACACCAAAATAAAAAGGCCCTTTTCAGGGCCACCCACGTCTCTCGAAAAGAGATAGCCTTTCAATTTGCCAATAACTCAAAAAAAAACAACAAATAAACAACCCATTTTACCCCTATAGTACGTTTCTTTGTATGAGTGCGTGAGTGTACGTTCTTATTTTTAAATCAAAACTCAAAGACACTTACCTTATATCATTAATTTATTCTTTTATCCATTGTTACAATCCAATTCACAATTCAGAACACAACACTTTAATAAAAAGTTCATTGACTTCTTCTTTCTCCTTGTTTAGTCTCTCTGTTTTTTGAATTTCTTCACCGTCACAGGCTTTTCCTCTTCTTCCTCCTCACTTTCTTCCCTTCTTCTTTTCTTCTCCTGTTTCTTTTTCTTCACTTGTCTGCTTTCTTCCTCTGAAGAATCCCTCTCTTCTTCCGAAGAATCCCTCTCTTCCTCTGAAGAATCCCTCTCTTCTTCTGAAGAATTCCTCTTTTCTTCTGATTCCTCTTGTTTCTTTTTTGGGCAATCTGGAGACCAATGTCCTTTTTCTTTACAATAATAACAGGTATCTTTACTTTTGTCTTTTTTAGCCCCTGTTTTTGTTCTTTTTTGACGGTCTGGACACTCTGAAGACCAATGCCCTTTCTTCTGACAGATATAGCAAGTATCTTGACTTTTATCTCGAAAGGAAGGAGAGTAGTCCGTGGGCTGGTCTGAAGAGAATTTTCTAATGACCCCTCGCAAAGCTCTGACGAAACGTTCGATTTGGTTAGTCTCTTCCATCGTTGTGCTCGGCTTGAGAGTGAAATGAATAGTGAAAGGACAAGACACACACCCTTTTTATATACGCTGGTCTGCCATGACTATAAATTAGTTTATGGTGTTTAAACTTGAGTCATTTGACGTTTTGCACTCAAGATGAAACGATCATATTCATTCGAGAAGAAAGAAGAAGAAGAAAGTAAGAGGCAGAAACGTGATCTATCGCCTCGTACCAGGGCTGAAATCTTGGCACAAATTCATGCCAGTGATTTTGAAGAGGACATGAGTGAACCAGAATTTGAAACCTCTAAACCAAGTTCACCACCCTTAGTCAACCCTGAAAAGTACTATTCAATTCGAGAGACGGAAAAGCGCTCCTCTAGAAAATTTAGAACCACGGCTTACACCTACACAGTGAAGTTTAAAGATTTCAAGGCCGACGTACCCTTGGAGAAAGCAGAAGGGTTCATCACCGAGATGTGGGATTCTTTGCTCACCGCACTCAAGCGACAACGTCAACCCAAAGAAGACGATCGCTTGACACTATCCATAGATCACGACGGTTTGAAATCCCCTGTTTGGATCGAGTTTAGCAGACCCGCAGAACTAACCCCTTCCAAAATCATGGACAAGATTCAACACGTACAACAATCTAATGACCAGTTTGACATCACCGATGGTAAAGCCACACTGAAAATGGCCCACGTCTCTCCTCCTCAAGGGACCGGACAACGCAAAAAGATGTTATTGGTGGACGACCTTCGCAACACCAAAAAGAGTCTCGTCCGAATTCACAACCCTCAAGACCAGATGTGTTTAGCCCGTGCCATCGTGGTGGGACGAACCTATGCCAACAAGAACGACACGGTAGAATGGAAAAGAACCTGGGAGAACATTCGAAAATCGAACCGAACCAAACAACGAAACGAAGCAGAACTCCTGTTACAACAAGCTGGTCTGTCCAAAGACACACCCTGTGGCATTCCTGAAATGCAAAAATTGCAAGATGCCCTAGCTCCACGCTACAGCTTGAAAGTGCACCCTCAAGAAATGCGCGGACCTCTGTTGTTTCGAGGCCAAGACTTTAAGGACGGAAAATACATTCATGTTTATTATCACGATGACCATTTCGATACCATTACCACTATCACCGGATTCCTGGGATACGGTTATTATTGTGAGAAATGTGACTATGGTTATAATAGTCGAGAGCAACACAAACATTGTGGATGGAAATGCTCAGGATGTTTGGCCTCTCCACCCTGTCTGAGCGAAGAACCAGTGCCTTGTTCAACATGTCTGCGCACGTTTGTCAGCCCTACCTGTTACCAACAACACTTGAAGACGCAAGGTTCACAGAAGAAATGCGCTTGTCAACTGCTGAGATTGTGCCCCGCGTGTAGACAAGGCATACGTACCAATAGTACTAAGGCACACGTATGTTCAGGAAAGAAAAAATGTCACATTTGTCACCACATCGTGGACTTGGAACACCAATGCTACGTGCAAGAATACCAACCCCCACCAGAGAAAGAGGACGGTCACAAGAAGAAAGGCAATTTCATCTTTTTCGATTTCGAATGCATGCAAGAGACTGGCATTCACATTCCTAATTTCTGCGTGGCTCATCGAGCGTGCGAGATGTGCATTCAAGAACCTATCTTTAGTCATTGCCCTCACTGCAGCAAGATTCCTGGAGGGCGTGAAAAAATCTTTCGGTGACCGAACACGTTAGCCGATTTTGCACAATGGGTCTTAGACCCCGTCGACAAGACGTGGAGCCAAGAGGACATCGAACGTTACGGAGATTGTCATCGTCATGCCACGGTGATGGATCACAATTTCTCCGGATACGATGGACAGTTTCTTTTGAGATACTATACGGAACAAGGCACCGAGCGTCCTAAAGTGACTTTGAACGGAGCCAAAATCATTTTCATGCAAGTGGGACAAGTGCAGTTTAAAGATTCGATAAGCTATTTGGCCATGCCTTTGAGCCGAATGCCTAAAACGTTTGGAATGACAGAAATGGCTAAAGGGTACTTTCCACACTTTTTCAATACGGAAGCCAGTCAACACGCCGTTCTACCCCATTTACCTGAGGCTCACTATTACGACCCCGACAACATGCGTACCGAACAACGAGAAGCTTTCTACGCTTGGTACCAGGCTCACGCCTCGGACTCTTTCGACTTTCAGGAAGAAATGCTAAAGTATTGTCGTTCCGACGTGGACATTTTACGGCGTTGCTGTGGAAAATTTCGAGAACTGTTCATGGAACACGGAGGGGTCGATCCTTTGAAAGAAGCTTGCACCATTGCCAAAGCGTGTTCCTTAGTGTATCGCCAACGATTCATGCCTGAAAAGACCGTGGCTGTCATCAGTCCTCAAACGACCAACTATGTCAAGCGTCAATACTCGGTCAAAGCCCTACGTTGGTTACATTACTTGTGCGACAAGGAAGATAAATGGATTCAGCATGCCCGCAACGGAGGAGGCGAAAAGACCATCGGAACGTATTCGGTCGATGGCTGGGACTTAGAAAACCCCAAGATCGTGTACGAGTTTAACGGTTGCTTATTTCACGGATGTCCCGTCTGCTACCCTGACCGTGACACTAAAAATCAGTTTTTACAACGGACCATGGAAGACTTGTACCAGGACACTTGTCAGCGACGCCTAAAGTTAGAACAGCAAGGATACCAAGTGGTGGAAATGTGGGAACACGAGTACGATCACCGTATGAAAACCGATCCCGAGTTTAAACGCCTCGTGGAAAGTTACCAGTTCATGGACCCGCTGAACCCGAGGGATAGTTTGTACGGAGGAAGGGCCAATGCCACCTGTTTGCTGTACCAAGCGGACGAAGAGAAAGGAGAAGAAATCAAATATTTGGACGTGTGTTCGCTGTATCCCTACGTGTGCAAATATTGTCGCTTTCCCGTAGGGCACCCGCAATTGCTGACGGAACACATCGACCTGAAAAACATTCGACAATACGAAGGCTTGATCAAGTGCAAAGTTTTGCCTCCCACGAACCTATACCATCCCGTCTTACCTCACCATTGTCAAGGCAAACTGATGTTTCCATTGTGCCGTACTTGTGCCGAACGTGCAACCAAGACCAACCTTGTCAGCACAGCCAGGAAGAACGGGCCTTGACGGGAACCTGGGTCAGCGTAGAATTGTTCAAAGCTTTGGACATAGGATACCAACTGTTAGAAGTGTACGAAATTTGTCACTTTCCTAAGACACAACAATACCACAAGGGTGACCCTACTCAGAAAGGCATTTTCGCCGACTACGTGGATGCCTTTTTGAAACTGAAGCAAGAAGCCAGCGGCTATCCTTCCTGGTGTCACACTCCCGAAGACCAAATAAAATTCAAAGAGAAATACTACGAACAAGAAGGCATCACTTTAGGCCACATCGAGAAAAACGAAGGCAGGCGATCGTTTGCCAAAGTGATGTTAAATTGCTTGTGGAGTAAAATGGCACAACGACCATGTTTACCCAAGACGGAATATTTGACACAACCTTCCCGCTACTTCCAGATGATTCACGACAAAACCAAATACATGAAACACGTGGACGTCGTTCGAGAGGATTTGATCTTGGTTAATTACGAAGAAGATCTGGACTTTGTACAAGACGACCCTTTTGGAAATGTCATCATTGCGGCTTATGTGACAGCCCATGCTCGCTTAAAATTGTACGAAGCTTTAGAACTGTTAGAAGAACGCGTCCTGTACTTTGACACGGACAGTTGCATCTACATCCATCACCCGATTCAACATCACCCTGACATCGAAGGAGACCGTTTAGGAGCCTGGACAGACGAGCATCCCGACGACAAGATTCTAAGTTTCGTCAGTGGTGGTCCCAAAAATTACGGCTGCGAATACCGTGACAAACAAGGAGAAGTGCACACGACGTGTAAAGTGAAAGGACTGACTCTGAATCATCGTACCAGTCGAGTGGTCAACTTTGGGGTATTGAAAGAAGCCTTGCAATCGGGAGAGGATGGAAACTTTAAAGTGACCACCTATCAACCCAACAAGATTGTACGTTTACTCACTCACCACATCGTCAGTCGACCCTTGGAAAAAGTCTATCAAATCGTGTACCAGAAGCGAGTTCGACTTCCCAATCATTTCACCTTACCGTATGGACACGTTGGTATAAAACATTGGTTGTAAGAGGATAGTTACCCCACCAGAAAGATGACTTCGCCACAGCAAGAATCGAGTGAGAAACCCGATGAGAACTCCAAGTTCAAACCCTACCATTTTCCAGTCTTCTTACCTGACTATTGTGATTGTGCCCGTCGATTGGACACGTTTCAGAAATGGCCTACGGATAGGGAAGGATTACCTTCTTCGCATGTTTTAGCTAGAACAGGATTTGTCTACTTGGGACCTGAGTCAGGATTGGGATACGAGGTACAGTGTTTCGCTTGCGGACTGAAGTTACGAATGGATCTATGTATCTATAAAGATTCAGCTATTCTGGAACATACTCGATGGTCTCCGCACTGCCCTTACCTTTCTATGGCCTTTCCACCCATCACACTACGGTACAATGTTGACGGTACCTTAAAAGACGGTACCTTCCAGAACAAGACATAAAAAACGTAAAAAAGGAAAGATGTACAAGCTGGAGACTGCATTGCGACTAGTATAAAAAGGGGGCTATGGTCAAGACCGATAGTTCATTGTGACTACCAAGACCGAGCTAACAAGATGAATACTTTGAAAGAGACATCGTTCCAGTTTGGGGATTGTAAAAAAGTTGTATCTTCCTCTAGTGTGACTAATATTGGATGGATAAGACCCAGGCATTGCGACGGAAAATGTCCGGAAGGAAACTGCGATTGTCCATGTGGTTACCATTGTAATTGCGTAACGGAGTTTGCAGACGAGTGCGATTGTGAGCCTTGCGATGGGTACGATGCTGTACGTTGTGACCTTAGCGATGCCGTAAAGCATCATGGGAACTTTAGTGTCCCTACCCCTATCATGGAAAGTGATGCTGTGCGTGTCAAACCTGAGGGATGCGAAAGCGATGCCGCTCGTCCTCTTAGACATTTTACCGGGTTTAAAGGGGAATGTTCACCTTCACGTCTACCCCCCCTACGGGTGTCAACCAGCCCTGAGCAAACTCCTGTTCATGTCACCCAACCCTCATCGAAACGAACCTGTGAAAGACGAATATTCGTTTCCTGTGCGTTTGTCGGAATACTGCGACTTTGAAAATCGTCTTCAATCGTTCAAAGGAAAATGGCCTAAGTATCTGGGAGGACCGACCCCCGAAGAATTAGCCAGAGCCGGATTTTTCTACTTGGGCGAAGGAGATAAAAGTCAAGTGCTTCAGTTGCGGTGTGTCACTTCACCACTGGGAACCGCAAGATTCGGCCTACGTAGAACATGCTCGATGGTCACCGAATTGTCATTACTTACCCTTAGTGGGACCGAGACATTGAAGTAACTTCTTACCATAATAATCTGTTCATGGATACTTTACAAGAGAACATTTGTGCTTTGCCTGTGGAGTTGAGAGAACGCATTTACCGAGAGCTGGTCAAAATACAAGTGTAACATAAAGAACGATTGCATCCGTTACGTCACCGGTGTTTGAACCACTGGTACCTGAAGGCTATACAAGGACTGATTCAATTGAAAGTGTTCCATCGGACAGACATTGATCAACGATCCTCTAGTTTTAAAAAGGATTGGTTCGGTATGGACGATTGTAGGTACATCATTGTAAACGTACTGCATCGAATTCCAGAGGAAGAGTTAACGAATTACCAACATCTTGAACACAATGTCAACTTAGTGAAAGAGGAAACTTCTGAACGAATTGTAATGTGTAGATTAGTGACTCAACGATTTAAATTCGACATTGAAGTAAAACCATGTTTGTGCAAAGAGTACATTTCTTGTGTCAGACCAAAGAGGATTTAGTATGACCTATTCATGGATACTTTGCTAGAGAACATTCGTGCTTTGCCTGTGGAGTTGAGAGAACGCATTTACCGAGAACTGATCAAAATACAAGTGAAACGCAAACTCAAAGTGATTCATCCGTTTTTAAATTATGCTATGTTCCAAAGTACAAGAAGACTGATTATGAGTGGATATTACATTAGGCACAAAGTTAAACGAGGATATTGGCCACCACCCAACGATTCCAAAAACAGTGTATATACTTATGGATACTTTACAAGAGAACATATTGGGCTTGCCTGATGAGTTGAGAGAAAGGATTTACCGAGAGCTGGTGAAAATACAAGTGAAACGTAAAGAACAATTGCATCCGTTACGTCACCAGATCTTTAACCACTGGTACCTGAATGGTATAAGAGGACTGATTCGTCAGAAATTTTTTCAGTGGTCAGACCTTGTTGAACACTTTCAGTTTGTGAATGATGATGGACCAGACGTTCGTAATTTTGGTTACTTCGAGATTCACTTACTGCAACGTATTGAGGAAGACGAGTTAAAGGATTACCAACATTTGTTACATGGAATCTGCTTAGAAAAAGACGAAACATCTAGACAAACTCTGACCTTTCAGTTACAGTATGTAACATTTAAATTCCCTACTGGAGAACGAACGTGTTTGGTTAGAAATTACCTTTATTGCTTCCGAAACAAAGACACTATAAAATCAAGTTGCCATGCCACGGATTATGTCACATATCATTCAACAGATTCCGTGGAAGGAACTCAATGACCATATTCAAACCGTGGATCATTACCATCAATTATTACAAGAATTTTATCCATTCAATTTGGGACGACAAGTGGTGTGTGTCTTAGTGACTTGTTTTCTGGGATTTCGTTTACCAGCCGATTCTTTGTGGACTCTTTACGATCAGTACTTACCACCTCAATGGCCTTAAATGGTCACGAAAAACTCCTTTTGCTCAAAGCCTTGCGTTTTCATCTGGATACTTCTCGACCTCAACAGGAAAAAAAGATTCGTCAACTTTTAGTTACCCAAGACGTGTATGACGATGTGTGTGTAGCTTGTGACTTACATCCCCACTGGACAGATGTCCGTGCCTGGAAAGAATGGGGTTTTGAGGCTTGGACCCAAGAAGTGGCCCAGTATGCACGAGAGTTGTTCAAGGAAAAAAGTTACTTTTCAACCCGTGTTAGTGACGGTGCCAGAAGAACCCGTCACCCAGGACAGGACTGTCATGGACATGCCTGAAAGGTCATTCCGGGAGGACACTTGTGTGACCTTACCCCCTACTATAGAACTGGTTAGAACATTACCCAAAACATGTTGTTGTACAGACACTTGTGTTTATTCCACGTTAATAGTTATCATGTGCCTTTTATCCTTGTACTTAAGCCTTTGGCTTTTATGTATTTTTGTCTTTCGTACTCATGTTTGAAAAAAAAACATTCAATAAACGTGTTCTGAAAAAGTATATAAACTCTTGTCTTGTTTGTTTTCGTGTCACAAGTGACATTTCTCACACAATGGCTACCTCTACTGTCTCTGCTCCCTCTTCCTCCACTGTCAAAGTCATCGACGAACACTTAGATCGTGCCAGTTGGGAGGCTTTGTATCTTCGCCATCCCTTTAACATGCTCATTGCTGGACCTAGCGGTTCAGGCAAAACCGAATTCGTCAAACGTTTGATCGAACATAAACATCATTTGATCGATCGGCCACCTCAACAGATCGTGTGGTGTTACAAAGAGTGGCAATCGGCGTACAACCTCTTGCGAGAAAGTCAAGGCGATTCCATCGTGTTTGTGGAAGACATTCCTAAAGAAGACGACGGCATCGTCTCTGACTCCCGTCAAACCCATTTGGTCATTTTCGACGACATGTTAGGAGAAGACGAAGAAGAAATTAAACTGTGGTTCACGCGCAAAGGGCATCACCGTAATGCCAGTGTCGTTTACATCACCCAAAATTTGTTTCAACAAAGTAAAGCCCATCGCACCATCAGTCTCAATGCGCATTACGTGGTCTTGTTTAAAAGCCCTCGAGATAAATCGCAAGTGCAAGTCTTAGCCAAACAGTTAGGAACGCCTTGGCTGACTCAGGCGTACGACGATGCCACTCAAACACCACACGCCTATTTACTCGTCGATTTGAAACCTACGACCCCCGAGGATTTGCGATTTCGTACCCACTTGTTTCACCACTGGTGCCAAGACGGAGGGCCTGTCCTGTACACGTCTCCGTCCTCGACTTCATTTCACGCCACATAAAAAAATCTATAAAAACCTCAAACCCTTTTCGTCTGTCTCACACACAGTGTGAACATGACGTCCCTTCAGTCGCATCTTCCCGTCAAATTGATTCGTGCCTTGTATGGCATCAGTCGAGAAAAAAATCCACAAACACGAGCTCGTGTCTTAGAAGCTAGTCTCAAAGAAGTCTTACGATGGTTCACGGTGACGGCACGTCAAATACTCCAAGGAATCATTCAGATTCCTCATCAAACCAAACGCTTTTTCGATCGAAACAAAGTCGCTTTGGTCCAACTGGCCGATCCCCGCATCGACACTCAAACTAAAAAACAAATCATTTTGAAACCTGGAGGGAGCGGTACTCTAGGAGGGGTCATCATTCGCTCACTCATAAGATGGGATCCTAATGCCCCCAGAGTTATACCCAAGACAAAAGTCCAACGAAGTCCCAAGAAGAAAAAGAAAAAGACCAGGTCCCCAAGGAGAACTTCTCCAGTGGCAGGACCCTCCTCTTACCAGACAGCATCACCCCGGAAAAAGAAAAGAAGCCCCCAGAAAAAGAAACAGAAAAAAGTCCCCAGAAAAAGAAAAGTCCACAGAAGAAAACTAGTCGCAAGAGAGGCACTTCGGCCAGGACGCAACCTTACACTCGCAAACCACGACCTACCACGGCAGTGACTGCGTCTCCGGCATCCTCACGTTCATCCACTTCTTTGTTGATGACACCCAGAACTGAAGAGTACTTGGAGACGTTGATTACACCAAGAACTTCTCCGTTGATGACCCCCAAAAGAACTTCCCCAGTGGCAGGACCCTCCAATTTAGCGGCAGTGGCTGCTGCTCACAAAGTACCTTCTCCCAAAATCAAAGTCCATGAAAGATCGGGCATGTTACAAAGTTTACTGGATTTGTCCAAGCAAGAACTGGCTCGATTTAGTCCGTTGCGTACCCCTGCACGACGTGTCATGCCTGTCCTCAAACTGATACGACGTAAAGACAATCAGTGGCGACGCGTTCCAGCATAAAAAAGGCCTGTGACCAAGTAGGGTATCAGTGTTTTTTTGGTGCTCCTGAAGATTCAAAGATGTCACCCTCCAGAAAACCCCAAGGAAAGAAAAGGAAAGGACTGCCACCACGTTTAGCCAAACATGGGGACATGTTATCTGTCCTGTCCAAAGCTTCTCCACCCCTACGAAAAAAACTCATTCAAACAGCCTCCAAAGAGGTCATTGATACCGTGTGCGAATGTTGTTTGAACGTCTTGAAAGGCACGATCCCTTTGTCCAAACACCAGAAACAATGCTTAAGCAAACATCGTCACGTTCTTCGCCAAATGATTCGAAAGAAAATTCCCATTCGTCAAAAAAGAAGATGTTAGTGCAACGTGGAGGCATTTTACCTCTCTTGTTAGGCCCCATACTGAAAGGAGTCTTGGGAACCATGTTGGGAGGACTAGTGGGAGCAAGATAAAAAGGCCTTCGGAAGTCCCAAGATCTCAGAATCGACCCCTGACAACCCATGGAAGGACGAAAACTAGCTTTAGTGCCTTACAAACGATGGATGGAATACCATCGGTGGCAAAAACAACGCACCCCGCATTTACCTCCCAATCCCAATTTGAGCGAAATGTTCCAGTTACAACACGAATTGCAGTCCTTGATGGATCGACAAGATTTGTCCGAAACAGAAAAATCGCAAAAGTACGGTCAACTCTTGCAACGACTGCAACTCTTTCACCAAAAAGCTTTCGACGAAACAGCTCTACCCACTTTGAAAGATTTTAAGACCTTGATGAAAAGTCCAGCACCATCACCAGTACCAGTACCAGTACCACCAGTACCCGTGACCAAGACAGAAAAAGGAAAAGAAGAAGAAGAAGAAGGGTTTCAAACTGCACCAGAAAAAGTACGCAAGTTAACAACACCACCTACCTCCAGAATTGGATGGATTAAAAAGATGATGGCCACCCCTTCTTCATCACAAGAGAAAAAGAAAGTGAAGACAGAAGTGAAGACAGAAGTGAAACAAGAACCGATATCCCCCGCTCAGACATCCTCCTCTTCAACACCTATTGCCGGTCGCACACGCAAAGCATTGCAATCCAAGAAAATACCCCAAGAGAAAAAGAGTAGCATCTTCCAAGAGTGGGTGTCTTATTAACACACAAACACAAAAAAAATGGAAAAAGTCTTAGCCAGCATTTACTACGATCCCTCGCATCCTGCAGGTTACGCAGGAGTTCAAAAATTGTATCGTGCTGCCAAAACGCGACTGAAAAGTCTCCGTTTACCTCAAGTGCAGCGATGGTTACAAGAACAAGCTACCTACACTTTACACAGACCCATTCGACGCAAGTTTGCCAGAAGTCGCACCCGAGTGGAAGGCATCGATCATCAATGGCAAGCCGATTTAGCTGATGTCTCTCATTTGGCCAGCTACAATCGTGGCTACAAATATTTGTTTTGTGTCATCGACGTCTTTTCCAAATTTGCCTGGGTCGTGCCCTTGACTTCCAAATCGAGCAGCGAATTAGTGCGAGCCCTGCAACGAGTGTTGAAACAAAGCGGTCGTCACCCTCTTCGATGGCAAACGGACAAGGGCACCGAATTTCTGAACCAAGCTTTCCAAAAAGAATTAAAGAAACGTGACATTCATTGTTTTACCACCGAGAATCCCGAAACCAAAGCCAGCATCGTGGAACGTTTTCAACGCACTTTGAAAGAACGCATGTGGAAATATTTTACGCATCACCACACTCTGAAGTACATCGACATCTTACCGCACCTGGTGCAAGCGTACAACCAATCTTACCATCGAAGCATAGGACGTGCCCCGCAAGACGTGACTCCCGAGAACGAAGTGTTGGTGTTTGAGCGCCTGTTTGGTACGTCCCCGACGAGGGCTGTCCCCAAGAAAAGTGGAGAGTTGGTCGTAGGAGATTGGGTGCGCATTGGCAAAACCAAACGCACTTTCGACAAAGGTTACTTACCTAACTGGACGACCGAATTGTTTCGCGTCACTGGACGAGTGCATGGCCGTCATCCTGCCGTCTATAAATTGGAAGACATGAACGGAGAAGTGCTCAAAGGAACGTTTTATTTGCCCGAGTTACAACGTGTGACCAAAAAAGAAGACGACGTGTACGACATCGAAAGCATTCTCGAACGCAGAACCCGTAAAGTGGGCAAACGACGTGTCAAAGAAGTCAAAGTACGTTGGAAAGGATATCCACCCAGTTTCGATTCTTGGATCGACGCTTCGCAAGTCATCGACTATAAAAAGAAGTGACCATCATGCCCTTTCACACAGCAGACGCAGCTACGTCGACCACACCTCCTTCACCTAGTTCTTCTGTGCAAGATTCACAAAAACAACCCTTGTGGGTGTGGTGTGGAGAACGTGTGCCTAAAACGCAAATCGTCTTTTTCTGCCAAATCTGGTGTATTGTGTCATCGGGGCAGCCATTGCCAATTTGAGTTTGCAACAAGGAGACAAACAATTGTGGACCATTTTATTGAGCAGTTGCATCGGTTACCTACTTCCCAATCCCTCCCTGAAATTCTCCTCGAACGGGAACCACGGGAACTTTGTGTCCAGTGCCAGTGCCAGTCACCAGTCCAACCACAACCAGAACCCCATTTTGGGCGGAGACACGCCTCTGACGTCCAGTAACCCCTCGGACAGCCACAGAACTCTGGAATTATGAGTCACCAAAACCAATTTTACTTAACCTTACCCAGTGACAGTTCCATGGAGGTGTTTCCCCACAACACGTTGTGCTGTTACACGGCCAGATTACCTCAAGCCATCCCCTTAGATCACGAAGCCCATTGGGAAGTGGCTTTAGTGAAAATGATTCACCCTACACAAATCCAAAACATCACCGAAAAGCAAAACTTTTTCAGGTCGAAATCCTGAACGAACAATTACAAAAGACCATGAATGACATCAACGAGTTTTCAGGGATCACAAAACCATCCACCAACAATCCAGCCTTCAAAATCTACACCTTGAAAATTCCGGCAGGGTTTTATTTTAGTGGCCAACATTTGGTGGACACTATTGCGGACAGGTTCGAGTTAGCCTTTGGCAAAGCCCTGAACAGACTAACTAAACGTGTCACCCTGGACTACCATAAAGTGGCTCGTCGCTTACTGATGAAATTTCCGGATACCCAAACGATGTCCATCAGTTTCAATCGTGACTTGTTTGATATTTTAGGTGGAGACACAAAAATGGTTCCAAATTTTAATCCGAAGATCAACAGCAATATGGAATTTTACAAGTATTTTCGTTTCCCGGTAGAACTGAACCAATGACTGAATTTGATGTTTGTGTACTCCGATGTGGTGGAGTACAACGTGGTGGGACACACCTCCGTACCGTTACTGCGTGTCATTCCTTTCAAAGTGGATAGTACCACAACCAATGACGAGGAAGGTGGAAACACTTATCACGTCCACCGCGAATTTGTACATCCTCATTATTTGCCCGTCAGCAAGTCGTATTTGGACACGGTCAACATTGCTATAAAAGGAGATTTGGGACAAAATATTCCATTCACCAAAGGAAAAGTCACGGTGAAACTCCATTTTCGAAAACGGTTCTCTCACGACTCGTAAGTAAGTCATGTATCCAGTGTACCGAGGGGTTGCTCGACAGCGAGGACACGGTTTAGGAGATATGTTAAAATCGGCCTTTCGTTCGGTGGCCCCGGTGTTGAAACCGATGGTGACACGCGGATTGCACGCCTTGAAAGATGCAGCACTGACGCAAGGCAAAGAATTTCTCCAAAATGTCATCATCGACAAACAAAACCCTCAAGAAGCCTTCATGAGGGCAGGCAAAAATGTCTTGCTGCAAACGGGCAAAGACATTTTGGGTCGACGAGACACACCTATAAATGCCCTGCACGCTACCGAATCAGGCATTCAGCGAGGACAAGGCAGAAAGAGACGACGAAGAAAACACCCTTTCACCAGACTTCAAGCGAGAAAGATCAAGAAAAGAAGAAGAACCGTTCGAGACTTAGACGTTTTCGATTATTGAAACACAGAGAAAAAATGATGCACCGAGAGTCTTGCGCCTGTTCCAAGACGGAACTGGATCTGTTTGCCATGCCCCCCACCATGATGACGATGCAAGAAGCCCAGTGGGTGGAATTTCACCCCGTCTCCTCATTGACAGCCTCAGCTCCCATCGAGTTTGAAATCAAAGGACAGCCCGAAGATTACATCGATCTGAATAGCAGTTACTTGTACTTGAAAGTCAAAGTTGTCGATGAGGACAATTCGACCCTAGATGGCGATGAGTCAATAGCTCCCATCAACAATTTCATGCATTCCTTATTTAGCGGAGTGGACTTGTACTTGAACAACAAACTGGTCAGCAGCAGCATGGATACTTACCCTTATCGAGCGTACCTGGAAAATCTCTTGACATACGGAATAGACGCCAAGAACACTCATCTCAATGCCTGCGTGCTATGGGAAGCTGACGATGCAGGCCAGTTTGAAAATTTCGAAATTGATACAAAGGATAAAACTAAAAAATACAATGATGGATTTCTAGAACGAAGAAAGAGAATCATAGAACCCAACCAAAGTTTAGAACTAATGGATCGTTTGCATTTGGACATGTGGTTGCAAGAGAAATATTTGCTGAACGGGGTGGATGTCCGCCTGAGACTGAATCGTAGCAGTGCCGCTTTCCATTTGATAGGTACTGTCGCTTGCAAAACTGTCATCGAGGAAGCCAGGCTCTACGTACGACGCGTAGAAGTGTTACCTAAAGTGGGAAACGACATCAGTCAGACGTTGAGCAGAACGACCGCCAAGTATCCCATACGACGCGTGGAAGTGAAAACTTTCACCATTCCTAGGGGACAGCGATCCATGATCGAAGATCATCTGTTCCAAGGACAACTACCCAAACGTTTGATCCTTGGTATGGTCTCGAATGAAGCCTTCAACGGAGCCTTAAAAAAAAATCCTTTCCACTTTCATCAGTTCAATGTGTCCAAGATCGAAGTCAGTCGCGATGGCAAGACCTTGTGTACCCGACCTTTCGAACCTAACTTTGACAAGAAGAATTACTTGAGATCGTACTTGTCCCTCTACGAAGCCACGGGACAGTTAGGAACCAACACCAGTCACGGTATTACGTACGACGATTATGACGGAGGCTACGCTTTGTGGGCTTTTGATTTCACTCCAGACCAAGGCAGCGACGAGGGACATTTCCACCCTATAAAATCTGGCCAGATTCATGTGGAAATTCAGTTTGGAAACCGAATCCCTGAAGATGATGTAACGTTGAACGTCATCCTGTATGCAGAATTCGACAATACGATAGAAATCAACAGTTTGAGAGAAGTCATTCTAGATTACTAGAAGCCATGGAAGACTGTTATCCCTCTTTACCTAGTGGAGAAACTGTGGAGATGAAATGTGAGGAAACTGTGGAAGAAGTGATCATGATGAAATCGAGATGGCCAGAACAAGAAGCCCATTTAGTCTCCTGTTTTGCCAAACACTTGGTCGAAAAAATGACGGAATTGATCAAGAAAAATTGCTATGGATGTCAAAACGATCATCCCAGTCAAATTCAACACGATAAATGCCTAATGTTGAGTCAAGAAGAAAAATTGGACGAGTTTCTGGACGAAGCTTGGAGCCTCATCTCGAACAAAGACGTGTTGCACCAGTGGTATAAAGACTTGCGTGAACATTCTTGTCAACCATTAACCACTCAAGAGATCCATCGTATCGAAGCTCTCCTGAATCAGAGTGAGGAAACAGAACGAATAACCGTTTATTCGTCAGACATTTTCAAGCAAAAAGTCAGGATCGAATTGACGACTTATTATTACCTGTGAAGAAGAAAACAACACACAAATCAATGGATACCTGGGAACTTTATTACCTTTTGAACCACAGTTCGTATACGTCTTCTTGGAATCCTGTCGTCTGTGCTAAAGATGAACTCCCTCATCGCAAACCTAAAGACCATCAAGCTTACGTGATCAACACGGACGACAGTCATCTTCCAGGAACCCACTGGGTAGCCGTCTACTTTCCTCAAGAAGGATGTGTGGAATATTTCGATTCGTACGGATTGCCCCCTTTGGAAGACGATATCATTGACTTTATGAGAAGAAATGCTCAGACCACCCGATTCAATAACGTGAAATTACAAGGCACAGATTCCTTGGTGTGTGGACAGTACTGTGTGTATTTTCTGCATCATCGCAGCCTGGGCTATTCCTTAGAACATTTAGTAACTCATTTTGATCCTCGTTCTTCTACTAGAAACGATGTGAAAGTAGATCGATGGTTTTGTGACCATTATGCTTATCTTTTGTCTCAAGCTAGGAAACGTAGTGTCCATCAATGGCCTAATGATTTCCAACAGTGGAAATCACAACGTTGTCAGCCCTGTTTGAAGTAGACTGTCAATTAACAAAAAAATGTTAGTGATTTGAAAAAAATTGTTTGATGTTATAGTGTTGGATTATTGTTAAAAATGTTAGAGTTGTTGTTTAGTGTTAAGTGATTTTTGAATAAAAAAATGTTGTGTTTTGAAAAAAATGTTTTTATCCTTTGTTTAGCTAGAAGAATGTTGGATTGATGCTCTTTCATTTCTTACTATCCCTCTCATGACACTCACTGAACGTTGCGACTCGAAAACCGTGTGGGGGATGTTTTCCTTCACGTCCGCGCTTTGACTTTAAGAACCGGGGTTGTTTCCAGTCTAACCATCCATTGTCGACTCATCCTCCTAAGAAGATGTGCTCCAAACTAGCTAAGCTCAACGAAGCCTACGTGAATTTGCATAGGGTCAGACACAGTCTGATACCGAAGCCAGAAGAAATAGAGAATGTGAGAATGTTAAAAGTCACTGAAGACCTGATAGAAGAGCTCTTCAGAGAAGAAATGAACAGGGAAAAAGAAGAATGAAGTACAGAGAAGTACAGACTTCAGAGACAGCAGCAACAACAACAACAACAGCAGCAGCAACCTGAAGCTGAGAGAGGCTTTGTCGATTGTCGTATCGACACCAAAGAGTTCTTCTTCTCTTTCCGAAGAAGCAGACCTATCGCCAGAAAGTCTATCCTCAGAGGACATCGCATTCTTAGAAACTAAAAAAGAATGCCATAGCAAACAAAAAAACAGCCCTTTTCAGGGCTACCCCAATACTCTAGAAAAGAAATAACGATAAATTTGCCAATGTGTGTAGGTAGAGTAGTGTGAAAATAAACACTAACTCTTTCTTTAAAAAAATGTGAGGGTATGTGTTTGTGAGTTTGTGTGTTTGTGTTTGTAAGCGCTCACGTAAGTTGGTGTGGATAGTAGATAAAAATCATGTTTTTTGGTGTTTGTGGTGTAGATTTGGGGTTAGATTGGATTGCTTTGCGTATGTGGATAGTCTATTGAAGTGATTTATGAAAAAATTTTAAAATAGTGATGGGTAGCATAAAAAGTGAGTGAGTGTTTCTTTTAGGTCCGCGCGTTGTTGTTTTTTTGGTCATGATCTAGGTAAGATCAATTTTATGTTTTAGGGGGTGTTTTCCATCACGTCCGCGCTTTCAGTATAAATTGAAACTCGCTCGGCAGTCTAGCTACCCTTGTTGATTGATCAACACCGCCAGAAGAATGAACACCAGAATTGTGAAACTGTTAGAACTCCAGATGCACCTGGAATATGCCAGGCGCATAGTAAATGAACTATCAGCGGAGGCTATCGTAGAAGAAGCAAGAATAAAGAAGGAAGAGGAGGAGAGAAGAGAGAGGGAAGAAGAGGAAAAGAAAATAGGAGAGAGGATGTCGTACAATATTCCCGAGACAGAGGATTCGGGTGCTGAAGCGAATCATCCCGCCTCTGCACTCTCAAGACAAAAAGTAAAAAGAGACTGGAGTCAAAGATGTGTGTGTGGCGCCAGGCCTGGAAGGTGCAACCATTAGATAGGTGCATCTGGAGTTCAAAAAAAAACCAACAGCCCTTTTCAGGGCTACCCCAATACTCTAGAAAAGAAATAACGATCCATTTGCCAATGTGTGTAGGTAGAGTAGTGTGAATATAAACACTAACTCTTTATTCATAGTGCGAGTGAATGTGTTTGTGTGTTTGTGTTAGTAACTGTTCAAGTAAGTTGGTGTGAATAGTAGATTATGGGTTTCTTTATTGTTTCTTAGCATATGTGGAGAGTATAGTTTGGGTTATATTATATGAAATGAGAAAAGTGGGGATGTTTTCCTTCACGTCCGCGCGTTGTTCGGTCATGATCTAGGTAAGATCAATTTTACGTTTATTTAATCTTGTTTGATCTTGTTTGACCTTGTTTGACCTTGGTAGGTTGGGTGTTTGGGCTGTGGTTGCTTCAGTTGCTGGTTTGTTTGGGGTCATGATGTGGTAATTTTTATTACTGGGGGTTAGTTTTTTCGCCGCATGATACGGGATTTGCTTGTTGTTCATGATATCTATGGTTTGATATTCCTTGATAGTGTTGGGGCATTCGTGGGATTTAGGTAGGTGGGGGCCCCTGCAGTTGGTACATTTGGGTGTGGTTCTACAACATACATCTTTGTGGTTTCCCCCACATTTGTAGCATAGTTGGGTATATCTACATCTGTTAGAGAAATTAATTAAAACAGGACTCCATAATAACATACAAACAACCATAAAACAAGTTTTCATTCCAAACCAATAAGATAGGGAATCAAAATAAATAAGGAATTCATGAATAAACAAAAAAAGAAAAAGAAAAAAAAAAAAAAAATACTCCTAACCGTCTCCTTGTTTCTTAAACAACATCTGGCTGAACTTTTAAATCAAGCTTCCACAGCTATTTCTACTAACATACTCAGCCAAATCCAGGCAATGTTGGCAGACGACACTGAAGAATTTGAAACTTCCACGCTGGCAGCGGCCCTGGAAGTATCATCATCCAGCGGCGATGAAGCTGATGAACCTCCACCACCTAAACAGAGTGGAAAAAAGGAAGGCTCTGTCTACCGGAATATCGGACTGGGAAAGGCAATTGATGATATCAAAAAAGCGGGCCACTTCGTCAATGCCACAAGACCGGGTGTCCTAATGTGACGTCATCGCTGCCGACCAATCGTGGCGGGAGTCACATACTGCTTGGTTTGACACCTGGGGCATTTCAATCCAACTAAGAAACACGAGTGTGTGGTGTGACTATTCCCACTCATGTCTATTAGCCTTTCAGTCAGGTTGTTAAGGACTAGTTAGTCCTACACCTGAGTGGCTAAATTAAAAAGTACTCTTTGAGTACATAAAAGCCTGGGGGATGAGGCTCCTTTTCCTTCCCCCAGGAGTAATTAAAAATCACGCAGTGCGTGAATAAAAAAGTGGTACATGTTCAAAAGAACGAAAACCACTATAATCCAACTAACTAACTAACTAACTCAATTTTACGTTTTTAGGGGATGTTTTCCTTCACGTACGCGCTTTCACTATAAGAACCCACCACGTTCGTCATTCGAACCATTCTACAAATAAGATGGCTTCTAACCAAATGGACAAGATGCAAACATTGCAAGACGTTGTAGACAATTTAGGAATGATGGAGCAGATGTTAATAAGACTAGTTGAAGACCACTATTCCTATAGTCCCCATCGTGTAAAGATGGAAATTAATAATTTAAGAAAGATAAAGGATAAGATATGTAGTGTCATGAAAGAGATAAAGGAGGAGAAGGAGGATGAAGAGGAAAGGATAAGAATACGCAAATGGAACGAAAAAATTGAAAAAGAAGAAGAAAATGAGAAGAGGAAGAAAGAAGAGGAGGAAGACAAGAAGAAAGAAGAGGAGGAGAAAAAAAGAAAGAAAAGAAGAGAAAGAGTGTAGGAGAGAAAATCAGAAGTTGGTGGAGGAAAAGAAGAAATTAGAAGCAGAAGAAGAAGAAAACCCAAAGGCCCTTTTCAGGGCCAGCCATATTTCTCGAAAAGAGATAGCCTTTCAATTGCCTACCCCTTTTTTGAAATTTAAATTTAAATTTAAATTTAAAAAAAAATTTAAAAAAAAAAAAAATCCCATGTACAATTCCCCTTGTCCCTAGACAAACCCAAACTCTATGTTCAATTCCCATTGTCCCTAAAGTGACCCACGATTTTTCTCCATGTTAAATTTCCATTGTCCTTAATCGGTCCCAGGGGTGTTTTTAATGCTAAGTCCCATTGTCCCTAATGCATCCCCATTTACTACTGACACAGATCACAAGAAAGGGGGAAGGAACTCCGAGACTGAGGACAAAGCCCACAATCGGACGAACAACCCTTTAGATAACACTAGAGAGAGAACATACATACCTTCGGGGGCAACATACACACATAAAACACTTTTTATTTTTTGGGAAAATTGGGGGGAGGATCTCTCTGGAGCCCCCCAAAAAAAGAAAATTTGGGAAGGCACATTTGCAATAACTAGGTTTCATAAATAAAAAATTGTCTTTTAGAAAACATAATCACTAAATAACAATATTTGTCGGAATGAGGCGAAATTGAATTAAACGTTCTCGCTTCCAGTTTTGATTCCTGTATGCGTTCGTAGAAGCACAGTGTTAAGCACAAACATTTTTTTTTTACATTCTAAAATAGTCAGTATAAACATAATACACATTTTTCAAGCGATAATGTTTTCCATTTCAGTTACTTTTTATTGGTGGTTTTGCACTTTCAACATTCATGAGTGCTTTTTGGCTCACCACTTGGACGCCACGTAAATATCTATCATATTCGATATTAAGTCACTATTATAAAAGAAAATGCGATTGTTATGCGGTGTTCATTGTTCTGCATGAATCACGTTGTAAATACAGTTAAGAGAGAGAGAGAGAGAGAGAGAGAGAGAGAGAGAGACAGACAGACAGAGACATAGATTCCTTACCAATAGCTAAAATGAACTTTGTTGATGCATTATCAATACAATTAATTAGAAAAAAGTTATTACAATAAACATCCAGGCAACATTGTTTATAACGTGCAATATATGAAGAAAACACAGTAAGATAAGAAATTACAAATGCGTGCGGATGCAACATAATGCAAATCAAACAAGCAGCAAGTGTTAGTAGTAAGGTGGGGTACATTAGCGACAATGGGAATTAGCATTACAGAGACCCCTGGGTCAGATTAGCGACAAGGGAAATTTAACATGGCGAAAAATCGTGGGTCAGATTAACGACAAGGGAAATTAACATGGGAATAAATCGTGGGTCACTCTAGCGACAAGGGGAATTTAACATGGAACTATAGTGTGGGTCTGTCTAGCGACAAGGGGAAATTAACATGGGGAATAGAGTTTAGGCTTTTGGGATTTTTTTAAAAAAATTTTTTAAATTTAAATTTAAATTTAAATTTAAAAAAAGGGGTAGGCAATGGAAAGGCTATCTCTTTTCGAGAAATATGGCTGGCCCTGAAAAGGGCCTTTGGGTTTTCTTCTTCTGCTTCTAATATCTTCTTTTTCTCCACCAAGTTCTTATTTTATCTCCAACACTCTTTCTCTTCTTCTCTTTCTTTTTCTCCTGCTCTTCTTTCTTCTTCTCTTCCTCCTCTTCTTTCTTCCTCTTCTCATTTTCTTCTTCTTTTTCAATCTTTTCGTTCCATTTGCTTATTCTTATTCTTTCCTCTTCATCCTCCTTCTCCTCCTTTATCTCTTTCATGACACCACTAATCTTGTCCTTTACCTTTTTTAAGTTATTAATTTCCATCTTTACACGATGGGGACTATAGGAATAATGGTCTTCAACCAGTCTTATTAACATCTGCTCCATCATTCCTAAGTTGTCTAAAACGTCTTGTAATGTTTGTATTTTGTCCATCTGGTTAGAAGCCATCTTCTTTTTTATTCTTTGCAGAATGGTTTGAACGACGAATACTGTGGGTTCTTATTCTTAAAGCGCGTACGTGAAGGAAAACATCCCCCTAAAACGTAAAATTGATCTTACCTAGATCATGACCAAACAACGCGCGGACGTCAAGGAAAACATCCCCTACTTTTTCATTTCATATAATAAAACCCAAACTATACTCTCCACATACGCTAAGAAACAATAAACAAATCCATAATCTACTATCCACACAATCGTACGTGAGCGGGTACAAACACAAACACACAAACACAAACACACAAACACATACGCTAAGAAACAATAAACAAAATCCATAATCTACTATCCTCACAATCGTACGTGAGCGGTTACAAAACCCAAACTATACTCTCCACATACGCTAAGAAACAATAAACAAAATCCATAATCTACTATCCACACAATCGTACGTGAGCGGTTACAAAACCCAAACTATACTCTCCACCTACGCTAAGAAACAATAAAGAAACCCATAATCTACTATTCCCACAAACATACCTTAGCTCTTACAAGCACCAACACACAAACACATACCCTCACACTATCTTAGAAAAGAGTTAGTGTTTATATTCACACTACTCTACCTACACATTGGCAAATTGATGGTTATTTCTTTTCTAGAGTATTGGGTAGCCCTGAAAAGGGCTGTTTTTTTGGAACTTCATGGACACCTGGTTAATGGTGGCACCTTCCAGGCCTGGCGCCACATACACATCTTATCCCCCAGTTACGTTTTACTTTTTTGGGGGAGAGAGCAGAGGCAGGATATGTCGCTTCAGAATCCCAATTTTCGCTCTCTGGGATTCTGAAATTTATTCTTCTTCTCTTCTTTTCCTTCTCCTCCTCCTCTTCTTTGTTTCTTCTCTCCTCCTCTTTGTATCTTCTTTCCTCTTCTTCTTCTTCTTTATATCTTCTCTCCTCCTCTTCTTTTTTTCTTCTTTCCTCCTCCTCTCTTATCCTTCCCTCCTCCACAATGGCTTCCGCGGCCAGTTCATTCAACAGGCGCCTGGCATATTCCAGATGCAGATGAAGTTCAACAGTTTAGACAGTCTCGTGTTCATTTTTGGTGTTGATCAATCAACAAGGGTAGCTAGACTGCCCAGCGAGTTTCAATTTATAGTGAAAGCGCGGACGTGAAGGAAAACATCCCCCTAAAAAACATAAAATTGATGTTACCTACATCATGACCAAAAACAACAACGCGCGGACCTAAAAGAAACACTCACTCACTTTTTTATGCTACCCATCACTATTTTAAAATTTTTTATAAATCACTTCATTAGACTATCCACATACGCAAAGCAATCCAATCTAACTCCAAATATACACCTCAAACACCAAAAAAAAACATGATTTTAATCTACTATTCATACCAACTTACTTAAGCACTTACTAACACACAAACACATACCCTCACATTTTTTAAAAAGAGTTAGTGTTTATTTTCACACTACTCTACCTACACACATTGGCAAATGAATAGTTATTTCTTTTCTAGAGTATTTCTGCATAATCCTCGTACGTAATACCGTGACTGGTATTGGTTCCTAACTGTCCGGTGGCTTCGTACAGGGACAAGTACGATCTCAAGTAATTCTTCTTGGTAAAGTCAGGTTCGAAAGGTCGGGTACACAAGGTCTTGCCATCGCGACTGACTTCGATTTTGGACACGCCAAAGTGTTGAAAGTAGAAAGGATTTTTTTCGGCAGCTCCGTTGAAGGCTGTATTCTCGACGATACCAACGATCAAACGTTTGGGTAACTGTCCTTGGAACAGATGATCTTCGATCATGGATCGCTGTCCCTTGGGAATGGTGAAGGTTTTCACTTCCACGCGTCGTATGGGATACTTGGCAGTCGTTCTGCTCAACGTCTGACTGATGTCGTTTCCCACTTTAGGTAACACTTCCACACGGCGTACGTAGAGTCTGGCTTCTAGGATTTTGGTTTTGTAACCGTCACTATCAGCCATCAAATGGAAAGCTGCACTGCTACGATTCAGTCTCAGGCGGACATCCACCCCGTTCAGCAAATACTTTTCTTGCAACCACATGTCCAAATGCAAACGATCCATCAGTTCTAAACTTGTGTCGGCTCCCGTGATTCTCTTTCTTCGTTCTACAAATCCATCATTGTTGTCTTTCTTTTCATCAGTTTCCAATATTTCAAACTTGGTAGGTTCGTCAGCTTCCCATACCACACAGGCATTGAGATGAGTGTTCTTGGCATCTATTCCGTACGTCAAGAGATTTTCCAGGTAGGCACGATAAGGGTAAGTATCCATGCTGCTACTGACCAGTTTGTTATTCAAGTACAAGTCCACTCCACTGAACAAGGAATGCATGAAATTGTTGACGGGAGCTACTGCTTCATCGTCTATAGCACCTCCAGTCTTATCTAGAATTTTGACTTTCAGGTACAAGTAACTGCTATTCAGATCGATGTAATCTTTGGGCTGTCCTTTGATTTCAAACTCGATGGGAGCGGAATCGGTCAGTGAGGAGACGGAGTGAAATTCCACCCACTGGGATTCTTGCATCGTCATCATCGTGGGGGGGCATGGCAAACAGATCCAGTTCCGTCTTGGAACAAGCGCAAGATTCTCGATGCATCATTTTTTTGGTCTCTTTTCTCAATAATCGAAAACGTCTAAGTCTCGAACGGTTCTTCTTTTCTTGGCCTTTCTCGCTTGAAGTCTGGTGAAAGGGTGTTTTCTTCGTCGTCTCTTTCTGCCTTGTCCTTGCTGAATGCCTGACTCGGTAGCGTGCAGGGCATTTATAGGTGTTTCTCGTTGGCCTAAAATGTCTTTGCCCGTTTGCAGCAAGACATTTTTGCCTGCCCTCATGAAGGCTTCTTTAGGGTTTTGTTTGTCGATGATGACATTTTGGAGAAATTCTTTGCCTTGCGTCAGTGCCGCATCTTTCAAGGCGTGCAATCCGCGTGTCACCATCGGTTTCAACACCGGGGCCACCGAACGAAAGGCCGATTTTAACATATCTCCTAAACCGTGTCCTCGCTGTCGAGCAACCCCTCGGTACACTGGATACATGACTTACTTACGAGTCGTGAGAGAACCGTTTTCGAAAATGGAGTTTCACCGTGACTTTTCCTTTGGTGAATGAAATATTTTGTCCCAGATCTCCTTTTATAGCAATGTTGACCGTGTCCAAATACGACTTACTGACAGGCAAATAGTGAGGATGGACAAATTCGCGGTGGACGTGGTAAGTGTTTCCACCTTCCTCGTCAGCGTTCGTGGCAGAATCTACTTTGAAAGGAATGACACGCAGTAACGGTACGGAGGTGTGTCCCACCACGTTGTACTCCACCACATCGGAGTACACAAACATCAAATTCAGTCCTTGGTTCAGTTCTACCGGGGCACGAAATAACTTGCTAAAAGACTCGTTGTCGTAAACGATGGGTAATTCGTTTTTCTTGATCATGGTCTTTCTCATGTCCATGTCTCCGCCCAACATGTCAAACAATTCAGGACAAAATAAAATGGACAGGATTTTCCTCCGTTCAAATTTCATCAAGAAGCGACGAGCTGCTTTGTGGTACTCCATGGTGACACTTTTGTTAACATGCTCCAAAGCTTTCAGAAACACGACATTAAACCTGGAGGCTATGGTGCTGACCAAATGTTGACCACTAAAATAATAGCCTGGGGGAATGAACAAGTGATAGGTGGTGTACTTTTGTGTACGGGTTTTCTTGTCATATTTGACATTGCTATCCATCCACTGTTGCATTTGCTCGTCATGAACTTCCACATCAAAAAAATTTTGATTGGGAAGGACATTGAGGACTTGGGTCGGGTGAATCATTTCTACTAAAGCCACTTCCCAATGGGCTTCGTGATCTAAGGGGATGGCTTGAGGTAATTTGGCCGTGTAACAGCACAACGTGTTCTTGGGAAACACCTCCATGGAACTGTCACTGGGTAAGGTTAAGTAAAATTGGTTTTGGTGACTCATAATTCCAGAGTTCTGTGGCTGTCCGAGGGGTTACTGGACGTCAGAGGCGTGTCTCCGCCCAATATGGGGTTCTGGTTGTGATTGAAGTGGTGACTGGCACTGGCACTGGACACAAGGTTCCCGGGGTTCCCGTTCGAGGTGAATTTCATGGAGGGATTAGGAAGCAGGTAACCGATGCAACTGCTCAATAAAATGGTCCACAATTGTTTGTCTCCTTGTTGCAAACTCAAATTGGCGATGGCTGCCCCGATGACACAATACACCACGAAGATTTGGCAGAAAAAGACGATTTGCGTTTTAGGCACACGTTCTCCACACCACACCCACAAGGGTTGTTTTTGTAAATCTTGCACAGAAGAACTAGGTGAAGGAGGAGTGGTCGACGTAGCTGCGTCTGCTGTGTGAAAGGGCATGATGGTCACTTCTTTTTATAGTCGATGACTTGCGAAGCGTCGATCCAAGAATCGAAACTGGGTGGATATCCTTTCCAACGTACTTTGACTTCTTTGACACGTCGTTTGCCCACTTTACGGGTTCTGCGTTCGAGAATGCTTTCGATGTCGTACACGTCGTCTTCTTTTTTGGTCACACGTTGTAACTCGGGCAAATAAAACGTTCCTTTGAGCACTTCTCCGTTCATGTCTTCCAATTTATAGACGGCAGGATGACGGCCATGCACTCGTCCAGTGACGCGAAACAATTCGGTCGTCCAGTTAGGTAAGTAACCTTTGTCGAAAGTGCGTTTGGTTTTGCCAATGCGCACCCAATCTCCTACGGCCAACATTCCACTTTTCTCGGGGACAGCCCTCGTCGGGGACGTACCAAACAGACGCTCAAACACCAACACTTCGTTGTCGGGAGTCACGTCTTGCGGGGCACGTCCGATGCTTCGATGGTAAGATTGGTTGTACGCTTGCACCAGGTGCGGTAAGATGTCGATGTACTTCAGAGTGTGGTGATGCGTAAAATATTTCCACATGCGTTCTTTTAAAGTACGTTGAAAACGTTCCACGATGCTGGCTTTGGTTTCGGGATTCTCGGTGGTAAAAAAATGAATGTCACGTTTCTTTAATTCTTTTTGGAAAGCTTGGTTCAGAAATTCGGTGCCTTTGTCCGTTTGCCATCGAAGAGGGTGACGACCGCTTTGTTTCAACACCCGTTGCAGGGCTCGCACTAACTCGCTGCTCGATTTGGAAGTCAAGGGTACGACCCAGGCAAATTTGGAAAAGACGTCGATGACACAAAACAAATATTTGTAGCCACGATTGTAGCTGACCAAATGAGAGACATCGGCTAAATCGGCTTGCCATTGATGATCGATGCCTTCCACTCGGGTGCGACTTCTGGCAAACTTGCGTCGAATGGGTCTGTGTAAAGTGTAGGTAGCTTGTTCTTGTAACCATCGTTGCACTTGAGGTAAACGGAGACTTTTCAGTCGCGTTTTGGCAGCACGATACAATTTTTGAACTCCTGCGTAACCTGCAGGATGGGAGGGATCGTAGTAAATGCTGGCTAAGACTTTTTCCATTTTTTTGTGTTGGTTGGTGTGTTAATAAGACACCCACTCTTGGAGGATGCTACTCTTTTTATCTTGGGGTATTTTCTTGGATTGCAATGCTTTGCGTGTGCGGCCAGCAATAGGTGTCGAAGAGGAGAAGGATGTCTGAGCGGAGGATATCGGTTCTTGTTTCACTTCTGTCTTCACTTTCTTTTTCTCTTGTGAGGAAGAAGGGGTGGCCATCATCTTTTTAATCCATCCAATTCTGGAGGTAGGTGGTGTTGTTAACTTGCGTACTTTTTCTGGTGGAGTTTGAAACCCTTCCTCTTCTTCTCTTTTTTCTGTCTTGGTCACGGGTACTGGTGGTACTGGTACTGGTACTGGTACTGGTGATGGTGCTGGACTTTTCATCAAGGTCTTAAAATCTTTCAGAGTGGGTAGAGCTGTTTCGTCTAAAGCTTTCTGGTGAAAGAGTTGCAGTCGTTGCATGAGTTGACCGTACTTTTGCGATTTTTCTGTTTCGGACAAATCTTGTCGATCCATCAAGGACTGCAATTCGTGTTGTAACTGGGACATCTCGCTCAAATGGGGATTGGGAGGTAAATGCGGGGTGTGTTGTTCTTGCCACCGATGGTATTCCATCCATCGTTTGTGAGGTACTAAAGCTAGTTTTCGTCCTTCCATGGGTTGTCAGGGGTCAATTCTGAGATCTTGGAACTTCCGAGGCCTTTTTATCTTGCTCCCACCAGTCCTCCCAACATGGTTCCCAAGACTCCTTTCAGTATGGGGCCTAACAAGAGAGGTAAAATACCTCCACGTTGCACTAACATCTTCTTTTTTTGACGAATGGGAATTTTCTTTTGAACCATTTGGCGAAGAACGTGACGATGTTTGCCTAAGCATTGTTTCTGGTGTTTGGACAAAGGGATCGTGCCTTTCAAAACGTTCAAACAACATTCGCACACGGTATCGATGACCTCTTTGGAGGCTGTTTGAATGAGTTTTTTTCGTAGGGGTGGAGAAGCTTTGGACAGGACAGATAACATGTCCCCATGTTTGGCTAAACGTGGTGGCAGTCCTTTCCTTTTCTTTCCTTGGGGTTTTCTGGAGGGTGACATCTTTGAGTCTTCAGGAGCACCAAAAAACACTGATACCCGACTTGGTCACAGGCCTTTTTTATACTGGAACGCGTCGCCACTGATTGTCTTTACGTCGTATTAGTTTGAGGACAGGCATGACACGTCGTGCAGGGGTACGTAACGGACTAAATCGAGCCAGTTCTTGCTTGGACAAATCCAGTAAACTTTGTAACATGCCCGATCTTTCTTGAACTTTGATTTTGGGAGAAGGTACTTTGTGAGCAGCAGCCACTGCCACTAAATTGGAAGGTCCTGCCACTGGGGAAGTTCTTTTGGGGGTCATCAACGGAGAAGTTCTTGGTGTGATCAACGTCTCCAAGTACTCTTCAGTTCTGGGTGTCATTAACGGAGAAGTGGACAAACGTGAAGCTGCCGGAGACGCAGTCACCGCCGTGGCAGGTCGTGGTTTGCGAGTGTAAGGTTGCGTCCTGGCCGAAGTGCCTCTCTTGCGACTAGTTTTCTGTGGACTTTTCTTTTTCTGGGGGCTTCGTTTCTTTTTCCGGGGTGGTGTCTGGTCAGAGGAGGGTCCTGCCACTGGAGAAGTTCTCCTTGGGGACCTGGTCTTTTTCTTCTTGGGGCTTCGTTGGACTTTTGTCTTGGATATCACTTTGGGGGCATTAGGATCCCATCTTAAGAGTGAGCGAATGATGACCCCTCCTAGAGTACCGCTCCCTCCAGGTTTCAAAATGATTTGTTTTTTGGTTTGAGTGTCGATGCGGGGATCGGCCAGTTGGACCAAAGCGACTTTGTTTCGATCGAAAAAGCGTTTGGTTTGATGAGGAATCTGAATGATTCCTTGGAGTAATTGACGTGCCGTCACCGTGAACCATCGTAAGACTTCTTTGAGACTAGCTTCTAAGACACGAGCTCGTGTTTGTGGATCTTTTTCTCGACTGATGCCATACAAGGCACGAATCAATTTGACGGGAAGATGCGACTGAAGGGACGTCATGTTCGCACTGAGAGTGAGACAGACGAAAAAGGGTCTGAGGTTTTTATAGATTTTTTTATGGGGAGTGAAATGAAGTCGAGGACGGAGACGTGTACAGGACAGGCCCTCCGTCTTGGCACCAGTGGTGAAACAAGTGGGTACGAAATCGCAAATCCTCGGGGCTCGTAGGTTTCAAATCGACGAGTAAATAGGCGTGTGGTGTTTGAGTGGCATCGTCGTACGCCTGAGTCAGCCAAGGCGTTCCTAACTGTTTGGCTAAGACTTGCACTTGCGATTTATCTCGAGGGCTTTTAAACAAGACCACGTAATGCGCATTGAGACTGATGGTGCGATGGGCTTTACTTTGTTGAAACAAATTTTGGGTGATGTAAACGACACTGGCATTACGGTGATGCCCTTTGCGCGTGAACCACAATTTAATTTCTTCTTCGTCTTCCCCTAACATGTCGTCGAAAATGACCAAATGGGTTTGACGGGAGTCAGAGACGATGCCGTCGTCTTCTTTAGGAATGCCTTCCACAACCACGATGGAATCGCCTTGACTTTCTCGCAAGAGGCTGTACGCCGATTGCCACTCTTTGTAACACCACACGATCCGTTGAGGGGGCCGATCGATCAAATGATGTTTATGTTCGATCAAACGTTTAACGAATTCGGTTTTGCCTGAACCGCTAGGTCCAGCAATGAGCATGTTAAAGGGATGGCGAAGATACAAAGCCTCCCAACTGGCACGATCTAAGTGTTCGTCGATGACTTTGACAGTAGAGGAAGAGGGAGCAGAGACAGCAGAGGTAGCCATGGCGTGAGGAATGTCACTTGTGACACGAAAAACAAACAAGACAAGAGTTTATATACTTTTTCAGAACACGTTTATTGAATGTTTCAAACATGAATACGAAAGACAAAAATGCATAAAATCCAAAGGCTTAAGTACAAGAATAAAAGGCACATGATAACCATGAACGTGGAATAAACACAAGTGTCTGTACAACATGTTTTGGGTAAAGTTCTAACCAGTTCTATAGTAGGGGTAAGGTCACACAAGCAAGTGTCCTCCCGAAAGGGTCTTTCAGGCCTGTCCACGACAGTCCTGTCCTGGGTGACGGGTTCTTCTGGCACCGTCACTAACACAGGTTGAAAAGTAACTTTTTTCCTTGAATAACTCTCGTGCATACTGGGCCACCTCTTGTGTCCAAGCCTCAAAACCCTGGTCTCGGTGATGTCCAACATTTGACTCCTAACCAATCTGGTTTCTTCTTCGTCAACGACATGGTAAGTTACTTCAATGAACAATGAACTATCGATCTTACCTAGGGTTCCTTTTCATATACAGACCAATACCGACGTGACCGTACGGTAAGGTGAAGTGATTGGGAAGTCGCACTCGCTTCTGGTATACAATTTGATAGACTTTTTCCAAGGGTCGACTGACGATGTGGTGAGTGGGTAAACGTACAATCTTGTTCGGTTGATAGGTGGTCACTTTAAAGTTTCCATCCTCTCCCGATTGCAAGGCTTCTTTCAATACCCCAAAGTTGACCACTTGACTGGTACGATGATTCAGAGTCAGTCCTTTCACTTTGCACGTCGTGTGCACTTCTCCTTGTTTGTCCCGGTATTCGTAGCCGTAATTTTTGGGACCACCACTGACGAAACTTAGAATCTTGTCGTCGGGATGCTCGTCTGTCCAGGCTCCTAAACGGTCTCCTTCGATGTCAGGGTGCTGTTGAATCGGGTGATGGATGTAAATGCAACTGTCCGTGTCAAAGTACAGGACGCGTTCTTCTAACAGTTCTAAAGCTTCGTACAATTTTAAGCGAGCATGAGCTGTCACGTAAGCCGCAATGATGACATTTCCAAAAGGGTCGTCTTGTACAAAGTCCAGATCTTCTTCGTAATTGACCAAGATCAAATCCTCTCGAACGACGTCCACGTGTTTCATGTATTTGGTTTTGTCGTGAATCATCTGGAAGTAGCGGGAAGGTTGTGTCAAATATTCCGTCTTGGGTAAACACGGTCGTTGTGCCATTTTACCCCACAAGCAATTTAACATCACTTTGGCAAACGATCGCCTGCCTTCGTTTTTTTCGATGTGGTCTAAAGAGATGCCTTCTTGTGCATAGTATTTCTCTTTGAATTGTATTTGGTCCTCGGGAGTGTGACACCAGGAAGGATAGCCGCTGGCTTCTTGCTTCAGTTTCAAAAAGGCATCCACGTAGTCGGCGAAAATGCCTTTCTGAGTAGGGTCACCCTTGTGGTACTGTTGTGTCTTGGGAAAGTGGCAAATTTCGTACACTTCTAACAGTTGGTATCCCATGTCCAGAGCTTTGAACAATTCCACGCTGACCCAGGTTCCCGTCAAGGCACGTTCTTCCTGGCTGTGATGGCAAGGTTGGTCCTGGTTGCACGTTTCGGCACAAGTACGGCACAAGGGAAACATCAGTTTGCCTTGACAATGGTGAGGTAAGACGGGATGGTATAGGTTCGTGGGAGGCAAAACTTTACACTTGATCAAGCCTTCGTATTGTCGAATGTTTTTCAGGTCGATGTGTTCCGTCAACAATTGCGGGTGTCCTACAGGAAAGCGACAATATTTGCACACGTAGGGATACAGCGAACACACGTCCAAGTATTTGATTTCTTCTCCTTTCTCTTCGTCGGCTTGGTACAGCAAACAGGTGGCATTGGTCCTCCCTCCGTACAAACTATCCCTCGGGTTCAGCGGGTCCATGAACTGGTAACTTTCCACGAGGCGTTTAAACTCGGGATCGGTTTTCATACGGTGATCGTACTCGTGTTCCCACATTTCCACCACTTGGTATCCTTGCTGTTCTAACTTTAGGCGTCGCTGACAAGTGTCCTGGTACAAGTCTTCCATGGTTCGTTGCAAAAACTGATTTTTAGTGTGACGGTCAGGGTAGCAGACGGGACATCCGTGAAATAAGCAACCGTTAAACTCGTACACGATCTTGGGGTTTTCTAAGTCCTAGCCATGTACCGAATACGTTCCGATGGTCTTTTCGCCTCCTTTGCGGGCATGCTGAATCCATTTGTCTTCCTTGTCGCACAAGTAATGTAACCAACGTAGGGCTTTGACCGAGTATTGACGCTTGACATAGTGGGTCGTTTGAGGACTGATGACAGCCACGGTGTTTTCAGGCATGAATCGTTGGCGGTACACTAAGGAACACGCTTTGGCAATGGTGCAAGCTTCTTTCAAAGGATCGACCCCTCCGTGTTCCATGAACAGTTCTCGAAATTTTCCACAGCAACGCCGTAAAATGTCCACGTCGGAACGACAATACTTTAACATTTCTTCCTGAAAGTCGAAGGGGTCAGAGGCATGAGCCTGGTACCAAGCGTAGAAAGCTTCTCGTTGTTCGGTACGCATGTTGTCGGGGTCGTAATAGTGAGCCTCAGGCAAATGGGGTAGAACGGCATGTTGATTGGCTTCCGTATTGAAAAAGTGTGGAAAGTACCCTTTAGCCATTTCTGTCATTCCAAACGTTTTAGGCATTCGGCTCAAAGGCATGGCCAAGTAACTCATCGAATCTTTAAACTGTACTTGTCCCACTTGCATGAAAATGATTTTGGCTCCGTTCAAAGTCACTTTAGGACGTTCGGTGCCTTGTTCCGCATAGTATCTGAGAAGAAACTGTCCATCGTATCCGGAGAAATTGTGAGCCATCACCGTGGCATGACGATGACAATCTCCGTAACGTTCGATGTCCTCTTGGCTCCACGTCTTGTCGATGGGGTCTAAGACCCATTGGGCAAAATCGGCTAACGTGTTTGGTCCCCAAAAGATTTTTTCACGTCCTCCAGGAATCTTGCTGCAGTGAGGGCAATGACTGAAGATAGGTTCTTGAATACACTTCTCGCACGCTCGATGAGCCACGCAGAAATTAGGAATGTGAATGCCAGTCTCTTGCATGCATTCGAAATCGAAAAAGATGAAATTGCCTTTCTTCTTGTGACCGTCCTCTTTCTTTGGTGGGGGTTGGTATTTTTGCACGTAGCATTGGTGTTCCAAGTCCACGATGTGGTGACAAATGTGACATTTTTTCTTTCCTCGACATACGTGTGCCTTGGTATTATTGGTAAGTATGCCTTGTCCACAGGTAGGGCACAATCTCAGGAGTTGACAAGCACATTTCTTCTGTGAACCTTGTGTTTTCAAATGTTGTTGGTAACAGGTAGGACTGACAAACGTGCGCAAACAAGTCGAACAAGGCACTGGTCCTTCGCTCAGACAGGGTGGAGAGGCCAAACATCCTGGGCATTTCATTCCACAATGCTTGTGTTGCTCTCGATTGTTATAACCATAGTCACATTTCTCACAATAATAACTGTATCCCAGGAATCCAGTGATACTGGCAATGGTATCGAAATGGTCATCGTGATGATAGACATGAATGTATTTTCCGTCCTTAAAATCTTGGCCTCGAAACAACAGAGCTCCACGCATTTCTTGAGGGTGCACTTTCAAGGTGTAGCGTGGAGCTAGGGCATCTTGCAATTTTTGCATCTCAGGAATGCCACAGGGTGTGTCTTTGGACAGTCCGGCTTGTTGCAACAGGAGTTCTGCTTCATTTCGTTGTTTGGCTCGATCGCATCGTTGAATAGTTTTCCAGGTTCTTTTCCATTCTACCGTGTCGTTCTTGTTGGCAAAGATTCGTCCCACCACGATGGCACGGGCTAAACACATCTGGTCTTGAGGGTTGTTAATTCGGACGAGACTCTTTTTGGTGTTGCGAAGGTCGTCCACCAATAACATCTTTTTGCATCCAGTTCCTTGAGGAGGAGAGACGTGGGCCATTTTCAGTGTGGCTTTACCATCGGTGATGTCAAACTGGTCATTAGATTGTTGTACGTGTTGAATCTTGTCCATGACTTTGGAAGGGGTCAGTTCTGCGGGTCTGCTAAACTCAATCCAAACAGGGGATTTCAAACCGTCGTGATCTATGGATAGTGTCAAGCGATCGTCTTCTTTGGGTTGACATTGTCGCTTGAGTGCGGTGAGCAAAGAATCCCACATCTCGGTGATAAACCCTTCTGCTTTCTCCAAGGGTACGTCGGCCTTGAAATCTTTAAACTTCACCGTGTAGGTGTAAGCCGTGGTTCTAAATTTTCTAGAGGAGCGCTTTTCCGTCTCTCGAATGGAATAGTACTTTTCAGGGTTGACTAAGGGTGGTGAACTTGGTTTAGAGGGTTCGGATTCTGGTTCACTCATGTCCTCTTCAAAATCACTGGCATGAATTTGTGCCAAGATTTCAGCCCTGGTACGAGGCGATAGATCACGTTTCTGCCTCTTACTTTCTTCTTCTTCTTCTTTCTTCTCGAATGAATGGGATCGTTTCATCTTGAGTGCAAAACGTCAAATGACTCAAGTTTAAACACCATAGACTAATTTATAGTCTTGGCAAACCAGCGTATATAAAAAGGGTGTGTGTCTTGTCCTTTCACTATTCATTTCACTCTCAAGCCGAGCACAACGATGGAAGAGACTACCCAGATGGAACGTTTCGTCAGAGCTTTGCGAGGGGTCATTAGAAAATTCTCTTCAGACCAACCGACGGACTACTCTCCTTCCTTTCGAGATAAAAGTCAAGATACTTGCTATATCTGTCAGAAGAAAGGGCATTGGTCTTCAGAGTGTCCAGACCGTCAAAAAAGAAAAAAAACAGGGGGCTAAAAAAGACAAAAGTCAAGATACCTGTTATTATTGTCAAGAAAAAGGACATTGGTCTCCAGATTGCCCAAAAAAGAAACAAGAGGAGTCAGAAGAAAAGAAGGATTCTTCAGAAGAAGAGAGGGATTCTTCGAAAGAAGAGAGGGATTCTTCAGAGGAAGAAGAGGAAGAAAGAAGACAATTCTATTTAAAAGAAGCAAAGAAACAGGAGAAGAAAAGAAGAAGGGAAGAAAATGAGGAAAAAACGGTGAAGAAATTCAAAAAACAGAGACTAAACAAGGAGAAAGAAGAAGTCAATGAACTTTTATTTAAAGTGTTCTGTGGTGAATTGTGAATTGGATTGTAAAAAAATGGATAAAAGAATACATGAATGATATAAGGTAAGTGTCTTTGAGTTTTGATTTTAAAATAAGAAGCTACACTCACGCACTCATACACAGACACGTACTATAAGGTAAAATGGGTGGGGTTTATTTTTGAGTTATTGGCAAATTGAAATTGTATTTCTTTTCGAGAAATGTGGGTGGCCCTGAAAAGGGCCTTTTTATTTTGGTGTAGGGGTGAGTTTAACCAATCAACTTTAACTGCCTTAAGCCTTTGCCACGGCCAAGGCCTACTTGTGATGATTGGGTTGAAATCACTAAGGGTGGTACGACAGGCTTAGTCACAGGGTTGGCGTGTTTAGCTCGGGAAGGTCGTATTCTCTTCGGTCGTGATAAAGAAGTCTGATACATTTGTTTCAGACTTCTTAACTCCGCTAAAATGTTCAACAGTACCGTAGCCGTTTGATTTTCACCCTCTTGTTTCTTTGCTGCTACTTCTTCTTGCTGTTGTTGCTGTTGTTTTTTTCTTACCTCTTCTTGTTGCTGTTGCTGTTGCTGTAGGAGAAAAGCTTGTTCCGCTTCCTTTTGTCGTTGCATAAATTTCTCCAATTCTTCTTTCTGTCTCTGTCTAAAATTCTCCACTTGCGGTAATGAAGAAGGTAACGAAGGTTCCGGAACAAATTCTTGCCAGGTAAGAAAATCCACAAAATCCCAATGTACCTCTTCTGAAAGTAAGTCCGGGTTCCCTTGGGCAGTCTCCCCTGCTGGTGCACCCCAATGGATCGTTTTCTGAGTTTCCGTCATGTTGAATCACTGTCGCATAGATTGACTGCACACAAGCGCTAACGAATCTATATAGACCACGTGACGTCACAGACTGCTCTCTTCGGATTGGATGCGAACTGACTGAATTTTGTAACGCGTGTTCGGATTGGTGAATGAATTCAATCCGTTTCAATCCTTCCTGTACCTATAAATAAGCGCAGTTCAGTGCATTGATTCACTTGTTCTCGTCGCTTCAAGATGTGGACCGATGTGCAATCTTCTACGTTTGTGTCTTCCATGATGTTCCGGACGGACATGCTCAAGTATGTCCGATCCAAGTGGACCGTTGTCCACAGGACAAACACCAGCCTGTGGATACGTAGGATCTACGTTGAAAGACAAGGATGCCTGAAAAGAGTGCTGATTTACGGACCAACAGTGAGACGTAGCCTAAGGACAAGAAGAAGACCAATGCGGTACCATTTATGTTAATGAATACATTAACATAAACCCAAAGGCCCTTTTCAGGGCCAGCCATATTTCTCGAAAAGAGATAGCCTTTCCATTGTCTACCCCTTTTTTTAAATTTAAATTTAAATTTAAATTTAAAAAAAATTTTAAAAAAATCCCAAAAGCCCAAACTCTATTCCCCATGTTAATTTCCCCTTGTCGCTAGACAGACCCACACTATAGTTCCATGTTAAATTCCCCTTGTCGCTAGAGTGACCCACGATTTATTCCCATGTTAATTTCCCTTGTCGCTAATCTGACCCACGATTTTTCGCCATGTTAAATTTCCCTTGTCGCTAATCTGACCCAGGGGTCTCTGTAATGCTAATTCCCATTGTCGCTAATGAACCCCACCTTACTACTAGTGGTTTTTTTTTTTTTTGTGATTATTTGGAATTTCAGGGTTACATCACATTTGGGGCAAAAAAATTAAATCTGATTAAAATCAGATCTTCAATATCCTACGTGGGGACGGTGGATGTCTGACTTTAAACCGATTGAGGAGAAAATGTATTTGTCCGCAAACTATAATACTGTCAAGAAATTTAAAAGTTGGGGCGAGAGTATTTGTCCTCAGAGACAAATATCAATAAGATTACCTTTGATGAGAGAGAGAGAGAGAGAGAGAGAAAGAGAGAGAGAGAGAGAGATCTTTATAACTGACAGGGTAAATTTTCTTAATTATAATGTGAACATTATGAATTTAAAATAACATTGCTAAAAGTAAAGCATTCTTCTTGCTTGAACCTGTTTTTAGGAAACTGTGATTCATAAGTGTAATTTTCTCCTGGCGGCATCAGCGACGTCAACAATAGTTGTTTTCTTTTCTTTTAAGGTTTGTTTTTACTTTGTTTAAGTGTTTGAGTCGCATGCAAGTATGTTACATTATGTCACTGTTCGCAGTAGGCCGTTTTGGGAGATGCTTTCCAATTGTTTATCGCAATTGTTCTTTCTGTTGTGACGCAATTACCCGAAGAAACAAAAGTTATAACTGCACTGAATGCCTTTAGCCGCTGAAAAACGAAGAATATAAGCTCGCACGCTACAGAACAATGAAACTTTAAGATTTTACTTACATTTTCCTCAACAAACACCAAATAAACTGTTTTTGTCAAGGGTTCTTGTTGATCATCCTTCTATCACAAAAAAAAAAGTCTTTAGGCTATCCTGACATTTGATACCTTGCTGTTCAGTGGTGTACTGAAGTAATTTGATCTGCTTCGAGGATTTTTTCGTGTTCTTTATTTATTTATTTTTTTATGGTACCCAGTGATAAGGCCTACCTCAGTTGATGGAAGGCAACTATCCATGTCGAAATATTTAATCTTCCCGGGTAACAAAACATCGCGAGGCGTATATGCCACACGAGATTTCACGCTAGGGGAAAGCATCATGGCGGATTGTGTTGTCAAGTGAAGCCAACCCGTGAACACAAGGTGATAGCCCGTTTGGAAGCTTGAAATATTACTTTGTTTTTTTAATCATGTGGCCTATTTGCTGATTCAAATTGAAGGAGTATGTGATTGCCAAGAAATGACATCCTGATGCACGCAATGGAGATTTCAGATCCGTCGACAACATCGCTTGCCGATGACTTAAAAGAGCTCAGCCTTGATGAACGACCTATTCCTAAAACTCTTAAGGTAAATAATCATTTTGAAGATATAATTTTGATGGTCCAGTTTCGTCTCGGGGCTCCTACTTACTATTTTTAATTTGAATTCGTATTCATATTTCAGTCAAATGAAGAGCTTGAGCAGCTTACAGTTGACGAGCAACTCAGTGATATTGAGAGAGCAGTGTACTTGCTGAGGTAAGTTCACCAACCCACCCACCCTAACGCTGATCACGAAAATACCTGAGCGTTGTCTGGTATTATTTCAAAACAAAAATTGTCTGCTTTCAGATAGAAAATGCAAAAATCCATATTTAGAATGCATATGTGACAGTAAATTCGGTTTAATAATGTCACATTTTATGTGCTTTAGCCCATGTACAACTCATTACAGAAAGATTAATTGTGGTATTAACTTAAACATTCAGGTCAAGTTGAAACCTGGTGTCTATGAAGTGAAAATTCTGGTTTTACTCTGTCATCATCCCAGAAGCATTTTCTGTTTTGTATTCACTAAAGCTCAAACAAATTAGAGGTGACATTTTCATGTTGCTTTTTGCATAAAAGAAATACATTGCCAATGCAGGATTTTGTTTTAAATGAAATTTAAAGAACTATAGGGTCAGCTGTCTCACATCCATTAAAAAACATTAGCATCAATAGCTAGAACCTGGTGCAAAAGTGTATGAATTGGGGTTACACTGCTGATCTCCTCTTCTTGTGGTTAAATTCTCAACATAAGTAATTTTTGTATCTGTTGCAATAAAGCTCACAAGAAATTGGAGGAGGCAATTTTATAGAGATATTTTGATATTGCACGCGCCTGAAAGATAAAACATTACTAATATAAGATTGTATTTATAAACGAAATTGAAAGAACTGTTACTGAATTTTTGAGGGAAAAAAATCCCTGCTTGGTGAATTCATGGCAACTTTCTCATTATCTTCTGAAATGGCCAACTCAGAATTTAAAATTTCAAGGCTGTCAGTGCTACAATATTATATTAACCAAAATGTTACAGTTTTGTTAAAGTGGCTCAGGTGTAAAAGTTGATTTAAATGGCAGTCAGTTGATATTGTAAAGGTTGCTTGGGACGAAATTGATTTGTACCAATATATATATATATATATGTATGTATGTATGTATGTATGTATGTATGTATGTATGTATGTATGTATGTATGTATGTATGTATGTATGTATGTATGTATGTATGTATGTATGTATGTATGTATGTATGTATGTATGTATGTATGTATGTATGTATGTATGTATGTATGTATGTATGTATGTATGTATGTATGTATGTATGTATGTATGTATGTATGTATGTATGTATGTATGCAAATTGGACTTTGGCATCTGAATTGTTTATTTGTAATAAATATATCTGATTTCTCTAGAATGACTACCAGGGTATATTTTTAAAAAAATTGAATTGTTGTTGCAGTTGTTCATGGCATTATTGATAACTTTGAACTAATTTGTATATTTGATCAGTTTTTATTTCATATTTGTTGATTGAATAATGACCATGAAGTAACATTCTGTAAGGCTCACAGAAAGCCTCTCAAGAAACAGATGGAAGAATGATAAAGAGCTTTTACTGTTGTAGCACACACAAAATCTTACATGGGTTTCCAGGAAGAACATTTTTAAGGGAAGTGAACAAAATCCTCACATGGTCTCTTTGCCCATATGTTTGAAATGTCATTTAAATATGTACATCATGCCTGTGATTCGATTAAACTGTTACTTGCTGTGTTGTGTGATCTTCAGAAATGGCCCTCAAATCTCATCATAGGATTAGTATTTAATTTTGTGAAGGTTCAGCATTTTCCAACAAAGTTCAGTGTATGTTTGTGCAAGCTAGCAATCAATAGTAATTAAACCTGACTTACCCAACACTTGTCTGAGACAGTATTGGCAAACAATTAACTAGCTGCGGTTGATAAATGTTTATTGTTAAGACTGAGCTGTTGCATTGTTTCATCAATATTGAAATTAGTGGGTACTTCCTAGATACAAGTGTTGATCCTAACAGCATATCAACTGCAGAGGCTAGGCAGGAGCAGTACAACTGATCATAACTGAATAAGCATTATTCAGAGAATTGGTCAAAGATGGTATAGTTTGACATTTGCTAACATGAAATTGAAGAAGCCAATATTTTATTTTATGTGATGCACAATTACATATTATTTTGTTCATGGAAGGTTGCCATATTCACAGTGTGAAACACCATATTTTTTTTTATATGCCTTTTACAGTTTGTAACTTTGAAAGCAAATCTTATTATTTTTTTTAAAAATTCAGAACATTGTTGTTCAGGCAGCAACAGGTACCAGGATTTAGACTTGGGTATTTGAAGTAGCAAATTGTTCTCTGCTTCTGTTACTCAAATCTGTGGTCACAAACAGCACTATCTCTAGCTTATTTACTTATGAGATGTTTAAACACCCTCTCCTTCCTGAACAGTTTTGCTAATTGGAATATCTATATCTATATCTATATATATATATATATATATATATATATATATATATATATATATATATATTCCATTGATGAGAAATGCAATATATATTTGGTAATATATTTACTATACATATGCTAAAAATTGTGCATTAGTTAGATCAAATGCAAATTCTTTCCTATAGTTAGTGCTGCAAAATGTACTTGAGTGCAATTACATGTTGCAGTATTAACTGTGGGAAAGAAAGTTTGAAATGAAACAAAATCATATAATATTTTTAAAAAATAATACATTTAATGAATTTATGATCACCATAAGGGTTGAGAATTCTTTTATACCTCAAGACTTACCTGTTAGCCCATATATAATATCTGTTGAATAGAAAACAAGGATTAAAACGTTTTAACTTCCAGGTTCACCTTGTGACCCTAAGGTAATAACTATCTAAGAGAAAATAAGAATTGATGCACGTTTTCACTTTAACATTCATCTTGTAACCCAAATATAAAATATATAATCAAAAGATTTTAAAATGCAAAGTAAAACCTTTTAGCAGTGATCATATTTTACTGTGACACAAAAGGGAAGATGCATTATTTATTTCATATTCCATATGGACTTGGGTTATTTGATTTAAAAAGAAAAATAAAAACCCATCATGCTGAAATTGAATTCATTTTACATCTTCGAGAATAAATGGAAACACAGAATTTTAATTTGTATTGTTTTCTGTTGAAAATACAATACTGATTGCAAGGTTGTGCGGATACCATTCACATCAACCAGTTGGATATTAGTACAGGTAAAGGAAACACAGAAATACTGATTAGTTTGCATATAAATGTCATTTTATTGTAATTATAATGTATCGTAATAACACAAGAAACAAAGGTACCATTTTCATGGAGAATCCCAATTAATACATGTTTATCACTGAAATGCAGGGAGTTCTGATTCTTTAAGTTCAAGTACTGTAATCAATGCAAATAGTTCAACTCTCTAATTCTCCAGACACCATACTGTAATAATTTTAGTTATTACAAAAATGTCCTGGACATCATTATATATGCAAGTTTTTTCTTTTTAATGGCCACTGAACAAATTAAGAAATGTAAACTAATAAACATTTTACGTTAAATAAAGACGGGTTATTAAGAAGCCAATTATCTGTCTGTAAAATTGCTTTGAATGCCATAATTATCACATGGATTCATTGACTAAAGGTGTTGTCACTAGGCAGCAATAAAGGTGGAAGACACACTTTAAAGCAACCCACAAGCTTTTTAAAGGAAAAACAAACAATTATCTTGAGATCATTGGCAAATTTAATTGTTGAATGAATTTGAGAACTTTAAAGTCAGTGGTCATCAGTATTACATTAAGTCAACATATCATTGTCAATTTTATTTATATTTGCTACTGGAGACTGTACAAAGGGAGACAACGCTGTCATACCCATCACCTCCTAACCTCATCAAAGTGTATTAACTTGTTTGAGATAAAGTTTTTAAATATGTGTATTGATTAATGTCTTTCTTTTCAACTTTTCAATAAACTAAACTGGGATTGATTTCATCTCCATAACCTGTATCTGGATTTCTAGTGTTGATTAATGCCGGTTTACTTCCTGAGCAGTCAAGGATTATTTGGCATCATTAGAGCATTGATTGCTGGAGTTCTAATGTTGAGAATGCTTCATCATTTTTGAGGGAAAATATGGATTATGTTTAGGATTTTTAGAGATAAGATAATATGTTAATATATATATTAATTTAGTGATACATTCTGTTGTCAAAGACAATCTTTACTGTCTAAAACAATATTGATATTAAAACTTGACCATATTTACAAACCAAATGTCCAGCTGTACTATATGAACACAATAAACAGAACTGTTATACTATTAGTTTACAATCGGAAAGAAAAACAAACCCCAGAAATGCAACCAGAATTCTTTATATGTGAAAGTATGACAAAACATTATCATGCTATTGGTTTTTTTTTGCTGCAAGCAAGGCTATAATTCAAAATGTTTTAGCTTCCTATATTGTACATGCTGGGCACATTGATACACAATTATGACTATAACAATACTAATTTTTCAGACAATATTTGGGAAAATTTGATAATTTTCATTAGAAAATGAATTATCCAGGCATAGAGAAAAGTATTTTTTAGTGTCTGGTCTGGATGCATGTATTCGTGTAAATGGTGGTAAAATGGACCATTGAGAAAAATAAATGATCCCAATTTTTGTATGGAAGTAAAAGAAAGAACTGTTTTTACATTGTTTAAGACAGTGATGCTGCATTGCCTTTGCATGGCTAATAATTATAAGTAATTAACCCTTGTAAATTTGAATATGAGGTGTTTTTGGAGTTATCTTTGTACACTTCATTTTGCGTGCCAAAATTACTAGATGCTGTAAGTGAGAACAGTCACTTGTTGCATAGTCTCTCAAATTCGAGGAATTCTTTAATGAGATAAAAAATTTATTTAGAGAAGTTTATTGATTACATTGTCAATTCAAGTAAAAATGGGTTCGTTTTGTGCAGTACATGTATATGGTCACAAAATGTGATCACAAACAGAAAGGGGGCTGTTATTTTCATTGTTAATTTCTGAGTGAAGAGGGATCTTCCAATTCATACTATGTCAAAACTAGCAGTATTTATTTATGAAAAGTGTTCCAAGTAGCATCTCCTGCGTGCATGAACACTTTGTTCTAACATATTACAAGCAATCAAGATGGTGGGTTTCCCCCATGCACCATTTCAGAGAACATCAGTTTCTATTTTTGGAAGAGTTATTGTTCATAATTTTGGCTGTATTGGTGTATTTATTTTCTGAGTGTGGCTTGTTCTGGGTACTTACTTTCTAGAATTTGCTGTTAAAAAAACCCAAACAAATATGGTAAATTATTGACCAACGGTGTAGATAAGTTTATTGAAAATCAAACTCATTCACTTCCACGACTTTCCTAGCAACAAGATAAGCCATACTGCAGTAATTAGGTTAATTAGACAAATTATTAATTGCTAACTCAATGCATAAATATGGCAGTCTGAATAACAAAAGATGCATATACCCTTTTGAATGTACTTAGAAACATGAAAACTTTAATTAAGATTGCATTTTTCTTTTATTTAATCTTTTGCAACACCTCCACAAACTCCACTTACAGAAAAACAATGAAAAATATGACAGAAGTGAACTCCAACTTGCTAGTGAGGTTGATACTGGCTGACATTGCCTGACAACCCCCCCAACCCACGAGAAGCTATTGCCAAGTTTTTGAAGGCATGGAGATGTGTTTTACTTTGAGCATTATTATGTTGCCATGGAAGAGAAATTTTATTGGTGCCAAGTTTCATTTGGCTAAGATGGGTTCATTAGAAATAGAGAAAACCAAAAAATATTACCAAGTTTGAACTTGTTGGAAATTGTAACAAAATGACCTTCATTCCTCTTCACAGTGTAGTTGAGGAGCAGTCTAATTATTCTCTGAGTTTACTGTATGCTGTGAATTTGGGGAGAGATTGCAACTTCTGCTTTTGAGCAAGAAAGAAAACACTAATAGCCCATCTCATAAATCAGCTGGCTACAGGTTTTGCCAGCTGTCATCAGCTTGTAAACCAAACAAAAAGTTTTTAAATTGTGTTGGTTGATATTCATTCATGTGGAGTAGTTGTAGTTGTAGGGTTTAACGCCATTTTTCAGCACAGGATATGTTATACTTGGTAGCCAGCATAAATGGTGGAGGAAGAACCCAGGAAAACCCAGACCCCCCCCCCCCAAACCACGAGAAGCTACTGGCAAGCTTTCTCACATACCCACATTGGCAGAACCTGAGACTCGAACCCACGCAGACAGAGGTGAGATGATAATGATCTATAACGGTGATTATTCTGCCACTTTCATGTGAAGTACATTGTCTGATATAACCTGTTGGCAGAAATAAAGTTGTATTCTGAATACATTCATTTGATCTATATCTTGTTCATACTATTCAAACAATGCTATTTTCATCAGTACATAAGATTCAAACAATGCTATTTTCATCAGTACATGCTATTCAAACAATGCTATTTTCATCAGTACATGCTATTCAAACAATGCTATTTTCATCAGCACATGTGATTAAAAAAACACAATTTTCATCAGTACATGTGATTCAAACAATGCAAGCTTCACTAGTACATGCGATTCAGGCAATACTATTTGCATCAGTACATGCAATTCAAACAATGCTATTTTCATCAGTACATAAGATTCAAACAATGCTATTTTCATCAGTACATGCTATTCAAACAATGCTATTTTCATCAGTACATAATATTCAAACAATGCTATTTTCATCAGTACATGCTATTCAAACAATGCTATTTTCATCAGTACATAATATTCAAACAATGCTATTTTCATCAGTACATGCTATTCAAACAATGCTATTTTCATCAGCACATGTGATTAAAAAAACACAATTTTCATCAGTACATGTGATTCAAACAATGCAAGCTTCACTAGTACATGCGATTCAGGCAATACTATTTGCATCAGTACATGCAATTCAAACAACGCAAGTTTCATCAGTACATGCAATTCAAACAACGCAAGTTTCATTAGTACATGCGATTCATACAATGCTATTTGCATCACTACATGCGATTCAAACTATGCAAGTTTCATCAGTACATGTGATTCAAACAACGCAAGTTTCATTAGTACATGCGATTCATACAATGCTATTTGCATCACTACATGTGATTCAAACAACGCAAGTTTCATCAGTACATGCGATTCAAACAACGCAAGTTTCATCAGTACATGCGATTCAAACAACGCAAGTTTCATCACTACATGCGATTCAAACAACGCAAGTTTCATCAGTACATGCGATTCAAACAATGCTATTTGCATCACTACATGCGATTCAAACAACGCAAGTTTCATCAGTACATGCGATTCAAACAACGCAAGTTTCATCAGTACATGCGATTCAGACAATGCTATTTTCATCAGTAATGCTCATCTTCATGACCATTGTGATGGTGCTGAGTAGAAAATTCTAGGAATTATGGGAAACCTAGATAAACTTTCATCCAGTCTTCATGATTTTCAAGCCACTGGCCCACTGGGCCAGCAGACTTTCAAATTGCATTGCCCAAACTAAATTTCAGTTGCTCACAGAAAAATCAAAACATTAAGCTTGCCAAATACATGTATATACATGTATATGACATTGAAAATTTATTTTTCTTATTTACTCCCTCATAAAAGAATATATTATAGAATTAATAAGTTTACCTGACATCTCCATTTCATAATCAATATCTTTATCACTTTCAGAACTGCTTTGGTCACTTAATATTGGTTCTGTTGACTTAGAGGTATCAGCCTGGAAGGAACACATTTAATTCTGTTGACCCTGCATATTTGATGCACTATCATCAGTTGTTGTTGTAGGGTTTAGCACCATTTTTCAGCACAAGATAGGCTATAAATGGCGGCCAGTATAAATGGTGAAGGAAGAACCCAGGAAAACCCCGGAAAGAACCAACGACCCACGAGAAGCTACTGGCAAGCTTTTTCATGTACCCATATTGACCGAGCCCTGAGATCCAAAACCCACGCAGACAGAGATGAGATAGCAGTGATCCGTAGCCATGAGTGCTTTATACCATTTGGTCACTCAGGGCCACATTATTGTCTTTAACTCCTACCAGATTTTCTTTCATAATGGTCTCCACTCCAAGAGTTTTGAAGACCTGTTCGATGTGTTAATGCATGTTGTACCAGGAATCTGCAGGTCCTACATGAAGAAAAGTGTAATTTTTCCCAAGTTGCTTGTTCTAACATGTATGTTCTCAAGGTCCGCCTCAGTGAAGTCAGTTGTACCATCACTTTTCAAAATGCAAAATCTGAATGTCTCCAACTTCTTTAATATTCTTTGTCTCACAGTTTATGGCTCTGACAGTTACAAATGTGTCTGCAGCCGTGTCACTCATGTAATTTGTATCAACTTCCAGGTCTTTTCCTTGGTCTAAGAATACCTCTTCGGTGGCCTAGTGGTTAGAGTGTCCGCCTCGGATGCGGGAGGTCATGGGTTTGATTCCTCGTCTGAGTCATACCAAAGACTTACAAAAATCGTACTAACAGCTGCCTCGCTTGGCGCTCAACATCAAGAGGTTAGTGTTAGGACTGGTCGGCCTGGTGTCAGGATAATGTGACTGGGTGGGACATCATGCTACATGTCTGCGGCATGATGCCCCAGTGCAAGACATCACTATAAACTGCCACATTGCAGACATCATAGCGATATGACTGAAAAAATGTTAACGCTACGTTAAAAATCCAAATCACATCACATCACATCCTTGGTCTAAGCTGCATATGGTTAAATGTAAGTTAAAGCTCAAATGACTTATTGCTAGCTAGGTTGGTGTTGTTCTAAATTTTATAACCAGTTTGTTATATTATTGCTTTGACTTGTATAAACACTGAATTGCCGAACCAGTTTGACACTGGTTTGGAAGCAGCTTTTTACAGAGTTTTCAGTTTTGAAGTTGTCTTTTTCTTTGACAAATGGTGAAGGTTCATTAACTGTTTGAATTTATTTTACCTAAAAGTACATGATTTGTTTCTCCTCATCATACCTCAGCCACTCATTGCACATGTTTAAAATATTTTTCAAATTCAACCTTATTTTCATGCCAAAATGTAAGGAAATAATTGACCCAGATAATCCAGTCATTATATTTTGCCGCCATTTGCTACTAGAGTGTGTTGAATTATTCCATTTAGGAAATAATACTTGTACTTTAATTTCCCGATGTATTTTACTCCCCCTTCAGGGCAGGTGTTATAGTTAATAGAGAGGGGCAGAATATAGCAACTGGATTATTTTTTTATACTTAGCTGGATGTGATGAAAAGTTGATAGATTTTGACAAATGTTTTGCTTATGATAGATTTTGTACAGTATTGTTTTTTGCTTTTGCATTTTCTATTGACAATTCTTTGAATATTTTCTGACCCATATGACCTGTAAACTTTGAAATTTTGCTGGCCCAAGTGAAAAAAACACTGGCTTGGGGCTTCAGATTTTTCGAAGGCTTCATGAAGTTAAAAACACTGGAAAGGCTTTTTCTGATCAATAAGAAGAGTCAAACTTTGCATATCTAGGTGTACTTTCTTACCAAATTTCATGGTAGCAAAAGTTTCTGCCAGATTTTTCAAAGTGTAGTGAAACTATAAAACAGGTAGCAAATTTGCTGCTTTGCTTTTGTGTATTTATAACTCGGGTCTTTTCAATATCAGTATGTGTATATATTGATGGGTTAGGCATGTTGACTTGAGGCATGTTACCCATGGTTATTTCTCAGAGACATGAATAACTAAGCAAGGGGATTAGTTTATATGCCCCTTCCATTTCAAAGAATGGATTATGCTTGTCTATTCATCCCGAGACATATATTCCATAGTTCGCATTACAAACAGACATGCATAGGACAGTCTGTAATGGGAAATCTTGATATAAATTGTGTATAAGCACATCATAGACCTGTGATTTTTTTTTGCATTGAAGGTTTTCATTTTTTATTGTTTTAGATGTGTACTCATTTTTGCTAAAGGACTTACATATTCAAAACATGCCTAAGAGTTTTTGTCACCATTTTTATAAAAACTCGCATTGAAGACAATTCGGAATTTATGTTTAACTGTGGATGCACACAATTTCGGCTGTCTTGTGTTCATAAATTTGAATTGACATCTAACACATGATGGTATCATCATGGAATCTAGTAGATATGATCGCTAATCTCTTTTATTACATGAATTTATAGTTATATTGTGGAAAATGGGTTATTTATGACTAATAATAAGAAGAAATCGGTCATAGACTAAGCTGATTGTGTTGTATAAGAATATAGCTCTAGAGCTACTCAGTGGCTTATGTAAGAACTACTCAGTGGCTTATGTAAGAACCACTAAGTGGCTTATGTAAGACCACTCAGTGGCTTATGTAAGAACTGCTCAGTGGCTTATGTAAGAACCACTCAGTGGCTTATGCAAGAACAACTCAGTGGCTTATGTAAGAATTGCTCAGTGGCTTATGTAAGAACTGCTCAGTGGCTTATGTAAGAACCACTCAGTGGCTTATGTAAGAACCACTCAGTGGCTTATGCAAGAATTGCTCAGTGGCTTATGTAAGAACTTCTGAGTGGCTTATGTAAGAACCACTCAGTGGCTTATGTAAGAACTACTCAGTGGCTTACATAAGAATGTAATTTAAAATCTAGGTAATGTAATCTTCATTTCAGTTGATATCAGTGCCAAAGACATTACTGAAATTCAAGTTTTGTTTTGCTGGTATAATTATTTATGAACAATTTAAAGTTGAAATTATAGTATGTCAATACCTGAGATTATTCAACTGTTTACTTACACCAAGTATTATAGCACTTTTAATGTGAAGAACATCCGAAAATTCCTATTTACAATCATAACAGTTTTGATCTTTGTTCAAATCAGAACTTCGGGGCTTTGATGTTGACAACTTCTTTTGAAAGCCACTGCTTTTTACACCATTAGAAGGTTACAACTTTCATTTATATGTGTACTCAATTCTCAAACCTGGGCCTTAATATAAATGTAATATTTCACCCAATCTTTTTGTAGACATATTTATTTTCTGCTGGGACAACTGCAGTTATGTGTGATTGGTCTATTCATCAGTGAGTAAATCTATCTGGAATCAGTTTCATGTATTATGACCTTTGTGTGGTACTTAATATGTTATGAATAGATTGTAGTGAGAGCTGCCTTATTTAAGCTGTTAGGTACAGCTATTGTCCAAAATGCTGAAACCTAGCTGGGAATCCATTCAGTAAATTATGACCTACTTTTTATTCTCTCCAGTTTATATGTTAGAACATGTATGTAAATGATTCATTACTTGGGAGCAAAGATACTTGCTTCAGATTGATATTTTGCTTATTTAAGGCATTTTTACAGATTTGTGTGCCTGAACCTAAATAGGGGCTGCCAGAATTCTGGGTTTTGAGTAACATGTTGAATAGTGGGCTATCCAAATTCTGGGTTTTGGCTACCAAAATTATTGATATGGGCTAACATATTGAAAGGTGGGCTTCTGAATTCTGGGTCTCTATTAACTCATTCGGCCCCAGTTTTTTTGTCGTTTTCACCTGAAATGTGCATAGGAAAGATATTTTCGGGGCTATTTCTGGATACATCGTAATACATTGGCTTTCAACAGATTTTCCATGAGACTAATGCCTAGTTGTATTAGAAACATCATTTTCCATTGGTTATTTTGCTTGCACATGAGCAGAAGGGTAAAAGTTGGATTTTTTTTTTTTTTTGCTTAATGGACCCATCATTTTCGTATGGACCTCTCTTTATTCCAAATGCCCACCAGTTTTTGCAAAGGATCACCTGTCTGTGTGCAGTTCAGACCAGTTTGCCTTAGTTCTGAGGCCAAAAGGTCTAAAATCCGGACACAAAAGCGCATTCCAACCACAAGCGAATTTTGGGTGGAAGAAAAAAAATGAGGTTTTTCCTGCTGTATTTTGTAGTGCAACTAGAACTTCTAGATTATTTGGTATCATTTTAGAGCTATATCTGTCTGCTTTTTTTGTAATACCACCCACGTTGGTGTATCTTAAATGACCTTGATGCTGCAGAGCTCAGAAATAGGGTACAGCCTCATCACACCTACAGACGGGATTGGGGCCGAATCGGTTAACATGTAGAATTGTGAGTTGTTATGTGATATCATCACGTATTGTAAATTTTATCAAGACTTGAAGAATATTTCCAAAGGTGACTATTTATTAATGAAGTATGGCATGGAAATTTCTGGAGAAGTCAAACTATAAAACTGTATACACACTGATCTTCCATCCTGCAGCATGCCAGCAGATCTGGTTCTATGCAGTTTGTTCGATTAGTCAATCAAAGAAAATAAACCCTGATATGCCAGTGCATTATTTCACTGGAGATCGAGGACAATATTTTTGGATTTGGGTCTGACGTATATACATGCTTACACAGTAAGTGTCTTCTTAAGGCTACCAAATTTGAGCTAGACTACCATTTTTGGGGCTAGTATTTAGCACTACTGGTCACAGGCCATAAGAGTTTATTGATGTCTTTCTTTCATCTATTGTCTGTACATCCAGTAACACAATTTTTTTTATTGTTACTCCTTCTAAACTACCGAAGAGATTGTCTTCAAACTTTATACACACACATTCATCCCATGGTCTAGTTCAGTGGTTCCCAACCTCCAGGGTTGCAACCCAAGTCAAGGTCACATGGACATTCAGGAGGGTAGTGGAGGATTGCCAGAATTTATTTTGAGGGTGGCAAAACTTATCAAAATGTTGAGACAGGGTCTTGAGGCTCAGAAAAAAATATTGTTTAGGAAGGCAGTTAAAAAAGGTTTGGAACTACTGGTCTAGTTTGACCTAAATGAAAATGGTGTGTTTGAACATCCAGTATGTCCACCATAGTGCAAATCACATTAATGCTCCTCTTCCTGAATGGATGGTCATATCAGCATGGGGCTTTCACAGCAGCCATATTGAAAATTTTGTCACTCCACCTGAGCATGTCATATTGATGTGGAGTTTTCTCCAAAAGACTTCATATGATGTGTTGGATCTAAATGATGCCAGTCTGACATCCAGTATGGCCACCACACAGTGACCAGCTCGCTACTCCATATGAATGGATGGTTGCATGAACATGAAGTTTTCGCTGAAAGACTTATGATGTTTAGTTGGTCCTAAATGAAAGGTGCCCTGGGTGGCTGAGAGGCCCAAAATACTTACCTTTACCGAACCCTGACATGTGACCTGTCTGCTTGGGTCCAGTCTTGTCTCATCAAACATGGGTGTATGAGAAAACTTCCTGAGGGACTGGTTTCTTTCTGTGGTTTTTTTTTGTGTGTGTGTGTGTGTGTCTTCCTGCATATTTAGCCTTTCTTCTGCTGAGAAAATGGTATTAAACCACACAACCAAACCAAACTTAACTGATAATGGTACTGACCTGACATCCAATATGACTGCCATTGCAACCATCTTGAAAATGTTGTTATAGCAGCTCGTTCTGAGGGGAAAGTCATATTGACATGGGTTTTCAACCAAAGACTTTTTATGATATCTAGTTGGTCCCAGTGAAAAGGGTACAGATGTAAGGTACAATATGACCACCACAGCAACCATTTTGAAAATCTTGTTATGGCTACTCCTCCTGAATGGAAAGTCGTTTTGAAATGGTGTTTTCACCTAAAGACTTTTTATGTTGTTTATTTTGTCCTAAATGGAAAATTGTGCCAATTTGATGTTTAATATGGCAACCACAGTGGCCATGTGAAAAATCTCGTTATTCACTTAACTTCTCCAGAATGATTGCTCATATCAAATGGGGTTTTCACTAAAAGATTTCTTATACTGTTCTCTCATGATGAAATGGAATCTTGGCTTGGCCAACACGAATATATGAGAAAGCATGCCAGTAGCTTTCCATGTGGGTCTGTGGTTCTTCCTGGGTTTTTCCTCCACCAAATATGATGTATGGCCTATCATATGCTGAAAAAATGGCATTAAACCCAACAAAACAAAACCAAACTAAATTCATGAATAAATTGCATCTTCTAAAAATTTGTTTTCTTAAAGACTATCTTTATAAAGGTGCTATTCAATTAAATTTCCTGTCCAGTATCAACTGAAATGTTTACAAAATAATTATAAAACATCATTTGATAAGAAAATTAATTTCCTGTCTCTTGTTACAAGTTGATTTGTTCTTCAGGTATGGCATTCACTGCTGGCCATGTTGAGTGGGTTATGAATGTAATTTAATCTTTTGTGATCTTAGTTTTGATTTATTTTGAATTCATCTTGATGAATTCCCAGTTTCATGTCAGGGTTGCCAAAGATCAGAGATATTTCTTGCAGTTGTCTTATTTTTAAGTCCTCTAGATCAACGATATTGAAGTTTTAATGAATTGAGAAGAGATTGTGAGATCTTTTTTATCAACGGTAAGTCCTGTAACCTGTAATAAATTTCTTAAGAGAGTGGACTATAAAAGGGTTTTATACAGCATGAGTTGTACATTTTACCTTACATGTGCCATATATACTGATATACAAGTTAGATCCATATGCAATCTTCATCAACCCAGATCTGTCTTTGCATAATGTGCTGGCCAGTTTGGTACTTGTGTGACTCCCCTCACATTTATCACCAAATATAACCACATAGCCTTTAATTGTAGGGAGGATATTGTAACTGCATGCATGTCTGTGATACTTCATGTCAGCATTATTCCTGGCTTGGAAATATACAGGTGTACAAGCAGAATTGGAACCTATAAATCTACCTCTCGTGTTACTTGCTACAGAGCTACCATCAACAAACACTAATTTTTGAAGTAGGTCTCTACAATTTATAGCTGATTTGAGGTAAAAAGTATTTTGTTTTCTTAAGAATTTAGTTTTGAAAGCATAGGCCCAGACTTGCCGTCATGTAATACACTGGCAGAATCTGGCCCAATATTTTGTTAACTTTCAGAGGATGAAATTGAAGCTCAGAGAGTCTGATAACTTTGACAGTTGATATTTAAACTTAGGTTTCTAAATTTCACTGACCTAAATACATTCAAAGTATGATGTAATTTCTGGTTTTTGAGCTTGGTTGAGAGTTTCATATGAGTGCTGGGATGATGATCTCTGATTTGACATATAAATTACAAATGATCAACGTAGTCCATGATCTGCTTGAGTATAATGCACTGACTGATCAGAATCAACAATGTTCATGGCACTGCTTATACTGTGTGCAATAAATAATGGTAACCAGAAAACTTATTATGACAGTATGAGAAAGAAAATTTTCAGGGACCAACTTTTGTGACCTTTTGACCTGGCCATTTTTAAAGCCGAAAAAGCTGTATGGCATCAGTCTTAATACTGAGCCCAGTAGGTAAAGATAGAGGTGGAAATGAGCTGTAGGATCTCTTAAAAGTATATACAGTATATACTCGTTTATAAGATGAATCGAACTGCAAACTGCACAGACCCAGATCTGCCGTCGCAAAATGGCTGGAAGATCTCGGTCTGTGCAGTTTGTTAGGAGTACAGAAAAACCTACCAAGATATACCCTGATCTGCCATTTGCAATAACGTATTCTGAATTTTTACTGTATTGCATGTCTGGTGTGACACATGAAAAATGTTGGGACCCTGGTGCCTTAAGATTGAACCCAGTATAAATTTGGATCCAGAGATCTAGAATAAAATGTTTCACCCCAGCTGAGACATGGCTTCTGCTGCTGCCAGCATCAGTGATCTTTCCTTCTTCTAAATATTTAAAACTTAGAAAATGATGGTTTTTAGCTCAATTGGACTCTGTTATCATGGGTTTATTATTGCTACTCCTTCTGAACTACTCGGAGGATTATCATGAAACCTTACACACACACACACACACACACACACACACATTCCAAGGTCTAGTGGTTCTAAATGAAAATACTGCTGCTAGGATATCCAATATATCCACACAGTGGCTATGCTGTTAGGATATCCAATATATCCACACAGTGGCTATGCTGCTAGGATATCCATTGTATCCACACAGTGGCTATGCTGCTAGGATATCCAGTATATCCACACAGTGGCTATGCTACTGGGATATCCAATATATCCACACAGTGGCTATGCTGCTATGATATCCAATATATCCACACAGTGGTTATCTTGAAAAGGTTATTATGGCTACTCTTCCTAAATGGATGGTCATATTATCATGGTGTTTTCAATACCTCATCTGACGCCTTGTTGGACCTAAATCAGGTTTTCACCAGAAGAGAATGGAACCATTCTGACTTCAAATATGATCACCCTGGCAGCTATGGGTCTTCAAAATATTCATGTCACCACTCCTAAATAGAAAGCTATATCAACCAGAAGGTTTTGTATTGTGTCTGGTTGGTCAGAATGAAAATTGTTTCGTGAAGAAATTCATTATCTCTCTTACAATGTACATTTTGAAAATTGTCACAATTCTCCTAAATGGATGGTCACATTGGCATGTGAATTTCACCAAGATTCTCAAAATAGTGCCTGTTTTGTCCTGAAAGAAAAAGGTGCCAGTCTTACATCCAATATGGCCATTATAGGAGCTAATTCGAAAATGTTATCACGCATGAATATCAGATATAACTTCTGCATTCTGGTTTTAAAATAATTGTCTTTTCTTAATTTCTTGGAAGTTCTTTTTGGACAGTGGAGTACGAGTCCATTTATAGAACTCTTGTCTATGGTAACTGTATGTCCTTTTTTAGTTTACATAGCTGCCATTCTATACATATCATTATTAACATTCATGTAAGAGACTTTTCACTGGCTGAGTCATCATATTTTTTGAAGTTATTGATTGTATTGGGGTGTTTTAACATCATTGACTTTTACATAACATCATGAATAATGAGTATTTTGTGCAGTTAAGCAATTGATAGGCAATATTTATTGTTCTGAAACAAAGTGAAGTTCTAACTTTTGCGCTAAATTATGTAATAGGTTAATTAATGACATGTTGGTTTCAGTAAATGTTAATTTTTATAAACTGTCATATTGACCTCACTTAGCATTGGTTAGTTATTGACTCATAAAACAAATTATTTACTTAAAAGTTCCAAATTGTTGAAAACTATTTTGTGACCCATAATTTTTTTGGTACAAAGAACCTTATTCTTATTAAAATTGTGCTTATATCAGGTAGTTTACAGAAACTTTTAGTGCAACTAAGAAAATAATTATTAGCAAGTGCATGAAGAATTTCAGCATAATAAACTTTTAGAGGTTTTAAGACAAAATTGTTCTTGTTTTGTGCTTATAAATTTACAAATACATTTACCAAATATGAAAAAAGAAAAAAAAATTATGTCGCAGGTTTAGTAAGTAACCATATCTTCCTTTTCTAATTAAGTTATTAGATCAAACACTGAGTATTATTCTGCCATCCAGGTTGCACAGCTTAGTTCCTTGCAGGCAAGATTACCTGTTACGTCTTTTTATCAAAGGGTTACAAATAGTTGTCAGTTTTATTACACACAAAGTGTAAACATATAACCAGAGGCTGGCTGCTCACTGATATTGACAATTTAGAGTCAGCCACTCAAGAAATTGATTATCCAGGTGTTTGACTTCTGTGACTGACATAAATTTCTTAACTCGTCCCCTGGGAGGACTGCAGATTACTTTCAAGTCTATCACCTTTGTTGTACAGTAAATTTATGGATTTTATATTAGTTAGACTCCTGGATGATTGAAAATTGTATGCCTTCCTATTTCCAAATCTACCCATTCCTTCCACAAAAGATCATAATGGTCTAACTTTCATTCTGTTTCCAATTTTTTAAAATTTCTATTTGGACTGTAAATTCATTAATTATTTCTGTTTTCATTTTTTATATTGATTACAATTTTTTTAACTGCTGTGTAGCCCAGTATTAAGCTACCGTTTGCCATATAAAATGATACAAAAAGTTTGCCATATAAAATGATACAAAAATTTACCATGCCTTGTCAGATCTTTAGATAATACTTTTTACATACATCTTACATTGAAGCAAGATAGTTTTTCATGAAATTTAAAAACAAAAAGAAATGAACATGTGCATTAAGACACCATGAGTTGAATTTTTTTCTTCATATCTGTGGTATTGTACAAAGTTCGTATAATATTTCTCCTTCCTTTCCTTTATCACTCCTGAAAAACTGCACAACTTAACAGATAAGCCATTTGCATGTCAGGTCATCAATTATCTATTGTTATTGGTCAGCTGTTATAGTTTATTTTCATAACTCATTGATGATAGTCTAAAAAGAATCAGTTATGGGGGTAGATTTACCATATATACTCATTTATAAGATGAGTCCAACTGCAAACTGCACAGACCCAGATCTGCCAGTGCATAATTACAAACAAGAATTAAATATCTCATAAAATTAGTATGTTCCTTGGAAGGAACTATGTTAGATAATCTGAACCAAATAAAATATTTAGGCATCAATTACCAGCGATCTGAAATGGAACCTTCACATTGTAGAAATGTACACCTTGGCAGATCATACTTTACGTTTATTTAAGACCTTTTTTATCATGTTGCCCACAAAATATGAAATAAGTTTTCAAGTGTTGAATTAAACCTAATTTACTTTTTACAGGATGAACTTAAAAAATTCCGTAGTTGAGCAGCCAGATTTATTATATCCAAATATAATTGTACACCAGGAAGTATGACTTCACTATTGACTTAAAAACCCTAAAACCATCACAGATTGGAATATAGATGAATAACTTTTTTCAGAGATTAAAAAACCCAATGCATATATCACCGCTTCATTGTAATCAAATTAGAATGAATTAGTAGAAATGAGCATGAATATACTTACAAAATACACATTGCTGGAGCAGATAGTTAGATTTATTTTTTCCCCAAGAATCATCAGAGATTTACATTTTATTTACCAGTTTAATCCTGGGTTAAAACTAAGGTCATAAAAATGAGAGAAGTACATTCCGGATTCTGGTTTAAAAAAACTGGTAATCCAGGTAGTATCTGCACAGATCCTAATAAGAATACTTAAGACAGCATTTTTGTAAGCATTTGACAACAGTATCAGAATTGAATTACCTCCTTGTATATTTGTTCACTTGTTAGATTGTAACTCAGTATTTTTTATATGTATTATTTATTCCAACCTGTTCACACTGTTGATTTTAATCAAGATATAAAGTTGTCTTTTGGAATTCTTTGAAAGTTACCCTACAAACAACATAGCAAAATGCCTAGCTGTTCGTGTAGGTATTTCAATACCTTGTTGTATGCAATTAAACAAATAAAATCACAGGTAATCTATTCAAATTAGTCTATAGGCCAGCCTGAAAAAATATAGCCCATGTAAGGCAGTGGATGATTATGTAGTATGGTAATGACTGTCATCAGCAGAGTTTTCAATGGGTTATGTTACAGGTGACAGATAAAAGGGTGTCTTTGTGCCACTTTTAAAACTTTGCAGACTTAAGGGAATGTTCACCATGTGTTAAAACAAAGATAAGGGTTTTCAAGAGACTCATAGGATCATTGATAATCTGGTAGAAAATAGGAGGGTAGGACTCAAAGTCCTTTTCATTATAAGGGGGTCACCTCCGTTGAGTTGGTGAACATGGATTAAAATCATTCATGATCACATGTAACAAATTGTTTATTGTGCTGCAGAATTGCCAGTCTGTGTGTGGCGGTATATTAAATACTGAATTTATAAGAATAAAAGGTTGCTTATTGGCTGCAAATATTACCAGAAAAATGAATATACCATAATCTTTCAGAAGAAACATATGGATAAATTGTGTGCATTGGTAGGATTGAATCTTCAAGGTAGAACCATTTTTATTTAATGACTGTCAAGGCATAGGTATCACTGGATGTAAAATGGAAGATAACAATGGACTGAATTTTTATAGTGGGTACCTACAAGGGAATTTTCATCAAAAGTAATGCTTGCAGCATGTTTCATTAATTGTTCTAGTTTCCTCTTAGATCATTGACAAGGTACAAGTGTAATTTGCTGCTCCTACTGTAAAAGTGTAATAATTAGGTAAAAGTGTAATAATTAGGTCAAATATATGCTGTACAATCTGTAGGAATTGATTTTTAACTTATTATCAATCATTGCTTGAAAACAAAAGGAGCAACACAAACTCCATTTGGAAAATCTTCAATGAACTCACTGGAAGAACGTCAAAGACCAGACAAATAAAATTCACTCACTTCTGGGAAATGGCACGATAGTCACTGATGACACTGACATTGCAAATGTTTTCAGTGATTTTTTCACCAACATTAACACAAAATTAAAAGAACCAGTGATAAAAAAACAACTTTAATGAACTGAAAAAGTTCTGCAGCAGCAAAATCTCTAAGGAGGTATGTTTCTCTATCCCACTGGTATCAAAAGCTTTTGTTAAAAAATGTCTCAGTGAACTTGATACCAAGAAAGCTACAGGACTGGATCAGATTGGTCCACGATAGGAATAAACAATATGATAGGAATCAACAAGTCTGTATCGGAAATATCCACTCTACTTGGTTACATAAGGCACAGTGATTTACAAAGGTCTTTGTTTGGTCTCATTTTCTTTCTTTTATTTATGAATAACCTTCCACTCTGTACTCAGCATTTTAATACTGACAATGACATATTTGCAGAGGATGAAACAATTTCTAAAACAAGTAGCAATGTTTATACCCTGGAAAGCAAACTAAGTTAAGACCTTACATCAGTTGAATAGTGGTCTAAACAAACTGGTAATAAGTGAATCTGAGACAAAATGCATGCTTATGGGAACATTTGAAAAACATGCAGAGTTAAAGAGGAAAGACATATCACTATCCATTAATAATAAGGCAGGTGAAAATGTAAACCTTGAGAAGCTATTAGGAGTAATTTTTGACAGAAGTCTTTTGTGGGGAAAACAAGTAGACATTATGTTTGCAGGTCATTTGCATCTAAAATTTTATTGCTTAAGTAGAATTAAAAAAAAGTACATGACAAAGGACTCCGGAATTCTATGCTATAATGCTATAATGCATATGTGATTCCAATGATTGATTAATGTTCAACAAGGGTGGCCAAGTGGTCTAAAGTGCTCACCATTATGGATCATTGTCATCTTGCCTCCAGCTGTCTGCATGGGTTCTAGTCTCGGGTTTGGCCAATGTGGGTATGTGAGAAAGCTTGCCAGTAGCTTCTCGTGGGTCGTTGGTTCTTTCCGGTGTTTTCCTGGGTTCTTCCTCCACCATTTATGCTGGCCGCCATGTATAGCCTATGGCGTTAAACCCTACAACAACAACTATTCAACAGTGTGGGGAAATTGTACTAGACATAATTCACAAGCTTTGAAAACAAGCAGCTCAGCTGATTCATGATAACACTGTTGATGCATCATCAGACAGGTTCACTTGAAGTCCCCATTGATGCCTCATCAGACATGTTCACTTGAAGTCACCATTGATGCATCATCAGACAGGTTCACTTGAAGTCCCCATTGATGCATCATCAGACAAGTTCACTTGAAGTCACCATTGATGCCTCATCAGACAGGTTCACTTGAAGTCCCCGTTGATGCCTCATCAGACATGTTCACTTGAAGTCCCCATTTATGCATCAACAGACAGGTTCACTTGAAGTCCCCATTGATGCATCATCAGACAGGTTCACTTGAAGTCCCAGTTGATGCATCATCAGACAGGTTCGCTTGAAGTCCCGGTTGATGCATCATTATACAGGTTCACTTGAAGTCCCCATTGAGGCATCATCAGACAGGTTCACTTGAAGTCTCCATTGAAGCATCATCAGACAGGTTCACTTGAAGTCCCTGTTGATGCATCATCAGACAGGTTCACTTGAAGTCCCCATTGATGCATCATCAGACATGTTCACTTGAAGTCCCCATTGATGCATCATCAGACATGTTAACCGAATTAAAATGGTTAAAAACAGACAATGGAATAAATATTCTGAAAGTGGTTCCATCTTTTTCAAATGTATCAAAACAGATGTTACAGACTTAGTTATTCTACAAAATGCCTTCTCCCTATAATCTAACATTGAATTTTAGCATAATTTAGAAGTACCAAAAGCTTGCATTGAAAGGAATTCAGAGAAAGTCTGCAGTATTCAGGAGAAAAAATATGTAACACACTTCCTTTTCACATATTCAATCTACTGATTCAGTTAAATCTTTTAATGTATATTAATTATGAGAATAAATTACTACATTGTCATGCGAGTGTGTCTGCTACACACAAGTGCATATAACACCGATTGAGTACTATCATTTTTTGGTGATGTGTGCTTAGTAGTGAGGGAATATGGGTTTGTGTGTGCAGGCAAGGCAATGGGTGCCGTATACCCTCAGACCTGGGTTCGAATCTCCGTAGAGTGTGAATTAAAAATTCTCTAACCTGTATGATAGTATTATTTGTATTAATATATATGTATATATATATATATATATACACACACACCACTCCCTCGATAACTCGAGCCCTGATAACTTGTGAACTTGCTTATAATGCGGGGTCAGGCGTGGATCCCATTTTTTAAAGCCAGAGAATACCCCAAAAATTTATCCCTATTTGTTGAACTTGAAGAAAACCGCAATCAAATTTGGTAATGAAAACTTTGATGTATCAATCGTTATATCGTTGACAGGAGCTGAAAATTGTAACCAACACTATGAAGTATCAAATTTAAAAATAGGTCATACAATTTTTTACATTTTCTTTCCAAGCAACATTCCTAGTACACCGCAATTAACGATATGTAAGGAAATTTTGATCAAAGAAAATGTCATGCAAAGTGGAGGCAGTACTTTAATAAATAAATACAAATTAATTTTTTTATCAATTGACATTTGTGCTCTAGTTCTATCTTTTAGTTCTTTTTAAGTGTAATTGTCATAAATGCAATGAGTCCTCTTGTAATTAAACGTAAAATGCGCCGTAACAGTTATGTCTACGAGCGTTTCTCTGAGAATCTAATTAAGTGCCTACCGTATTTTGATAACTGACTTGCAGAAGTATTTGTTGTATTGTTGTACTGAATTAAAATCTGGCCTCCTTTGTATTATCATGTTAATTATGTCTTTTGAATCACATAAAGGAGTTGGAATAAAAGAAAAGTTAAAAGGCATGAAAATCCTACAAACTTAAAATCTAGCATCCCTGGTCGTATGTCGGGTGAACTCACTTCATTTGATCAATCAAACACCTGTTATAAATGTTATAGTTTATGCAACATACACTACCTTAAATTAACCGACTCTTTCATAACTGTGATCAAAGATAACAAGGCAGCCAAGCAAAATGAATACTTTGTAAAATAAAGAGCTTGATTTCACAAATACTGACCATTGTGGGCAAGCGAGTTTCAGAGAATTCTTGAACTGGCACTTTGAGATATCATCCAGGATGATAAGAAATTTCACTATTACTTCCAATGAAATCACAAAATCAATATTGTACTAATTGAACAATACAAAAATAGAGTTTCGACGTATGCGATTGTCTCAAGAGATAAATGTCGCATGTTTTTGAAAAAAAGAATCTTGTTTGGTGGTATATCAACAGTTAGTCTTGTTCCCCCACACTGTGGCCTCCCAATTTGAAAGGATACTATTAAACACCACTTCGACTGATCAAGAAAACAAAAAGCAGTGACATAATACACAGATTTTTCGCATACACTTGATGGTTGTGGAAACCAGTTGGAACGATCTTTCATATGTTGGACATTTTGAAAATAAATGTTATTTGAACTGAATAACAAACAACTTCATTATACAAAGCGTGTTATTAAAAGTTATTATCGATGTGATTGTAAAATGAGGATTCAGTCATTAAACAGTCCAGTTCCCTAACACCACTCCCCCCAAGTTTTTCTCGATGTCAAAGTGATTTTTTTCAATTTTTGGAGGTCCCTTGGTAGCTTGTGCCTCGCTTATAGTGCGGTCTGTGTTTGCGGACCCAACTGTGCGTGAGTTATTGAGGGAGAGGTGTATGCAGTATACTTTGTGGATGTCTTGGAATAAGAAGTCTTTTTAGAGTCAAAAGGTCATTATCACTGACTTACAGAAGAATGCAGGGCTCAGAACTTTTTTAGTACTAGCAGCATTTTGATAGTTGTAATATTTTAAAATAGCATATTGTTTCTCTGTACATTCAGTTGGTCATCAGAGAACCCCAAATTTATAATCCGACCTCCATTTCTGACACCTTGGGAATTTTTGACCACCAGTCTAGCACCATTAGGAGAAACACTGTAGCAAAAATAAAGCTATTTTCAGTGTCCTTTAGCACAATGAAAATAAAATTGAAATTTATATATATTACATTACCTCTTGCTTTTGCCTAGCTTACTCTGTCCCGGACCAAAGTTACCCTCATCTGTATGAAGAGAATTTATCCTTCCAAGTAGATTTCAGAACATCATTTTGCCCTAGACAACAAAATCTCGGGAGTCAAAATAAAAATATAAAAAAACTGAAATCCAAGATTCATTTGTGTTGGAATCCTGAGATTGTAACTGGCATTGTTTGTAGAACAAGAGTGATGCTTAAGATTTTTTTAAACTTTAGTAGATTTAATCTCCTTCTCCTCACAATTATTTCTGACTTTCTAGTTTTATTTTATAGTTTGAGGGTCAGAATGATCATAGCTGGAAGGTCAGTTTTGAAACTGAGATGCAAAAGAAAACATGCTTCATTGATCCATTGGGATTAAACAGTTCCCAAATACATCTAATATAACAATATTATTCCATCTCTTTATTAAGTCTCTAGTAATTCCAACATGCATAATAAATCACTGAATGTAATGTTCAGCAAATTCTTACTCAGTGATTCAAATGTTTTACTGATTGAAGCAAATTGAAGCAAATTAATTGCCATAAAAGTTTGTCTACTTAACTTTGAGAACATGGTTGACGAGTCACCTTATTTTCCACATTTTGTCTCATCAATTATAAATTTATGAGCAATTGAAATTTGAACAGAAGATAATCCGCTCAAGACATAATTGATTCCCACTTCTTCTATCATAAACATCAAAGATAATTTCAAAACAATCTAACCTTGATTCAGTTATGCTCACATAAGCGTGACATTATTGACCTGTTAGCTTTCTGTTCATATTGATTTTGCATAAATGTGATATTATATTTTGATAATGTGTAAACATGGTCTAGCAAATGTTGATCACTGGCTCATACCGGGTATAGTCAGTTTGTTATGGACAGCGTAGGAAATTATGCCAGAGATGAATTGAGAACAAGTAAGACTGATGCTTTGGGCCATATCAGTGTGCATGATAAAAATGCACAGGTTAGAATTTCCATGCATCAGAAAGGGATCAAATTTAAATTCCATGTGTCAAAACCTGAGGGTATGCATCCATTCAGCACCCAGACTGTGACTTCCGCTAATTTTCTTAAGTCTACCTTGCTTTACTGTCCCGTACACAGTCATTTTCATCTTTTTGTGGGTGCACCGTTTCAGTTGCTCTATTCAAAACACTCCGCTGATTGGTTGCCTTCTACTCATGTGCAGAATATATATCAGGCATCTAAATATATTTTTCTGCATTTCTAGAGTGTTATGCCATCAGTCCATAACATAGTTGTTCAGTGGAATTAGCTGTCATGAGAGTTTATAAACATTAGGTGTTGCACTTTTCATCAGTATCATGGAACGTCAACATTTCCCATCAATTTCAGGTGACCCTTTATTATTATTATTTTTATTATTATTATTATTATTACAGCCTCTGGAGTAGATATTGTCTGCGGTCTCTTGCCAGAATTGGTTGCAAATACTTTTCAGTCATTTTATTTAATAAATATTTAACTTGAATGTTTCGTTGATCGATACTTAATTTTGACTTGTGGAAGAGGGTCTCACAGCAATTTATAAATTTTATGAGCTCACTCAAGTAGCATGCCATTCATTCATTTTTAATGATTTTGGATTTCAATCCATTCATTTTTAAGGATTTCAGATTTCAATCCATTCATTTTTAATGATTTCGGATTTCAGTCCATTCATTTTTAACGATTTTGGATTTCAATCCATTCATTTTTAATGATTTCGGATTTCAATCCATTCATTTTTAATGATTTCGGATTTCAGATTTCGGATTTCAATCCATTCATTTTTAATGATTTCGGATTTCAATCCATTCATTTTTAATGATTTCGGATTTCAATCCATTCATTTATTCTTTTTTATTATTTTACAATTATTTGCCTGTGAACTGAAGCTAGGGTAACGGATCATTCAGTATTTCAGACTGGTGTGTAATGGCAGATGAAGTTTTGCTATACAAATAATAATAATAATAATAATAATAATAATAACATTATTATTATTAATAAAAGTCTTTATTTTATGAGGGTGACACAACTAGTACAAAAACTAATCTCCCTTGTGACCTTCAATTATCTGCATATGTACATTCAAATACATAAAATACAGTTGGGAAACAAACATCATACAAAATACATAAAATGGATTGGTATACATAAAAGCAACTAAATATAGATTAAGCACACTGAGCATTGTGTACACCAACATGCATGGTTGACAACATTTTCATTCACACATTCTTACACTCAAGTAAACGCCCAGAGACATATTATATATACTGTACATATACAAATGCACCACAAATTTGGCCACAACTACTTACAGACATCTGGATTGCATCCATTTGGGCTTTGGCAGGAGAAAGTTATCAGGTGACATAGTGTTGCATTGATAGACTAGAAAACATATTGATATTATTTGCCCTTTTACTGAACATATCATTTATATAGTTAGGCATAAAACCATTGAACATATTTTTTCATAAGTAGTCGCAATCTTCTTACGTTTGTGTATCTTGTAATGGATTTTTTGGATTGCTCCTTTTGAACTGATTCCACTGTAACAGATCTGTTTTAGAAGCATTACCCCATAATAATGATGTTGCAGTAGTCCAAATGAAGTTGAATATAACTTTGGTAAAACATTATGTGGCTTAAGGTTAGAAATTCTTTAAGTTTTGATAGTAATCATATATTCTTAGGCCCCTGCCCCCCAAAATGTGTTTTTTCCTATTGCACTGGTTTTAAAATTAGGTAGATAGGTTTTTTTTTAAAACATTATATATATATGAGGGTGAAAGCATTGGTCTTGCAAGTTAGAAATGTGAGATAGTTGTCACTCAGGCCAACAGAAGGTACATCAGTACAAAGCACTAGGGCATAACCGATTAGCATTTTTCTACTGATTTCCGATTCCGGATTTTGGGCATGAAATTTTTCCGATTCCGGATACGATTCAATTAATCGGAAATGCTAAATTAAAAGGTTTTTCAAATTAACTTTTTAAACCGTGTTACACACGTTTTGCATATCACACCGATGTCACAAGGGGAAGGATATGGCAGGACCATAGCAAAATGCAACGAAGTTCAAAGCCACAAAGAATCCATGAAATTTTTTATTTTTTTGCCAGTTCCGACCCATTCTTTGTTCAACAATTAGTTGATCTTGCCGCCAGGCTTTTATTTTCCCGCCTTAATCATTTATGTCGGCAAGTGGCCAGTTCCATCCTGTACTTTATTCAACAATTAGTTGATCTTGCCGCCATGCTTTAATGTCGCGGTCAAATAAAAATAAAACAGGCTTTTGTTTGGTCCTATAAAGTTGGCCTCTTGCGGAATCATTTTCTTTTAATACCTCATTAGCATGTGTCAATGTATTCAATATTATGCCTTCATTATTGAGGATGTTGACATAAACAGGTAGGACTGTATTATATATTTTAATAAATTTAAATCTTTCGGTCTAACTCAAGTATTATCGTTTCACCCCGTTGTGTTGACCATATTGGACTTTTCTGACTTCTTATTTAACTTTATTAACGCACTATCAAATGACACACAGTGTTAGACATGGTGCTATAGAAATTCAACTTTATTATTTTTATTATCCGAATCGGTCGTTCCTGCCTTGTCCGACTCCGATTAATCGGAAGTTCATACTATCCGGTGGAATCCGATTTCCGGATCAAAAGTCGGTTATGCCCTACAAAGCACATTATTTGAGGACTCTGAATAAATTTGGTCCATTATAGTTTTGCTTTTTTCCCAGTGATTACCCTTGTAGGTTCCATCACATGCTGAATCAGTCAGATTACCCTTGTAGGTTCCATCACATGCTGAATCAGTCAGATTACCCTTGTAGGTTCCATCACATGCTGAATCAGTCAGATTACCTTTGTAGGTTCCATCACATGCTGAATCAGTCCAGTAGAGTCTTTTCAGCAAGGGAGGATGTTCTCAGCCCCACAGGGCAGAGAATGAGTTTCATACTCCCTCTTGAGGGAGGAGCAGCACACTTTTCAAGCCCATGGCCCAGTGATAACTGAGTTGTGTGCCTCCCCCTTTTTCAGGGAGGAGCAGCATCCTTTCAGAACCATAAACCTGTTAGTGGTGATAGATCAGAAACCATTGTCGGCTTGTCTATTCTATATCTACCCCTTCTTGGAACCTTGATCGTCACATTGGACCTGATTCCTAATTCCCCTAGGCAGAGTTTTATTCTGCTCCATCCAGTTTCTCCCTCTAGCAAACTGGAAATTACACAGGGATCCTTTTATAGCTCAGATTTCTCTATAAGATTTCCACCATCATCTGATTTGGTGGATAATTTGGGACTGGTATCTTTCCAGATCTCCCATGTACACCCCATAATCCCACTCACATCTGTTAATAGACACATCAAATTCTGGGTGAAGTGATCATCTGGAGCCAGAAAGGCTAGTTCATCAGGTTTTGTGGTCCCAGAAGCATCTTTCCTTCATATCAACAATTTGGAAATGAGTTTATTAATCATAGCCACACAAGAGTGTGTCAGTGAATAAGTTGATGCATGATGGTTTCCTCTGACAGCATGACTGTGTTGATATACCTCCAGTGACATGGAGGCACAAGTACTTCGTTTCTTTATGTGGAAGTTTGGAAGCTAATTCACAGGGCAACCTAGAAAGAGGTTACCCTCTTGAGTTCATCACATTCCTGGCAAGAAGAACATTTTGGCAGACAATCTGTCCAAGAGAGATAGATTAGTCCTCATGGAATTGTCTGAGACAATTCTATGAGGATTACCCAGTCTCTCTTGGATGGACCATCTACATCAATCCATAGCACATTTCCCGTGTTCAGACTTTGGAGCAGACCCTTGGTGGACTTATTTGTAAAAAAGCTTAACAGCAAGCACCACTTTTATTTTTAATCAGTTTCAGACCATAGAGCTTGGGCAGTGCAAATTTTCAAAAGGAATGTCCATCAGTTTAGGTTGTCATATTGCCAACCTGATACATCTCCACTAGCCAAGGCTTTGATATGATAACCGATCTACATCTTGGATCGATCAGATATTTCAGCGCTTTGGGTCTGATTTTCATTGGATGTGGCAGCAAGCCACTGCATCCAGTTGAAATAAGCTTGTTCTTATTTGAATACTGTTCCTGCATGATTGCCTCAAGGGGAAAGGTGAGCACACAACTGGAATGGACTCATCATTAAGCAAGTTTCAACTACCTATCTTTGTTCACACAAATACATTCTTTCCCTCAAATACACATGTAATGTTTTCTCTCTGGTATGCAGTCATACTTTTGATGTTAATCTTACAACGTATTCTTTTGAAGTCAATTGCCTCCACCATTTTTGGCCGATGTATAATGCACTACTTTTACATGCTGTTGGTTAGTTGACATTACATACTAAGGGAGGTAGCTCATGAATTCCAATAGATGTTGCTAGGATAAAGCACTGAAATATGTGATCGATCTGCCAAGGTGTAGATTAAAAATATCAGAACCGTGGCTAGTGAAGATGGACCTGATCAGCAATTTTGAGTGGCCAAGACTTGTGTCTCTCCAGAATGCCTAAAGTGAATGTCTCTTATTTCTTGTGGTTTTAAACTAGAACCCTCTTTGAATCTTTGATTGAATCTTCTTTTGAGAATGCTACCCACAAGATTGTTTTCTTGCTATCCTTAGTCCTGTCTAAAGATCCAGTCTTTCTACAGTTCGATGGAACTTATGAGTCTTATATGTTATTCTCAAGCAGGATATTTTTCAAAAAATGATAAAACAACCTTCAGCCTGCAGCTGTATTCCCTATACTGATCCCCAGCCTCATCTGTGTCTTTGCTGGAGACAATCACCATGAACTTTTATGCCCAGTTAGGGCCTAACATTTCTATTTTACAATCCGTAAAGGAGAAGAAGGGGTTACAGGAAGCATCGTATCATTCCTTAAAGCACTCAGCTAATATTTCGGTTTCCACTGTTTTGAGGTGGGTTGTGACATCAGTCAAAAGAACTTATTCATGAAGATTAAAACCCATGACATTCGAGCCATTGCTATCTCACGGTCCTGTTATTTGTCTTTAGGTGATGTGATGAAAGTTGCATTTTGTTGATCTCCACTACTTTATCAGCCTTCTACTTTTTTTCATTAATGCCCTAAAGCAAAGGATATTTTTTCTAGGGCTCATAGTCTAGGGCACAAAAGTGATCCAAGCAGATACCATCTTACACTAGCTGACTCATTTATCTTAAGAGTGAGTGTTTCCTTTTTAAAAAAAAAAAAGTATTGGGAGTCATCAGCCTCCCTCCGAGGTGGCAAATTAATCGATACAATAGGAACAGATCATATACCAGTGCAGGCTTGAATTATTCACTGGTTTGGCTTGGTCATCAGCCTTAATGTGTCTCTGGTCAGGACAGTTTATTCCAATGGTCAAAATATAATCTTTTTTATGTTTTTTGTTGCTTCTGTATTAAACACCATTCACTCAAAGGGTTGATCCTCATACCTATTGACAACTTATTGGAAGATCTATGCACAGCTTGTAGTCTGTGTGGTAAAATTATTTTCATAATATTTGGCAAACTTCTGAGATGTTTAATATATCGGTTTATTATTATAATAATAGTTAGATGCTCTTCAAAATGTCATGTCATGTTTTTAAAAGCCCTTACTTGCTGGTTTGCCCTCCAAAAGAGACCAGAGGTAAATATTTGTCCATCACTTCACATGCTAATGACCTTGGATAGATATGGGTGTCAACTCTTTACATGCTTAAAGTTATGCATATTTCATCGATGGAAACACTTCCAGTAGTTACTCATGAACTATAATAGATGGCAGTGAGAGTTAAGTCAGTATGTGGCAGCGATGTCCATCGAAAAGTGATCTAGAGACTATTAAATCTGGTTTTTATCTAACTTACTCTGGCAGGTGCCCAGCATTAGGTTGACTTTTGATGATTTATTTGTGGGGTTCATAGTTGCTGTTAATGAACCCCAGTCATTATGGAAAACGTGTCAGAATCAGGCTAATTTCCCAATTTTACCAATTTACTTCTAAAATAATAATTCACAAAAGGACTATTTTTCTCCAAAATATGGGCCAGAACCCTTGTCCCAGTCACCATAGAAAAATTCCCATATTTAGAGTGCCAGTGGTAGTAAGATTTGTCGTTCAAGTTTTGAAAAGTACTTTTAAAAGTAGTTGCTGATTGTAATTAAGTTGTCAAGTAAAACTGAGGAGAGTGTAAGTAAACACTTGTAAGGTTATTGATTGTAGAGTACTTACTTATCAGATTTGTCTTTGTCGAACTAAAGGCTTCTTGTCAAATATTTTGTCAGCACTAAAGGACCAAAGAAATCAATCATTATCAACATGTGTATTCAGTTAGAAGAATTAATACTGTACATGTTTAGTCTTTAATCTGTTTCATATAAAATAGGCATTGTGGTTTATGATGCACAAATAAAAAAATTAAAGAAATGAACTGAATCCATTATCAATTCACAAGAGTTTTTTGGCAGCATACCATATAATCAGCTGATAGGCATATGCCATATGTACTTGCTTATAAGACAAGACCAACTGCAAACTGCACAGACCCAGATATGTCATTGCATAATGTGCCATCAGATCTGGGTCTGTGCAGTTTCTTATGAGTAATCAGCAGAACAAACAACATTGACCCTGATCTGCAGACACATTATGCTATGTCAGATCATGATTTGCGTTGTTTGCAGGTGGACTTGACTTATAAGCGAGTATAGACAACTCAGGAAGTGTATCAATGCAGGTATAGCTACTGGTTGAAGATAATCACAACACATTAAGTGATCATGTGACTAGTTGAAGATAATCACAACACATTAAGTGATCATGTGACTGGTTAAAGATAATCACAACACATTGAGTGATCATGTGACTGGTTGAAGATAATCACAACACATTGAGTGATCATGTGACTGGTTAAAGATAATCACAACACATTAAGTGATCATGTGACTGGTTGAAGATAATCACAACACATTAAGTGATCATGTGACTGGTTAAAGATAATCACAACACATTAAGTGATCATGTGACTGGTTGAAGATAATCACAACACATTAAGTGATCATGTGACTGGTTAAAGATAATCACAACATATTGAGTGATCATGTGACTGGTTGAAGATAATCACAACCCATATTATGTCTGGGGAATTAGTCTTGAATTTTTTTTGCAAGAAAGTATTCTGTACTTGCTTTAACATAGAAAGCTTGATGGTTTCAGCAAAGTTACCTTCTATACTCATGTTTAAGTCAATTCAGACTGCAAACAACAAAAATCTTTATCTGCCATAGTATAATGCATCTGCAGATCAGGGTCTATGCTGTTTGTTCTACTGATTACTCCAAACAAACTGCACAGACCCAGATCTCCTGAGACATTATTTGACAGTAGATTGGGACTGTGAAGTTTGCAGTTGGATTCCTCTTATAAGCAAATATATATGGTGGAATCAAATCAGTCTTTTAAAAAATGTTAGGGTTTTTAATGTTTGATACTTTTCATTAGGATGATCATCTTTCACTATTAAATTGTTCAAATCAATCAGTATAAGGAGCATTATTGATCACTTGGGGAAAGTATTCTCAGATTACTCAGGTAGTGGTATAGGGGGTTTTTCAGCTTAATGATGCTGGTGAATCTTAGTGGAAAAACCATAAACATTGATCTTTGCATAGACTGGCCCTGAGGATTGACCAGTTGGGCACAGAGACAAAAAACAAGGTTGTGATCCACAAGCCTTTTCAGACACCCGCTATCTATAGCAGTAAAAACTATGTTAGCAACATTTATTTAATTTATGTGTATTTGCTTTAGTTGTCCAACTTAAGGGCCCATGTATCATGTTTATATGTGACTGGTCACCCCGAAACTGTAAAAGGCAGTTACCATAAGTTGCAGTGCAGGTCTGTGATTGATTACTAAGCAATATTGTGTTGACAGTATACTATATATTTACTTGCCCATAAGTCGAGTCAAACTGCAAAGAACATAGACTATGATCTGCCATTGCATAATATGAAAAACAGAACAGGGTCTGTGTTGTTTGTTCTACTGATTGCTCCAAACAAATTGCATATCATATGTACTTGCATATACGATGAGTCCAGCTGCATACAGCAGAGACCCACATCTGCCATTGGACTGACAGATCTGGGTCTGTGCAGTGTATTAGGAGTAATCAGTTGAACAAACATCATAGAACGTGATCTGCAGGCACATTATGCTATGGGCAATGATGATTTTTGTTGTTAGAAGTTTGATTTATAAGCGAGCATATATGGTAGACATGAGATCTGTCAGCATATTTGCAATGGCAGATCTAGGTCTTTGCAGTTTGCAGTTGGACTCACCTCATTAGCAAGCATGTAAAGTACTTTATACCTGAATCTACTTCAGATATTAAACTTGATCTGAAAATTTGTATTGTTGTGACCAATTGGTAATTATAAATGGTGCTGGGGATATGTTACAGTTAGAGAGCATTTTTACCACTTGTTCGTGACTGGATTGTGTGATATAGGAGGTTAATGTCAAGTACCTGGTAGTACGAGGGGGAGAAGCATGTTTGACCACTTACGAACTACCAAAATCAGGTTTCTCTGACATTAACTCATTGTACCTGAGGGATTATTTTCATTTTCACCTGGAATATGTATAGGAAGACGTGCATTTTTTCTTTGTTACTTCCAGTTGAATCCAAGCACATATGATTTATAGAGAATTTCATACTGCCACTGGTGTTTTGATAATGAAAGGAACTTGTTTTCGTTTGGTTTCATCCAGATGGGTAAAAATTCTTTTTTTTTTTTGTTCTTATTGGAATCAAGATTTTTGCCTCCATGCCCTTTTTTCTCCAAATCATAAACTCAAAAAACTTTTTTAAAGCTTGGTCTGTTCATGGGCTGTTTGTACTGATCTCGTTCAGATTGAATGATACAACATGGGTCATGGGTATTATTCATGGTTCCTATTATGCTGGGGGAATTCTGTTTTTCCATATAATGTGCTTCAGTATATGGTAACCATGCTTACACTTGTTTTGTTCATTTAATAGCAGTATTACATTACTCATTACAAAGCTAAATTCAGAGCTGTCACAATGACATAGGTGCATTCCTGTATATGCTGTGCCAGTGCAGAAAGAGTCGTCTTTCTCAGGGACTCAAAATATTAATGGTTATATCACTTAAATCATGAGCAGAGAAAAATTGCATGTTACGAGTTTTGACCCTGTTTGGTTCTCCCTTCAGCTATATTTCATCTGGTGTTACACTACTGTCTTATCTGTTTTTATGTTGATAACTCCAGCTGTTTTTCATGAATTAGTTCAGAGAAGGTCTTCTTGGGTTACTTAACATTGTGTCACACCATTTCCGTTAGGATACACCATCTTAGTTTTTAAATACAATTGGTTCATGTTAAAGTCTTAGTCTTATGGATTTAGACGAGTTCATAAATCCACTAATAAATAATTGCCCAAACATCATTTTAGGTGTTTTGGGTCTATTGCACCGTTGTATTTTAATACAGGTGTAACACATCACATTGTCTATTGTTTTTCTCTGCATAATGCCCCTCAAAGTACAATAAAGGTTAAGCAAACATTACTCTTATTAAAATTAGGAGAGTTAGAAGATAGGAATTTGTTCCTGATTAATTTTTTATTTATTATTGTGTATGCACACATGTGTATATGTCACACAGAAGTAACAGTTGAGGTGCAAATACGTTAGTGTTTATATAGCATATGGTACGTTATGTGATGAACAGGTGAATTTCACACATGAAAATAATAAAACATTGTTCTTATTATTTTTTTTATTATGATTGTTATCTTTTAAATAATTTTAACTGAAAATAAGAAAGAACAATCGGTTACCTTGTGTAAATACACTGTGGTGTATATAACATGCAGTACATACAAAGAGTTGTTTCATGTGGAACAAATAATACAATATTGTAATTATGTCTTCGCACCAAAACAATTGAAACCATGGAACAGAAGCCAGGTTATTCATCATCATAGCTTCATATGCTGACTTTTTCAAAGCTACATCATTTAATATGAATGAGAGAACCCTTTTTGAATCCAGCCATCTTTCAATATGTGTAGGAGATTGGCCAAGATATTCAGACATATTCTTTCTCTTGTATTGGGATATATCATTGGTGGAATTTCTGCATTCTTTCCATGACATTACTTTGGACTCTTCACAGGTTGTGCTTAACCAATAGTAAACAACCTACTATTGGCTGCTTGATTCAAAGCCGAGACCATGTTTGGGGGACTCATCCCTTCAGTGGCTCCTAAAGACTTGCTGGATCATTAACATTGGTCCTCCACAATTGCTCCTGTCCCATCACAATCGACCAGGAAACATGGAAATACTTTTCACTCTTAGGGGCCATCCATCAAGTCTTTTCAAATAGATGTAGTGCCAGTCCAACACACAACTGCAAACTAGACCTTGGTCAAGTTCATGGTGTTCAGGATTTTGATGCTGCAGACCCCCGAAAGAGTAATATCTCTAACTCACCCCCCTTCTCCTGCTGAAGGAAGGGGTGGGAGACAGCCCGAGGGACCCAAACACTCCTGCCTTACATCCCTCTCCCAAACATCCCCATAACTGCTCATATTGGTCAGTTTTAAAGAGCCCTGTTTGAGCATCGTGGACAATATTAGGGTCCTTTCCATCATGAGCGAGGGTTACTGACTCTAGTTTGGGAACAGCCTTCTCTATCAAGGACCCCCATGTTCTTTCATCAGTCCAGTCTGGTGAAATTGAGGGAGGATGTGCACACTGTTTGCAGACAGGGGCAGTCTAAGGGATCCTGAATGATCAGTCTCCTGCATTCTTTTCCCAAATCTTCCTGGTTAAAAAGAAGGGGGGGGAAATTTTGCATTATATAATCAGTCTTGACCCTTTCTTCTAGAAGAATCTTTCAAGATGGAGACCACTTACTCAATCCAAAATACTCTTCATTCATCAAAATTAGGTGGTCTCCATCGATCTTAATTCAGGGTGCCTGTTTGCATCTCCTGATAGTTCCTCTGTATCGCAGATATGTCTGGGGGGCCCCGAGTGGCCCAGTGGTCTAAAGCGCTCTTCATTACGGATCACTGCCATCTCACATCTGTCTGCGGCGGTTCGAGTCTAAGATTCAGCCAATGTGGGCATGTGAGAAAGCTTGCCAGTAGCTTCTTGTGGGTCGGTGGTTCTTTCCGGGGTTTTCCGGGTTCTTCCTCCACCATTAATACTGGCCGCCATGTATAGCCTATCGAGCTGAAAAATGGCATTAAACCCCACAACAACAACAACAGATATGTCTGGTTATGCTTGGACCAGGAAGTTTATAATTCTGTGTTCTGCCATTTGGGGTTCTTCACCACACCGAGTCTTCACCCATATTATGGGAGTAATAGCAGCATACCTCTGATTACTGGTAATACCAATTCTTCAATATTTCAACAACTGGCTGATCTACTATAAACAGGTTCAGTCTCTGCATCAGGAGGATTAGATAGATCAAATTTTGGCACTTTTGAGGTCCTGCATGCAATGACACCCTTCTCTGCTTGCTCTTACTTATCCCTGTTGGGAACATTGAATGCCGCTACCAGCTTGGTTCTACTTGGATAACTACATATGTGACCTCCTTCTTCAAGTTGGAAACTAAACAGAGATTCTCTGTCAGCTGCAATCACTTTTGGACCAGCGTTTCATCATCATTTGCATTGGAGGATGAATCAGTGCATATTCCTGACTGGGGTTCCATACAATCACACGTGTTCCACTTCTTCTGGTTTGCCATTGCATTGGATTCTGGTTGGTATACTCATTATGAGCCACAGGGCTTAATTTTCCAGGGTTTTTGAACTCCAGATGAATTGTCTCTCGACATCAACAACCTAGAAATGAAGCAGTCTGTAGTGTTGCAAGGGTGCATTGAGAGAATAAAGGTTGAATGTGTCATGGTCTCCTCGGACAACACGTACATTGTAATGCACATCTGATATCAGGGAGGCATACATGCTACTCCTTTTTGCATGGAGGTCTGAAACCTCCTCCTCTGGGCCATCTTGGGGAGCATCACCCTTTGAGTCTGAGACATTCTGGAGAAGAACATATTAGTGGACAGCCTCCCCAGGAATGGCAGAACCATGCTAATGGAATGGTGTCTTCACCACTCCATAACAGAGTCCCTTTTAACACTGTTGGAAAGACCTCTAGTAGACCTGTTTGCAATAAATCTCAAAAGCGAGCTTCACTTCTGTTTGTCTCCAGTTCAAGATCAGGGTGTGTGGTTAGTAGATGCCTTCAGTCTTCAGTAGTATTGACTATCCAAATTTTAATTGGTGCAGATGGAAACATGTTGATTGTAGCTGACCTTTTGTAAATTCTATTGCTGATTTCCTTTTGTTCCAGTTTGAGAACAAAAGATGTTCAGTATTGACTATCAAGGACTATAGAGCAGCGATTTCCAACACTTAAATTCTCTCAAGGCACAGCAATCATTTCTGTTGAATATCTTACCAGTCTTATTAGGTTGGGGACCTGTCTTGTACTATCTTGATAGACTTTGTTGTTTTATGGTCTTGGACTAAAAAAACCTATGAACCTTTGAGATCAGCCTCCTTTCAGGCCCTCACACTACAAACTGTTGTTTACTCACTATAGGGAGAACATGCAACTAGATACTGTACATAGTTTTTCTATTGACAAAGGCTGTCTACAGTATACTGAAAATTGCAAATTCATTTTTCTCCATTGTCACATGTGATTTTTAGCCCAAAAAAACAGGTACTTTCAGTAGTTCCATCACTTGGTGCTTCCCAGTCTCAGTCGAATCTGTGTAGGAGAATTTCAAGATAAGCTCTTATGCCCAATTATGCGCAGTGCTCTATCTTTATGAAGGCCATGAGGATTGAACTGTTGCTGCCAAATGGACCTGTCTCAATCACTCTTCCTTGGGGGACATTATCAAGGAAGCATTTGACAATATCACATGCTCCCTTCGAAATTATTACTAACCAGGTGGGAAGGACAGACAGTTAAAGGTTAATAGCTCCGATCCCCCAGTCGGCACAGCCGACTGTCTGTGTGTTAAAATATAAAATTAATATGGTGAAAGGTATAGCAGTTTAATAAACTATATCAGATTATTCCACAATTACAGGACAGTTTTTTGATGCAATTGCTTCCAATCAATACATGACCTATCAAAATTGCCAATTATTTCATCCCGTGAAATTAAAGGTGAAAGTGTTTCGTTCCTGTGTCCCTTCTATGTTACTCATCTGTAACTTTTGCCTTGTATTCCTTTTGGTACTTCCAGTACCCTTGTTCCATTTTCTGGCTCTCCTTGTCTGCAGTTCTGCTACCTTTGTTTCCTTTCTCTTGGCCTTCCTTTTTGGTACTTCCAGTACCCTTGTTTCCATTCTCTCGGCCTTCCTTGTCGGTACTTCTGGTACTATGGTTTCCGTCTCCATCCCTCCTTCCTCACACAACTGCCTATCTCTACATGCTCTCCACATCATCTCCTCTCTATTCTTCATCCCTAATTCTCTTTATAGTAACTATCAACATTACCAATATTCCTACGCACTTGTACCTTACAGATTATAAAAGACACAAAATGCCTAATTATATGTGCACATGGCCAACAAAGCCTAACTCTGCATAATCCACAATTATATATTCAAATACAAACAAGTACAAGGTCTAACACTACTCCCTATTAAATTCACTTCTGCTCCATGATGCAACATCGTAGCAGATTACACCTTCCACTTAGAATTTATCCTAACAACTACATTCTTTAATCTTTGGCTCTGACTGGCTCTACACTACATTACGACATGTTGATATTTCAGCTATTCATTGAAGATTGAAGTTCTACTAAATTAAAATACTGCTTCAAACCGCTTTGGTGGCCTAGTGGTAGAGCGTCCGCCTCAGATGTGGGAGGTCGTGGGTTCGATCCCCGGCCGTGTCATACCAGAGACTTACAAAAGTGGTACTAACAGCTGCCTTGCTTGGCATTCAACATTAAGAGGTTAGTGTTAGGACTGGTCGGCCTGGTGTCAGGATAATGTGACTGGGTGGGACATCATGCTACATGTCTGCGGCATGATGCTCCGGTGCTAGACATCACTATAAAATGCCACATTGCAGACATCATAGCGATATGACTGAAAAATTTTTAAAGCTAAATTAAAAATCAAAATCACATCACAAAATACCACTTCGGTGGTCTAGTGGTTAGAACGTCTGCCTCTGAAGCGGGAGGTAGTGGGTTCGATCCCCGACCGAGTCATACCAAAGACTTACAAAAATGGTACTAACAGCTACCTTACTTGGCACTCAACATTAAGAAGTTAGTGTTAGGACTGACAAATACGACAATAACATACACAAACACACACTCGGTTATGTACATACACACAAGGATCATTTGGCTTGCCTCAGAATTTAAAAAAAAGCATTCTTCAAGTCATTAGCATGAAAATTTGTATATTTGTTCATTTAGGAAAGAGTTCTATACACATGTACATGTAAGCATTGGTGGAGCTTTACACATTAACCCCTGGTGATGAGTTTACGTGGCAGGAGGTAGCATCATGGTCATGTATGATACACTAATGTGGGTGGTATTATAGAAAGTAGACAGATGTAGCTCTACAATGGTACCAAATAATCTGGAAGTTCTAGTTGCACTACAAAATGCACAGGGAAAAAACAAATTTTTTGGACCCAATTTTTTTCCAACCGAAATTCGCCCGTGGTCAGAATCCAATTTTGTGTCCAGATTTTAGACTTTTTGGTCTCAGATCTAAGACAGACTGGTATAAAATGCAGACAGATGAACCTTTGCAAAAAGTAGGATAAGATTGGCATTTGGAATAAATAGTGCTCTTGATACAAAAATAATGGGTTCGTTAAGCAAATAAACAAACAAAAAAAAAGAACTCCAACTTTTACCCTTCTGCTTATGCGTGAGCCAAATAGCCGATGAAAAACGATGTTTCTAACACAACTAGGCATTATATTATTGGATAATCACCTGCAAGTTGATTTATTAGGGTTTATTCAGAAATAGCTTTCAAAATGTGTTTCCTATTTGAACTTAAGGCAAAAACGACAAAAACCTCTATGGGGTTAATGTGTTAAAGCAAATATTTGGACTGTCAATACATGTTTTGAATTATAATCAGGTAAGTGCTATCATTGATCTTTTGTAAAATTATACCTTTTGCTTTTATTGCATTAATGCTTGCCCTTGGGTCATTGCCAAAGGTGCATCAAGGTTAAAAGAAATGAATATAGTGCAGATGAATGAAGGTCACTTGAAATATTCTGAAGCAAACTTATGGCAGAGTTTTTAGTTTTTTTTACCCATTGTATGAACCATGAACAATGCCATGGCTGGCATTAACACTGAATGTCATCATAGAAAAGTAATCAGATGTCAGAATAATAACTGTCTGAGGGTTTCACAAAGGATTTTATCATTGATGGATTACACATCAACATAGAAGACTGAAAACTATAAGTTACCTGTATTAACATCTGAAAGGAGATGCCTTACTTGTAGTAAGTGAACGTGAGAAAAGTCTCTTCATTTGGCACTCAAGGTGTCCAGCAAATGGCATCTACCCATGAACTCATTTCAATTTTTTTTAATAAAGAAAAGAAATTCATAACATTCAGCAGAAGATGAATAGCCATATTTTACTATTAAACTTTTGTGTGACTCACTCCAACGATACAGGACATGTAAATGTAATTGAATGTTTCAGTAAAACAAGTGACCACTTAATATATAAGGGAAGCTACTGCAGTTGACCTATTAAAATGCATCATTGAAATTGGAGTTGCCTCCCTAAATCAAGGTTACTTGTACTTCAGAAGATCCCTTTCTCTGTGGATCCTGATAAGGTTTACAAAATTTATATTAATACGCCTGTTATATTTCAAATTACTTTGTTATAAAATATGTATGGGGTACAATTTATATATGAAATTGACCTTGATAACAGGGGACGCTCACCAGTTATTATGTACTTTTGAGAGAGTGACATATGTAAGGTGAAGTTGTTTGCATTTAAAACATGCACAGTGGAGAGAATGGTGGCATACCTCTATGCTACATTAATGTAATGTGGATGATATTTCTTTGGATATTGTACTTTTGGAAATTGTACATGATTTAAACACACTGCTAACTAAAATGAATGCTCCCTTGTGCTAAAAAATGAGTCTGAATTAGTCTAAAGTACACTATCCATAGCAGCTATTAAAATAAGGAAAATTAATTTTGCCAGACTATACAATACCAGCTTCTGAAAGTGCAATGAATGAGTTACCAGATATATAAAATGTAAAAAAAGTTATCGGCTCTTTTTTATACAATTTACCTCTGAAGTTCAGGAAGTGAAAATGACCAAGTGGAGCTAGCACTTTTTTGAAAGATGCACATCTGGAGTAAGGCCAAGCTGTATACTCTATAATCCATATTACACCCATCAATCACATACCAAAATAAAGGGAATTAAAGGTTCTTTGAATTACACCTAAGATATACAAGGTCTTTTTTAAATAGCCAGTATAGTCAGTGAGGAAACCCAGGGAAATTCTTTTTCTTTAAAATCCTAACCCTATGCAAAATACGAAACTGGAGAGTACCACCACAATAACAGTTATTGAGAACAACAACTGTGTCCGGTTAATGGTCTTTGCTAAGTCCACATGCTTCCCAAATTCTGGTCTTATTGATAGTAAATGCAAATGGTCAACAAGTTTGTCATAAAATACATGGGGAAATGAAATATTCTAATCTATTTGTTTACAAATGAAAGTACGTGTATTTGAAGATAATCAGCATATCTAGAATTATAATGAAATAAGTCTTTGTAGTGATAGAAAACAAAGAATGCTTCATGATTGTATTTCAGAACAGGGAGACTTTTTGCTCAGTATCAATGAGATTTTGTAAAGCATATATGATAAATAAGGAAATTTTCTTCATTAGTTTTTGGGAGATTTACAGTTTTTCTTGACGTTATTTGCCAAAGTTTAGGGTCTTAATCATGATGATCAGGAAGGTATCACAAATGAGGTATAGACTTTCGAATGTTTCGTATTTGTCACAAAAGGTGAGATACATTATCATAATGTCCTTATGTATGTCTGGCCCATCTGGTCTCAAATCTTTAAAATGCAATGCTCATGTGATAATCCTTATGTATGTCTGTCCCATCTGGTCTCAAATCTTTAAAATGCAATGCTCATGTGATAATCCTTATGTATGTCTGTCCCATCTGGTCTCAAATCTTTAAAATGCAACGCTCATGTGATAATCCTTATGTATGTCTGTCCCATCTGGTCTCAAATCTTTAAAATGCAATGCTCATGTGATAATCCTTATGTATGTCTGTCCCGTTTGGTCTCAAATAGTTCAGATGTAATGCTCATGTGATAATCAGAGGATTATCATCAGACTTTTACTGACAAATGCTTAAGGGGAGTGAATATTAGTTAAGTTTGATGGCCAATGAGCTCGATGGTCAATGTCAAATTTGGGTTGGTGGTTAATGGTTGAAGTTTTGTATCTTGCAGTATTACATATGTATCCATTACTACCATGGATGAATGGACATCATGCAAAGTACAGGTAAGGATGTTTACCATGGGATACAAATATTGCTTCAGGTGTGTGGGTCAAAAGATCAAGGTCATTCTTGTATACACATACTTCATGCATAGAATTTATGTATGGTACGGCATAAAAGTGAAGAAAGCCAGATGGAAAAGTGTCTTTAAAATATTTTGAATATTTTGAGTTTCTATAAGTTATCTCATGGAGAAAAAAAAATCCTAGATGTCCAGACACTTCTGCCCAAATTCTGATTAGAAACTGTTACGTAAAGATTGACAACTAGATTGTACACTTGAAATTAGAATATACAGTAGTTGAATGGCAGCTTCTAGTAATGAAGATCATGTGAGTCTACTGCTCTGTTGCTGCTAAGTTTTAATTTAGGACATTGTCATTGAATTTGGTGGTACATGTTACAACAGTTTGAACATAAACCTCCAATGTTAGCACAAAATTCAAAGATAAGATTGGGAGTATACAGCCATGATTTTAAAATTAAGCACAGAAGGAAAGGAGTCAGAGATTATTCTATTTATAATCTAGATGAAATTACAATAGCTGTCAAAACATATAAATATTAAGTCATTCTTATGATTAAAATCCTTCAAGAATGCAGGCGTTAAATTTATATGCCATATTGTTTTTCAAATTTATATGATACAGGATCGAAGCATACTGGTAGTCATTTATCTCTAGCAGTCATTTACTGAAATTGGTACAATCCATTCAGTCCTTTTTGCATGGAGTCTGGATATTTGAGTGTGAAACAGGAGACTGCTAATTTTGTTGAGTGCATTTTTCATTGTGAGAGATTGCCAAGATTAGGCATTAAGTTTCATCAACATGAATTCCCAGCTGACCAATCCTAATGATAAATTCTGATGAAATTGGAATGTGTTCAGTTGCAGTTCTTGAAGTGTAATATATGGCTGTTTGAAATTTTAGCAGCTATTTTGTTGCAACAGATTGGTTTCCTTAGGCACTGCACACAGAATGAGCAAATCCAGTTAGTGCATTTTTTTACAGAAGGAGAGGGAAATTTCTTAAAATTATTATATGTTGATATCAGACTTCTCGGGTTAAATTTCATTCAGTTTGCATTTCTTCAATTGTATGAAGTTTTATCAATTATTTTGTGCTTAATAATAATAATAATAATAATAATAATAATAATAATAAAATGAAGAAGATGAAGAATAACATCTTTATTTCGGAGGGCAACCCAATTAGTTTACAAAGTTAGTCATCCTTTGGATCCCTCTTATTATTCTTATGTTACGTGTTTAGGCTCTTATAAACTGTAATGTAGAAAGAGTGAAAACAACAAGCTTTGAAACATTTAACAAATAATTTATTTCCCTGGAAAAACACTGTAAAAATGAAAAAAATAAGAACTAACGGTTTTAAGAATCAAATCCAAAAATGATCCAAGAATAATCCACAAATAAAATTTTAGAAGTCCTAGTAATGAAATGCTCTAATGAATTCAAGTTTGAGTCCAGATGAAAATTCCAAAATGGAAGGTGATGACGTATACTGTAGCTAGTATTGTGCTGTTGTGTCTACAGTTCTTTGTTTTTTCACAAACAATATTCTGGTGTTTGAATTTCTGAATAAAATGTAAAGAAGTATCTTTGTCCAAGAATTATGTAGGAGCACTCAAATATTTCCAGGAAAAAGAATTTATCTTTTAGAATCCAAATAATTTGAATATTAAAATATAATTCCAAATTGGTCACAAACAAACACTTTTCCAGTGTCCAAGGTAAAAGCCCAAACTGAGAAATATCTCTTAACATCACTAATAAATCTAACTACTGCGCAATTTTGGGAAACCCACAATTGTGAAATAGAGGCTGTTTACAATCTAAAATCACTTACTCCCAGTATGACCTTAATAAAAATCAATCATTTTACTCAAGAATAAAATAAAAATAGAAAGTTGTTTACTTGTCACAGTGATTTCTGAAACAAGGTTGGGAACTAAGTCGAAAATAGAGAAAGTATTTCTATTATTAGGTGTTTATAAAAAGATTCAGGTCAAACTGAATTTTGTGGAAAATATCAAATTCCTAGTAAACAAAATTTCATTACTTTGATATGTAATAAAATTAAAAATAAAAAGATTTTAAAACTTACAAACAAATAAAATTAAATCAAATATGTATAACATTATGTTCAAATAATTTGAAGTAAATATACAAAGATGCATTATAATGCAGTAATTTACAATTTCATGAAAAAGAAAATAAGAGGTGGGGTGAAGATAGCAGTAAGATATATTGAGAATAGAAAAAATAAATGGGAGAAATTAAAGAACGACCATATTACCATATATACTTTCCTATAAATCAAGTCAAACTGCAAAAAAAAAGATCTTGATCTGCTGTAGCATAATGTGCTTGCAGATCAGGATCTATGTTGTTTGCTCTACTGATTACTCCTAACAGACTGCATAGACCCAGATATGGCAGTGCATCATACATCAGCAGATCTGGGTCAGTAGATTTTGCAGTTGGACTGGTCTTATAGGTGAGTATATACACATAATACGGTATTCACACAGATGTATCTTTTAGCGTTTTTCTTATTCTTTGGTAAAACCGTTTAATTAGGGTGCTTCTTTCACATCTTTTGATAAACTATTCTCAATCTTGCTTTTCTTAAATAGTTCTTTGTGTGCTTTTTGTAATTTTTAAATTTTTACTTGATAATAGCATAAAAACGTGCTTGTTTGTCATACTGCAGAGTCGGAGGTATGTAGTGCGAAAATGACATTTTTTCTGCAGCAGATGGCTAACAGTTTATTAATGCACAACCATTGGTAAAACGTATCCCAGGAGTCCGATCAACAATTTGACTTCATATGTCCTAGGCATGGTATAAAATCTTTTATGCCCCATCAAGGAAAGGGAAGGAGCATTTATTGTCTCTCTGACCATCTGTCTTCATCACACCTTGGTTAGGTTTTGCATTTTGGGTACTGTATATACTCACTTGTAAGTTGAGCCCAACTACAAATTGTACAGACCCAGGTCTGCCAATGCATAAAGTGATGGCACATTTGGATCTATGCAATTTGTTAGAAGTAATCAGTAGAACAAACAACATAGACCCTAGTCTGCACCACATTATGTGATGGCTGATCAAGGTCTGTGTTGTTGGCAGTTCAACTCAACTTGTATATGAATACATGTATATACTGTAGCATACAGGCACTTAAGCAAGGCTTCCATGTTGAGCACAGTTCTAACTTTTACTACACAGTTTGTGGCCTAGGATCAGTTATGGAATTCTAATGTGAAACTTGAGAAAATGGTTCTTTTCCATGAGAATATGAATTATTTTGGGCTTGTGGGAAGTGGCTTTATGTTTAAGCCCCAATAATCAAAGTGTTTTAATCATCCGAGCCATTCAGACAAAAAATAATAGCTACTACTTAAAATCTCTTTATATGCAGTGTAGTAAAAAAACTTGTTATTTGCGTATAATTTTGGCACAAAATTTGCTTTGAATCAGATGCTCTCTCTCCAAAAATTCATTCAATTTTTTTTCTTCCCTCTATTATTTTACTATAAGCAAACTTGTGTGACAAAATTTTGGCATGAAACATTTTAAAGTAACATCAATTTATCTTCTTGTATATTTTCTTGTGTTGGAGCAACTCTGGTATTTAAGGCTAATACATTAAGTGACCCAAATGCCATTGCCATAGGGTAGTGTGTTTGAGTCTGTGTATGAGATTTTAACATAGCTTTAAAAAAAATTCATTCATATCACTGTGATGTCTGCTGTGATGTCTAGCACAGTGGCATCATACCACAGACATGAGCATCATGTCCCACCCAGTCACATTATCCTGACACCAGGCCAACCAGTCCTAACACTAACCTGGTAATGTTGAGCGCCAAGCGAGGCAGCTGTTAGTACTTGGAGGACCTTGAGCAACATTACAATATAACTGGCTATTTCCTTACAACAATTGTCATTTTTTGCCAGTGTCATGACACCAAATCTGGGAATAAAAATGGATGCCATCATTTGAACTTTTTTGAAACATGCTGAGTGAAACATCTAATTTTGAATTTTTTTTTATTTGACAATTTAGGAAGGAAAATGATTTTGCAAAAATACATGCATTCATTGTTGTTATGTATATTTAATTTGCATTGTTTTTTAGTTTGTTTTTTGTTATCAATTTTTCTTTAATGATTATATGTTATTGGAATGTAACACATTGTATGTTGGATTTAACCTTGTCCAAAATGAAGTTCATTTTTTGCTTGACCTGAATTATTGATTTTTTTTCATTCTGTAAACAGTTAATACATAGCTAAAATATTTTCTGTGTATGATTTAATACTTAGGTCATTAGTAATAGAAATAAACATATTTATCTGGATCTGGTTTTAGTTATTGGAATTCCCCTATAAATATACCTGGCCTTACTGACATATTCCATAGTCTGTATTATAATTTTAGTTACAGACCTTCATGAAAAATGCTAATTGTAACCTGAGGTCAAGCAGAGACTATATAATCATGTTACTGGAAAGATGATTTATTCATGCTTTAAGATCTTTGCAGAATCATTTGTGTTATTGTTGTGTCCAGAATTTCATTTGGGGTGGAAATACAATGTGCTGTTCAAAAGTAACATTCTTGGTAAATAGAGAATTTAATTTTTACTGAAATTTCAAGTACGGTAAGGATTTATTTCTTGGATTGTATTATTGTGGTCCAACAAAATACTGTTGGCACATCATCATTATAGGGGCCACCACAGGCACATCAACACCTTCAGCATTGGATTTAATTTGGATTTCCACTAAAGCTTATTCAGAACTTTAATTATTAGGATTTCTGTCTCTAATTCTTGGATTATTTGGGATTGAATTCACAATACCCTAAGTTCCTTTTTTGTACATTTTCACTTTATATTGTAGGGAAATAAATTATTGAATTTTACTAAGCTCGTTGTTTTTCACTCTTTTCAGTTAATTATTTTAAGACCATATAGTCATAATATTGTAAAAATATAATGTGTATAAGCATATCAGATTTAAAAAAAGAGATACATTTTTTGTATCCAAACTGTTTAATATTTTTGTCACCAGATGTACAGTTAACAACAGAGGTTATTCAGTTTAGTGCTAATGGAAGCAAAATTGACTTAAGTCTCTAATTAAAATGGAATCAAAGTGTTGCAGACCCTTTCACATGCTAGCACAAGATCAGATCCTTTTGGAACTCATGGTCATTTCCTGAGAGGTATGTCATATCTTGTCGCTAATTGTACCAGATGTCACGAACCAGATGAGATAAAATGTACCAGTCTTTATTATAAAATTGAACTTCCATTAAATTTCTTTATATGCTGTACTTGCTTTTCAGTTTTACTTTTTGGTCTTCATCCATTATACCTTTGCCAGAACAATTTTTTGATATCTTCCAACCAACATAGTACAGTTGCTTTAACAGGTTTTTATTGCTATAATTCATGGAACCGTTGTTTCTTTTTTTAAAATGCCAATGTTTATTGTTTAAAATTCTTATCATGCAGCCAGCCAAGAAATACAAAAAGAAATAAAACAACTGATCCTAACAACTCGTTGTACAATTTATGTCATAGGATAGTGAGCCTTGATTTTTGTTATGATTGCCTGGGACAGTTTTTATCATTAAATATTGATCATTAGCAAATTCATTATGTCAGCAATTATTATTGTCAGCAAGACAGTACTGATATTGGAAAGCTCTTAACACGCCAATATAAATCTGGATATGGATTTTTTTGGACGTTGTTCTAGTTGTTGTTCTAGGGTTTAACGCCATTTTTCAGCACAAGATAGGCCATATATGGCGGCCAGTATAACTGGTGGAGGAAGAACCCTGGAAAACCCAGGAAAGAACCACCGACCCACGAGTTTTTGGACGTAACTACCTGTCTTTTCTAAATGAAATCATGCCCGGTAGTTCACTACCTGCACTGTACTTGACAATATGGATACCACAGTATATACACTCTTCTGTACAATATAGATACTATAGTACATTGTATTGTATAAGATGGATACTACAGTATGTACTGTACAATATGGATACTGTAGTATGTACACTGTAATGTACAGTATCATACATATATTACAGTACATACAGTGTACTATACACTATGGATACTAATATATATATATATATATATATATATATATATATATATATATATATATCTATATATCTATATATGTATATGCGCTATACTTTATAAAATGGATACTGTACTACAGTATGTACACTACTGTACAATATGATACTACAGTGCAAACACTACAATATGGATATTACACTGTACACTACTGTACAATATAGATACTACACTCAGTACATACACTGTAAGAACTAATAGATACTAAACATGGATATTAAGAACATTTGTGAAAAATAAGTTTGTATGAAAAAGTACACTCAGGCTTTCCAGTTTTTGTGTGCAAAAAGAGAAGCACATGTTTGTAAGAAAATAAATTTTGAAGACTAAACATTTATTTTACTGATGACTATTCTGCCTTGATTATGTAATTAATCTGACTATTTACATAAGCAATTTAGATGTAATGGATCTGATTTGGAATCAGTTACCTCTGGAATCAGTTGCCCCTGGAATCAGTTACCTCTGGAATCAGTTGCCTCTGGAAACATTTGCCTCTGCAATCAGTTGCGTCTGGAATCAGTTGCCTCTGGAATCAGTTACCTCTGGAATCAGTTGCCTCTGGAATCAGTTACCTCTGGAATCAGTTATCACTTGAACTAAAGCAATCTTGTTTGAAACAGGATGTTGCAGCTACCCAAGCATGTAACATATCTCACTGAATATGCTACAAGTTTTCCCTTTGTTCTTGTATGTATGCATTAATCAGTTTTATATATCATACAGTGATGTAAGCTTTCAAGTGAAATATTTGTGTTGTGCCACCCTACAAATTTATTCCTTCCTTCATTTTATAAATATTATGAACATTACTTCCTTTCTTATTTTGAAATATCTTCTGTCTTTGATTAATCATCTTTATATAATACATTGTAAAATCTGGTTGATAACTTCCGATACTGAAATTTCGGAAATATTTTTAGTGTGATGCATTTCACTGTCAGTAAATCCACCTGACTTTTACCATAGGGATTGTTCTAGTAGGAATGGGGCCCATCATATTTGTGTGGCGCTATGTTGGCTTCGTTGGTAGAGTGTTGGCCTTGTAATTCATGGGTCACTGGTTAGAAACCTGGCTGGATCAACTGGTTTCTCAATACAGTTCTGAAAGGGAGAAGGGGTAGTTCAGCTTTTATGGGAATGTCAAGGTCACTGTTCTGTCATTGAAATCCCTGACTAACTAATAAGAAGGCAGAGAGTTTACTATTTGCTGTCCTATAATATCGGCTTACCAATTTAAGCCAATTATCAGTGAGTCATTGGTCTGGAATAAATTTCAAAAGTGGGAAATTTGTTTGATTTTTTAAATTTTTCACTATTGGATGAAGTCCCATCTTTGGCCCCAGATGCCCCCCCCCCCCCCAATCACTCCACTAATTGAAAAAATAAGCTTATGCACTTCTTTTTAGAGCTGGAGAAAACTAAATATTTTGTACCGTGGCCTACTGCAGTATTTCTGAATGTACTATGATATGTACCATGGTATACCACTGTTGTTACATTATGGACTAAGAGTTTAATGTTCTGCGGTGGGGCCTGACATGCTGAAAATTCTTTTTGCCCAGTAGAGTGTCAGCCCATTCAAGGGACTCTTGCTTCTAGTTATTGACACTATCAGCATAGGGTACTTCACAAATTAAATTTGAAAAAGGTCAAACAGATGTTATCTTAAGTGATAATAGGGTATTTGAGCCTGTACTTCATTAATTAAATTTGAAAAGGTCAAATTGTTTTCAGTTCCTTTGGGTGTTTGTAATTTTCTCAGAACATCTTATCTTCTCATCTGCATGATTGCTACAGATGTGCCCCAAAGGAATAATCACTGTTTATTGAGGTAATTGGGGAGTTCTGGTGCTCAGATCTTGGATTAATGTCTGCTGCCAGGATCCACATAAAAGCTCTCATATTTTGTATTCATAATGACAAATGCAATAAAATCATCCTTTTAGTGGACACCTCGATAATGAACAGACAGTGGTTATTAGTTCATGTCTTATGTTTATGATTATTCCTTACATTGTTATTAATGTTACCTATCCATTTGGGCCATATTTCTAGGTCCACAGAGTCTCCTTTATAGACAGGTGTCATTTTAATATCGACTTGGCTAACTGCTCAAGATCAGTAAAAAGAAAATCTGATGCACTCAGGATTTTTTAAGACCATTTTATCACAATGGAACTATCTAGTCTGCGTGAAAAATGGCATGTGATGAGATACAGTGTATAGAAAACATCTGCCTGATAAAATAGAATATATGTTGATGCACATGGAAAATAAGTAAAACATAATTTTGTTCTGTTATTGCCCACTCTTTTTCCTGAAAAAAAAAATAAGAATGTCATTTCCACTGCATGTCTGTAAAATTGACGGAAAATTCACAATTGGCTAATAAAGATCTGTGTGATCTCGCAGTTGGATGTACTTGGCATTGACCCCTGATGTTGTAAATATTAGATAATCAGATAGGAATGATCACCTTGGAAAGGAGATAGGAAGTATCCCATTTATTGGAGTATACTGCAAAGAATGCAAAAAATGTTCACAGGTACTTACTTTTTGGTCTCTCAGTCCAGTTTTCACCTCAACATCACTGGGATGCTCAGTTTGCAGGGTTTACATTTGCCTTCTGCATATTTACTCTGCATGTAGAACTGAGAAGGAAAACAAAACTCCTTCCATTTGCCATAGCTCCTGTCTCTTTAAATTTCATTTCAATTCAAGCTTTCACCTTGGAAAATATAGCATGTCTGAAATGTCTGGTAAACTCTACCATGGGATGGAATACATGCATTAAAAAATTAGTATGTTTGAAAGTATACTGTGCCATATTTAACTTAAACAAGGTATACTGTTAAACAGATAATTACAATACCATTATGACAGATAATTACAATACCATTAGGACAGATAATTACATTACCATTAGGACAGATAATTACAATACCATTAGGACAGATAATTTAAATACATGTACAATGATTTATTAACACTAGTTTTCTTTTGTTGCAAATCATTTATTTTTTCATTACTGCAAGTAATTCATTTTGATGAGTTTTAGGATAGTTTGTGATCTTGCCCCATACGCAGTGTCTATGGGTTACAGATTTGGTGTACATTTTAAAAGCATTTGTAAATTTGGGATCAATGGTCAGAAGGCCATTCCTTTGACCAAAATGGTGCAGATTCAGATCCTGTCATCAGACCAACCCACATCAGCTACAGTGGTGTATCCATTGAGCAAGGCACTTCATTCAGATTGCCCTGGCACTGAATAACCTTTCTGTGTTGCTGTGCCATAGGACACCAAACCGAACTTATCCTCTCTGTCCAGGCTGTAATTTCTAATCTGCTGGCTCTATTTACCTTTAAGTTGCTGTATGGAATCTGCAAGTATTTGGCATAAAAACCAGATAGCTGTTACCTTGTATCCAGAATTTATTAAATGCTGCTTAAAACTTGTGTTCATATCACAGTCTCTGATTTTAGTATCATTGCTCTTGTTGCTACCAACAAAACAAAAATGATTCAGAGTGCATCTTAAAATATGTGTCTCTCACACCAAAACTGGATTAGTGACCTGCTTTCTAGAATTAATTACTAGATTTGTTTAAAGCTTTTTTCAAACTTTGCTGCAGCTGTCTGGGGTGTAACTTCTATACTTGAATACTTATTGATAAAAAATACATTAAGCGTGCAATCTTGTCAAAGGACAAAAGCATTTAAGTAATTAAAAACTGGGTCACTGTGTTCTGCTTCCCAGACTACTGTTTGCATCCTTTGATTATCCCATACTTCATAACAAGCCTGAGGAAGTTACATCATTTCTTTGGTATGGATGTTAATGTACTTCAAAATGTTAATGAAGCTCTTATTAGTACACATTATCTAGTCCAATAGCAGATACCTTTTTTGTCTGTCTGTTGGTTCACATTTATTGTAACCAGCTTAGCTCTGCAATCCTTCCACTTAATTGGATAATATTTTATAGGTAACTTGCCTGTTGCATGGAGATTTGCCATTTTGAAAGTTTGGTAATTTTCAGTCCAATTTTGATAAAGTTATTGTTCATTATCTATCACTATTTCATTCTACTACAACATGTCCTTGTAACCAGATGAACTCAGGAAGCATTAAACAAATTTGATGGAATTCTTTTTTAGACCGTAATGTGCCTTTGATGGGTTTTGTTTAAACTCCATTTTGAATGACTGCTTCGGTGGCCTAGTGGTTAAAGCATCTGCCTCGGTTGTGGGAGGTCGTGGGTTTGATCCCGGGCCGAGTCATACCAAAGACTTATAAAAATGTTGCTAACATCGGCCTTGCTTGGCGCTCAGCATTAAGAGGTTAGTGTTAGGACTGGTTGGCCTGGTGTCAGGATAATGTGACTGGGTGGGACATCCTGCTACATATCTGTGGCATGATGCCCCAGTGCTAGACATCACTGTAAACAGCCATACTTCAGACATTTGTAGCAATATGACTGAAAAATTGTTAAAACTACATTAAAAAATCCAAATCACACACACACACACACACACACACCCCCCGTTCTGAACAGAGTTATGGCCCTTGGCATCTTCTGTTGTTATGCTGCCTGTAACCAGCATAGCTCTGCAACCCTTACACATGATTGGATGCCATTTGTTAGGTGAACTGCTTATTGCCTATAGATGTGCCTTTTCAGATCCAGATTTGATGGAGTTATTACCATTTTTCTATCAGTTTTACATCTCCCATTCAGCAAATCTTTGTAACATGCATGGCTTAGTTTAATATATTCTGATGTAAGTTGTTATGTAGCCTTAAAGATGCATTTTATGGATTTTTTCTCATCGACTCTATACTAAACATTATTTTGCATAGAGTTGTAGCCCTTGACTATTTGCTTGACATCTGCACATGGGATATTGCTTGTAACTGACAAAGCTCAAGAACCATTTAGCATATTCCCGTGCAGTTTGATATGAACATTGTTGCATAGAAAAAGATGTGTCATTTATAGCTTAAGCCTTGTTTGGATGATATATGCCCCCTACCCTGAGCCTACATTGTTCATTCTCCTGACTTAACTTCATCATAGTATGTTGGATTTCAAATAAATTTGGAATGTGGCTTCAGATTGCAGAGACCATAAGTGACCTTGATTTCCATTATTCCACAAGATCATTTACTTGCAATATGGCTACTGATTTCCTGATCTTCTGACTGGTTCCACAGCATTTTACATTTCAAATGAATTTGGCATTCTGCTTTATATTCATGAGACTTTGAATTAATTTGAGTTATGGCCCCTCACTACCTATCCTCTTGACTGTGTTGCACAGTTTCTTGCATTTCAACTGAATTTGGCATTCTGCTTTATATTCATGAGACTCTGAATTAATTTGAGTTATGGTATCTCACTGCCTATCCTCTTGACTCTGTGTTGCAGTGTAACTTAACTAAGCTTTGCTACGTTTAAACTTAATTTGGTATGCAACTTTTTATTGACGAGACCTTGCATGAGTTTAATTTTGAGTGTTCCATGTTATCATTTAGAAGTCCCTTATTGCCCATTCTCCAAAAATTGCATTTCAGAGCCTAACTGAAAGTGTCAATACCAACCAACCATCAACAGTAGCACAACTTCAATAAGGAACATTGCATTTCACTGAAAATTATCATGCACCTTTATATTGGTAAGACCTTGAATTAGCTGGATTTCCAACATTTCTTGTATTCATTTAAAAGACATATGTCTCCAGAATTCACATCTTCTCCAGACTTTTGTTTGCCAACAGAAATTCACATGTTTTATGCCCTGCCCAGCATATAGTAGAGAGTGGGGCCCCCATGATACACCGTTCATACTTTCTCTGATTTCCAGTGTTTACACATATTGCCACCTAACATGCATCTATCTTAAGATAAAGCTATGTCACATATATGAACTGGGTTACTGGCAGCTACTTTCTACGATTGATTCTGATTTAAAATTACTGATTCTTATGAGAGAAGGAGGGTAAGAGGGGTGTCAAGGTATCTTGTGAACTCTTGTTCATTAACAGCTCTGGGTTTTTTTCCATTACAAGAACAACTCTTTGAAAAGAATTGTTCTGCATAATGGGGCAGACGTACATGTAGTTAAATGATATCTTGAGATAGGAAAGATTGGTTTGGGGCTTAATTGTGGTGAGGTAATTGATGTAAAGTGTCTTGCCCAAGGACACACTATAGCAGGTGACCCATGCTGGCCCAGGGGTAAGATTAAAAAGACCCATACCCTTTTGGTCTTGAGACCAGCATGTTAACCACTGAGCCATCGTGGCCTTGTGTAAGAAAAAATAAAAGAAAGTAATTTTATGTTTACATGTATCTGTGGTTAATGGACTTTTGTTATTTCATGGATGGATCATGAGTAATGATATCTGAAGTGGACTGATTGATATATGAAATTCATGGTAAAAGATAGTCTTACTAAATGAGATAGACCGTTAAACAAAGGTGTTTCTCATAGCTACATATATTTGGAATTTAGGAATTTAATTACATTGATATCTGGAAGATAAGGTTTTTTTAATCTTATTGGAACACACTGTCCCCTCTAAGGTATTGATTGTCTCAGGTTTAAAAAATTAATATCTTTATTGACAGATTGTGATGTTGATAAAAGATAAAATATTTATGTTAGTTAACATTGACAGTTATGTCACCACTTTAAGACAAGTGATCAATGTCATACTACATAATGATGGTGCTGTCTGTTCACAACAGTGGCTGACAGTGTCGATTGCATGAAGCTGTCTGTTCACAACAGTGGCTGACAGTGTCGATTGCACATTAATGTTATATGCACTCTAATGCAACAAGGCTATCTTGATTAATACTCAAAATATTTTGTATTGGATATCTTTATCTTAATGTCCCCTGTAACTTAATACTGATTTTATAAAATTGGTTTAATTGTTTGTTTTTTTTCCTCTTTGATATCAAATTTTTCTTTTGAAAATAATTGTAATAGGATAATTTTTTGAATTTTTTTGTATGATCATCAATTATAAATTTCAGTGATGGTAATTCTAAGCAGGGAAAATTATAACAGTAGTTTCTGCATGGACCATAAAGTATGGCTTCAGTTACCAAGTGTTTATTCAGCTCGAAACGTGATAATATTTTTTATCCAAATCTCTCCTTACATTTCAGATTTTGAGTATCGTCATGTTTGAACAGCCTTTAAACTTTAAATGTTCCTTTAGTGATTCGACTATCACAATGTTGTACCTTAACCCACTCCATTCACATCATGCAATGCACCTGTAAAGGAACAATTGCATGCATAACTTGGTGGTGTCATAAAGTTGGTAAACCAGTGATGGATTGCACACTCCATTTACCTGTCAATCAAATGGTACATTGCAACTAACAGCTGGGCTGTCATGTGGCTGTTGTATTCCATATTATTCAGTTGAAGAAATTTCTCTCTTTAATAAGGAACAAAAATAGAAAAGAAATCTTGACCTTCCTGCCTCGAGTAAATGGTGTTGCAAATACTGCAAGACAACTCTGACATTTCTGTCACTTGAGGAAATCAAAGTCCATAGGGATTATACTTTTAATTGAATGCCTACTGAGGAAGTGGAAATGGGGTGAACCATCAAATATCCCACTGGGACAGTCATTTTATCTAAGACCAGGCAGGCAGTGGCCATCTATTTCACCAGGTGTTTAAGTGCCATTATTTAAACACACACAGGCCGCATACTGTGTGAACAAATGGCTCCTAGATGTTAATGGTCTGTTTGTGATGTAGCTTTTGATTGTTCACACCATTTTGATTTTGGTTGTTTATTTTCTTTCAGCAGCAATAAACCAAATTAAATCTAATTGCCCATACAGTAAAGTGCAAGATCTCCATGTTAGGAGTAGGGCAATGAAATATTGCAAACAAGAGGCCGCTGCAACAGCTTCCTTATCATTGATCAGAACTGCACACAAATAGCTATTAATGCTATGAAACAGCTGTTTGCTACCTTTTTGTACAGTATACTGTATATATTCACATAGCAGCAAAAAGTGTTCATGTTAACAGAATTGTTTCTGCACAGTATCTATGGTCTCCACCATCTAGTTACCAGACTTTATGGATGGCTCATATTTGTGTTTGGGAGGAAGCCTATGGATTTTGGGGATCAAAAGTCAAGGTCACTGAATAAAAAAAGAAAAATGATTTTTGCACAATAACATTAGTTCTGTGTGACAGACCTGTGGATGGCATGCACCTGGGGTGTAGAAGGAATATATAGATTTTAGCATCAAACAGTTACAAATCAAGGGCACTACGACAGGGAGAAAATATTGGTTTACATGCAAATAATTTAATTCTCAGTAATGTGTCTGTTTCAGAATTTGTAGAAGACTTATACATTGGGTTATTAAGAAGCCTATAAATATATCACTACACTGTAATGTATCATGGCATGGTACATTAAATTTTTGTTCTCACATGTAATTTACAGAGCTGGAAATTTAATTTACATAAATGATTATTCATTTTTTTTCTTCATTCTTCATTATACCTTCTTTTTTTTTTTAAAACAAGATTTATAATTATTGTGAAAGCTTTCATGAAAATTTGAAGCTAAATGTGGCAGTTTTATTGAGTTGAATTTGTAATTATCTTTATTTTCCTTGTTCAGATTGGCAAGTCTTTGTCCAGCAACATGATTCTGCAACAATTCATCCGTTTTGGGGATTGAACTGGTTAGCATTCCATTGAAATCTCTTGTATTGGGTTGAAAATTCACTTGGTCAACTTGATATACTAAGTGAAAATTTCTAGTGGTCAAAAGTATTTTCCAGTCATTCACAATGTCAAGTGCTGATCCAAAGTGACCATTATTTCTGTTGAATGAAAAGGATGTTCTGTTGAGAAATTTGCCAACTTTGCTAATTTGACAGTTCATACTTTCTTTCTACTGAATATTTATTTTACATCAGTTTGAAACAAGTGCTTTGTTCTCACCCTTCATTATTAAGAAAGGTTTACCAGAGGACTAGCAGACTGATATCATTTTGTAAATCTTACATCTGGAGTTAGAAGG